>CM067371.1:100231471-100504726 GCA_034401795.1 Chaetoderma sp. LZ-2023a
AATATTTTGATTTCTTGACCAAATATTTATAAATGTGTTAGTGTTTACAAGCACATTCTTCATACAGTCATACTAACTTTATAGATATCCCTGGTATCAATCAATACCAATCTAATCTTGTCCTATGCATAGCCAATCTGTTATCTCTGCTTGACATTCAAACCTTTATCTATCAAGGTTTGTTTTGTTCTACAATAACCTGAATTTGTCACTGTTGACCTGTCTATAATCAATGGCAAATCAAAAGGCATGGTTTGATGATAAGGAATTATCTTTGAATAACTAAGACCACTTAGAGACTAATGACGCTGATAGATGCGTATTTCTGTGGTCCTTTCTGGGTTTGAGCGCACCTCTAAGTTGGCTTTATGTTTAATTTCGTTTCTAGAATGCAGGTTTTACCAGAAGCTCATAATAATTAATGATAGTAGTATGGAATTCTAGTATTATTCGCCATATATCAAAATGCTTTCTTTAATGTAATTTATAAATTCTAGAATGAAACTCAAACTTAGAAGCGAACTCGGCAATGGGCTCAGACATAGCCGTAGCGGCACCAGCAGAAATACACATTTATCAATGCTGTGACTAGGACATACAAAGATTTCCCATTGTAAAATTGTGTAGTGAATCCACATGTGTGCGTACGTATATGCGTGCGTGCACGCATGCCCGTGCGTTCATGCACGGTGCATATATACATGTAAAATGCTTAGCTGCGCAAACCTCTGCCGAACCAAGCGGGTGTAGCTCATCACCGTGGAGATTCACTGACAAGCCAATCTTCTGTCCGGCTTTAAGGATAGTGCGGGACTGCTCCACGTCAAATACTCCTTGTTCACAAAACACATCAATCTGATCAACTCGAATAGCTTTGCTTTTCATCACGGCTTCAATCTTTGGTATATGTTCCAATACAATTTCATTTGTCGCTTCAACTGCAGTTTGGTCGCTATTGAAAAAACAAATCTTTCGTAATAAATAGCATGCCTAAGTAAAAAAATAACCCAAGACATTATAGGCTAATCAATGCAAATCCCCTCGATTACCACTTTTGTTGAAATGAAATGTAATAAATTTAGGCAATTGACTTACCTGCTCCATATAACTGATATAGGTGTTTACATTAAAGTGCTTATTGTAAGTGAGCACACACGGACGCGCGCACACACGCACGCGCGCGCGCGCGCGCGCACGCACGCACTCACCAAAAAATCAACTATACATAGAAAATTATGTTAAAGATAAGTGAAGTTATTCATTGAGTAGGCCTAAACATACTACTTGAGCTTAGAATCATGTAATTATCAGTATAATTGAGCATAGTAGTTCGACTTCAAAAGTTCTTTATTTAAATTTATATTATTGATTTATACAATTGATAATGGGAAGTCCACCAGTGGCTGTGCCAATTTAGTTGTGGGTAGTTCTCCGATAAACCCAGAATCTTATTAGTTGTCAATATTGCGGTGTTTGTATATTAATACACCACATGTTTCATGCACAGCCAGCCACAACATTTCACATTTAAGAGGTGGGAACGCTTTTAGGTGGCTTGGCAACATAGGGATGCCTGGCATAATATGCATACGAGGTGATGCCACCATACTGATAACCAAACATATTGCTGGTTTACTGGAGAGCTACTCTATTGAATTATTCTAGTTCTCTTTATTTTACCGCGGCACGGCATGAGCAGCGAGATATGTGCATGAGATATCTATAGGCATCTCTTTCCGTGCTTTGTCAATTACTCTCAGCAGCTTTAATTCTGTCTCCACGTCGAGACCGTATCCACTTTTACATTCCACAAGGGTTGTGCCGGCTTTCAGCATTGACCACAGACGTGTCTATTGGAATACATGTAATAGCAATCAACAAAGCTTCTGGTAATAGCTTGTTATATAGTTAACGGAAATTCACATACCAATGTATAACATATGTTACTGTTATTTAAATCAAAGTTTGCATGCCCTTGTGCGGTCAAACCAGCTTAAAATGACCACTTCATATGTCATAAGGTGTGGTCATTGAAGATAGTAATTTTTCATAGTAACCGCATTCTGGGTCAACAATATGTATCCATAATAACCATAGTTGTACAACAATCCTGAATAAGCAGATTTAAATATAGTTATACACAGCATCAATATTGGTTTGTAGATTTATTTAACATGGTATACCATAATTTTTTTTATGAGGAGACAACAATTGACAAACACAATTGGTAATGGTATGTGAATCAAACGTTGGAACTATGGTCAAACCGGCTTGCCTTACCATCTGTCTTACTAGACCAGAAGGTGATTGCCACATTCAGGCAGGTGGTCAACTGATCGCTTCGTTTTAAAGAAACACACGCTCATGGTATGAAAATGAAACAGTATCATCTATGGTAACGGATATGCATCATGCAACCACCTGACTCTAAGACTCTAGTGGAACATCCTAACTGCTACATAATGTGGTTGCATAAGATACGTTTAACTGTATTTGCATTTCATATATCTTCAAAGAAGTATAGCAAATTGTCTACCTTCAGACTTGAAAGTAAATCTTCCTCACTCGTTCGTCTTGTGTGTTCAACGGTGAAATGTATACCACCGCCTGCCTGGTGGATATCCATGTAACTCGCGCCAGCAAGCTATAATAATAATAATAATAATAATAATAATAATAATAATAATAATAATAATAATAATAATAAAATAATAATAATAATAATAATAATACGTTTCGTTCGCACAACTTATATAACCCTTCAAATGGTGATCATGTTCATTGAATGCATTGGCATCCTACTTTTAATACTGGGATCCCAGTATATCAGATCAAAATAGCTGTTAAAGGTTTGAAACTAGTTTGTCAATAACGTCCATTGAAATAAGTTTAGAAACATGTTCAAAATATTATCCTTTGTACTCAAAGTATTGAGCGCATGGTCAATTTATAGGCTATTTGACTCTCTTAGCAACGTAGCAGCGTCTATTACTCAGATTGTTTCCCACATCTGCAACATGCGTGCTTATTAGCTTTTCCCTGGATCAATGCATCTAGGAATGAAGCTAACTTATGATAGGACAAACTAACGCACAACAAAATGTAGTGATAACTTATTGTTACTGCTCGGTGACAGAATGCTGCTATTTGATTGTTTTAGATAGTGTCTATGATTAAATATTTCTATCACACTGCACAAGTGGCACATTTTAGCACCATACATGAGAACTATCGGATGATGTATCCAGCTCATATGAGCTTTAATCCTTTAACACTCACATCAAGAGAACATTTTTTTTTAAAACTTACCACTGGAATGGCTGGCTCGATCACCGAGCCAGCCATTCCAGTAGTAAATTTTCTAAAATAGTCTTCTCTTGATCTGCAAATGGAGAGTTTTATGAGGAAATTGAAGTTTTATTGAACAAATTTGATGGTTGAAGGGTTAATTATACTGTACAATCCCATTGTGATAACTCACATTTGCCATCAAAATGACGCTTAAAGCGATGCTAATCTCATCTCAAATGTTGTACTGCACCGATAGAATATGGTTTATAGATTGAATATCATTCATATTCTGTCACATTCCCTTATCTGTATCGCAATTATCTGTTTTGTAATAGCGAGTAAATGTTGAAGAGTGATCGACACCATTTTGTCTCCTCAAGCTATTGTGTGTGATGTCATGTAAGCTCCAATGCATCACATTCTTTAGTATGTAGTGCTTATCCCATTGAATATTTCGAAACTAATTTGACTGGAAGTTGTTGCTGCCTATGGCAGGCAGGGCCGTCTTACCGCATGGGCACAGTGGGCAGTTGCCCAGGGGCCCCACAACTTTAGGGGCCCCGATCCATTTGAAAAAAATTAAAAAAATTATCGTTTATTAGCAGTGCCGCCGCCCGTGACTGCCGTCAAAAGAGATTTAGATGTGTCCGAGTGCCTATGCCAGATGCGTAGTATATTCCATATTTAGATGATTACAATAATGTCTGTGATCTTTGACCTAAAAGGGTCATCATAACCAGGTTTTGTTTCTCTAAGCATGGAAAGCGACATTCTGAAAAATATAGATTTTAAAACCATCATCCAACAATTTCCTGACATAAATGCCGCAAATTTCCTAATTGAAGAACATGCTACTAATGCATTGTGGGGGAGAATTGACGATATAGTGGTGTGTGGTTAGCCAATTAGGGGCCCCAGTACACTGCTTTGCCCAGGAGCCCCATACATTCTTAAGACGGGCATGATGGCAGGAACAACTTCCAATCAAATTGGTATCAAAAAATTCAACAGATTACCTGTAGGATTGCTTTTATACCACATTGCCAAACTATAGCTGGCGCCTCTATGACTGAGCGTATATACCGAGGCAGACACGCTAGGGATTTTCTGATTGGTTGAAAAGTAAATCATGACATCCATCATAGGGTGTAGAAATGTACCAACATTTAACTACTAAATTCTGAATATCTTTCCTTAGCGGCGTGATAAAGAGCTTAAAATTACCTGGATAGTTTATGACCGGCGTGTTAGATCACCTGACTAGCTATCAAGAGATGGGATTAGTTATCCTTTAATGGTCTAAGCAGCATCGGCTTTGATGATTCACTCGCCCAAAGATTAGTCAATAAAACAGTGCCAGTATTTGATATAGGCCATGTATGATTTGTAAATATTGACCGAATGTATTCTTTCAATTAGATAGTCTTTTTACTGTAATAGCGGACATGGTGTCAATAAAATGATGTCTAAGTAACGTCCACTAATCGCCAATAAAATATTGTCAGTATTTGGTATATAGGCCTAATTGTAAATATTAGCTGAGTGTATTTTTTCAATTTGAAAAGCATTTATACTATTATAAATCCATTTCAAATGTTACATTGTGATGAAATCTACATCAGTTTCAAGGTTACAGGGATATTCCACTGGGGGATTTTGTGTATCTGGCGTAAAGTACTAATTCTCCGCATTAATTTGAGACCAAGAGCACAATTGTATGCCAACAAATAAAAGAGATATCCTCAATTTAAATCGCTAAATTAACAAGTAGAGAGAGGCGCCATTTTGGACAAGCGGCTGACGTCACCGTCACGCCAACTCTCTTTGTCCCGATCAAGGAGAGCCGTAACCAGGGGAGGTAAATCTAGCATCTCGTGGATAATTAGCGTATAGGCTAAACAACTGACACTTTGCCGCAGCGTTTGGAGGAAATTAAAGTGCAAGTAGTGTCCCGATGATCGCGCCAGTCATTGTGGTGCTAAATTGTCAAAAATTGTCTTCTTGGTAGGCAAATGGGCATATTCTATTTTTAAAAACATTGACGGGTTATGCCAGGAGCATGTTTGCAATCAACCAGTTATAACAACTTCTTGAAAGCGTAAAAATATGTTAGTTGAATAAATGTTGAAAGTAATTTCTCTGAAAGCTGTTGGTGCTTATTGCAACTTCTGCTTCCAGTCAAATGCCAGTTTCAAAATATTCAACAGGCAGTAAATATGGGTCAACATTTATAAATTTGGGGTCAATTAGTTAACTCTTTCAAGGACAGAAAAGCAGAAAGCTTAAAATTTACCCTGCATATTGTGTGAAACTAATTTGTTTGGAAGCTACTGCAACATAACTCCAGGAAAATTTAATTCAGAATATTAAGCATTCTGCATAGTTATTTTAAAATTGGGAGTAAACATTGTAAATGATTAATAACGCTGGATTTCAATAGTGTGAAAGCACTAAATTACTAATTATGTCTCGCGTGCACTTGCCATTATTTACTAGCTGTCACCTACTGTCAAACTACGGAGTAAGCCGCTAAGCTATTGCCTATAATTGACCGACCCGACAATCAGCGACATCGTTTCATTTTGGTTCGCAAATTCCATTTTACAATTGATGCAAGCAAATACTGACGTTAATTGTCGAGCTTGATTCCGTTATATTAAAATTAAGTACCGTGCCTTTTGTTTTGAAATGCATGACACATTACTTTAAAATTATACAGACTATATGTTTTAAACTTGTGTCTTCCAAATTTAAATGTGGAAGATATCCATCAAGTGCTGATGTTATGAAGCCATCTGTCAGTTAGCCCCTTTTTATGCGGATGCTTCTGTGGATCCGGTATCTGAATATGTGCCGTACCCTTTCCATGACCGTTTCTATTACCGCAAGCCCACGCTTGACGTGCGGACATGCTGCGATTTAACCATCTCATGCCAGCACTGACCTCTGCAATTGTCAAGTTGAGGAAGCAGGTCAAGAGAAGACTATTTTTGAGAATATACAACTAAAACGACTGTCTCAGTAAGCGAACCAGCCATTCCAGTGGTCAATTTTCAAAAATAGTCTTCGTTTGGCCTGCAAATGGGCATTCAGTAAGGAAATATTCTGATTTTCCTGACAGAATTTGGTCATTAAATGGTTAATTAATATTCGGCCTTCATAACGCGAAGTAAACAGGTAAATCTAAAGCACTTGGCGATATTTTGCTGGTGTGTCGTTGACGTCATAATCTCGCGGTTTCTCGCTCTCGTTGCGAGAAAACGGATGCGCCCGAGGAGTCACGTTTTCGACCATTTTGGGCATATTCATTTTATTATTTCTCGGCATTGGAACGGTGTATTATATATTTTTTTGCAGCAACTATTTCGGAGTATAGTATATTTTTAGTTGACTTATTCCCGATTTTCACTGGAATTTCCCTTTAAATCTGAATTTGTGAGACTGGAGCTGTATTCACGTAGCGTGCCTGTCAGCAAGTAGCAAACGGGCCTAGTAGAATGCCACGTTTGACACATGCATCATACCTATGCCTATATCTATACTTATACCGTTCGTGAATATGCCTCCCGCATGGGTTAGTGTTTTGCATGTAAGAATAGCGGCTTGTACGAAAAGCTCAAACAATTTGTTCCGTTGTTGCGTTCGGAGAAATACTAATGAAATTTCCATACCTACGCTCAGGAAATAAAAGATTTTCGCATGCCCTACAATCCTACACCCCACAAAACACTTGCATATCTAGTTTTTCACTGAATCACTGTCACTTACTTTCATTGCAAACTCATGAACTCTGTCTCCAGCCCATACAGGATGGGTATGCGCGTCTACCAAACCTGGAAGTATGCAAATATCACCGTTTATATGTCTGCCTTTAGTTTGGATTACTACGGGGAATCTCTAAGGTAGTGTTTTCACTCTGGGTTAGATTAACTGCATAGAGAGAAGATTTAAAATAATCAATGAAACATAATTGCGACGCCGTGAGATAATTAATGAATCCAGTTTCTCAGTCAATCATATGACGTCATAATCAACTAGGCGATGTAGCTGACGTCATAATCAATTGCGTCATGAATGTCTAGATTTAGTCCGTCTTAAACGCTTAATAGCCCGTCAAGTTGTACGAATTGTGTGTATTTACCATTTAATAAACACGCTGTTGTATATTTTGAAACTGTTGAATATTTTGAAACTAATTTGACTGGGCGGTGTTGCGGCAGCAACAACGTCCAATCAAATTACTGAAATTAGTTTCAAATTATTCAACAGTTTGCCTGTATAGTTTTCTGGAAATTGATAGTCAGTGAGTCCATGGATCAAACGATCACAACTTAACTAGATATGGGCGGGGTATGGCTAAAACTCGATTCCTCCAGTAGTCACGAACAATGTCACTGTATTGATAAATACCTGATTTTCTTTTTGCCTTGCGATATTTTACTATTTTAATCTACTTTAAGGTCACGTTGACCTTCCCTTGCATCGCTTTGCAATTATTAGACGAATGGCGAATTGCTTGTCGTCGCGCAAATAGATGGCATAAAATACACTTGCTATCAAATCGCAACAGACATCGATTTTATTAGAGTGGACAATGGAAAGGTTCATTGCTAAACAGCAAATTATTAATAAAAGTATAGGCCTACAGATCAGCGAAAATTGAGTGAGAGGATCTTAGAACATAAATCACCTATACACACTCGCAAGCGCACGCACGCACTCACGCGCGAACGAACACGCGTCGAACTACGATCAGTTGTGGTTTTATGCTATATGATTTGCCAAATTATTTAGAGAATGGAAAAGATAATGACTTGTTGTGGAATCTCTCAGGCCTAATCAGGATGCATCGGTAATGTGTTTCGATTGTTTTATTTAAAATCAGGGCACCATATTTTGACACATCTCTCTTATCTCTCTTATTTACAATATGTTTACATAGCCATCTGTCTATAATACATCAAATAATAATTATAATATTACATACTATCGCAAGAGCAATCGGAGCTCGCAGACCCTCGCTCTCCAGTTTCAGTCACGTTGCAAAACGCTTTCGGATAGTCCGGATTTTTTGGGCGCCTTTTCTAGGTCACTCCGAAAGTGGTGAAATCCTAGTCGAGCGTCAAACACTTTCATGTGTTAAAATTTGAGCCTAATCGGACCAGCAGTTTTCGAGATACCCCGTGACAGATTCAGGACTTGATCCGATTCAGATCTAAGTTCTCTTATCCGGATTACGGAAAATGTCTGGAAATCCTCTTGCACCGCAAGTTCCTTCTTTGCCTTAAAATTTAAGCCAAATTAGATCAGAAATTCTTGAGATACAGGTTCGGACGGACGGACGGTCGGTCGGTCGGGCGGGTGGGGGAGGAGGGTGGGTGTGGGGCAGGAAGACAGACATACATTCGCAATACCCTCTTCCCCTTACGGGACGAGTATAATAACACGTATGCCTGAATACATCAGTTATAAGAGGCTTGACATTTGACGGCCGTGTTTAAGAATTAATACGCTATAACTTATCAGATAACATAGCAGATAAAGAAGATAAAAGTATGTATCTAAAATCTGTGTGAAATCCAGCTTTAATTACACCTGTCTGTATGGACACCCGTATTACGGAACCATTCATCACCTGGCCTCAAAAGCTGTCTACCATTGCATATTAGCTGGGTTAAGAAACCACATGACTTTAGTGAGCACATTTTGATGTCCCATATACAGTCCGTTATTGACATATTTTTAAAAATATTACACGAATGCGTTCTGTTAGAACCGCTCTAAAACCACAAACAGGAAGGATACCGAAAACTGTCTGTAACATTCAATGTTTTCTACCATTCAAGTATTGTGTGGATATGATCCCACTAGAGTTTCAATTAATCTGTCTACGCGTCAGATTTACATACTCAACCGATGCAAGGGTGGATTGGGGTGGGTGGATGGATGGATATGCCAAGCTGTGATGTACCTACCTGCCAACTGCCACACTCACTCCATCTTCGCCATTAGCACTGAATATGTCAATATTCTGCATATCCGCACCTCGAATCACCGTAGCTTTTTGATTAACTATCTGAATAACCTGGGCAGCAGAGAAGGAGGGGTGGGGTTGAGGTTATGTGGGGTGGGTTTAGTTGACGGTGGAGATTGGAGAGGTGGTCGATGTATACACTCACCCACATCCTCACTCATTCCTATCCTAGTATGCCTTTCAAACCAGAGACCGCTTGTCGCAATAGCCACCCACCCCATATCATTGTCTAGGCAGTCATACATGCTAAGCTGTTGAGACTTGTAAACCTAACCGAACTGGAAACGGTTACTTCTATAGTAAGCATATAGTTAATATATGTAGCGACGGTTTCTAACATGCTCCAGGATGTATAAGTTATATAGGTGGTGAGGTTTCCATATCCTCTGTCAAGTCAGTGTCCTTTTCCGTTATGCAATACGCGGTATATCCTCAGGTCTTATTGAAATACTTTTTGGCTTCTTTTATCACAAGAGATCTGTCACAATTCCATTGATCAAATATTTTAATCTTCATAATTGGCCAATGGAATTTTGAGATACCCCTTCTCAGAGGAGGCAACAGAAGTCTCCCCCACGTCCCCCCTCTCTCTCTCTCTCTCTCTCTCTCTCTCTCTCTCTCTCTCTCTCTCTCTCTCTCTCTCTCTCTCTCTCTCTCTCTCTCTCTCTCATACATTTTTCCAATACTGAGTTCCCATGCATCTGCCACTGTCATTACCTGGAATCACAGAACATCTATGAGCATCTATGACGCGATCACACTCCTCTGGAGGGTACTTCAGGAGCAACACACTATCATAGTCAATAGCCAGGATATGACCAGAGCTAAGAATGTAAACGTAATATTTTAATGAAGAATAAATGAATTAAAGTATGCATGTCTCTTTGTTTGTTTGGTTTGGTGATTGCCTAGCTTATTAAATGATTACCCCAGGTCTAGAGGGAGAACTAACATGATTGAATGAATGATTGAACACACGAACGAATGAATGCGCGTTTGGTTGGGTGGGCGGATGGATGGATGGATGGATTGATGAATGGATGGATTGATGGATGGATGGATGGATGGATGGATGGATGGGTGAGTGGGTGGGTTGGTGGGTGGGTGGGTCGCTGGGTGGGTGGGTGGATGGATATGCCAAGCTGTGATTTACCTACCTGTCAACTGCCACACTCACTCCATCATCGCCATTAGCACTGAATATGTCAATATTCTGCATATCTGCACCTCGAATCACCGTGGCTTTTTGATTAGATATCTGAATAACCTGGGCAGCAGAGTGCACCAGTAACTTTACATGAACCATTGTTTTTAGCGTGATAGACTTATGTATTGATGGGCGCCATTGAGCCTCGGAAGACATTTATCCAATTCTTGTTCTGACTATGAAATAATATCCGGTGAAATGCTGAAATCACACTTAATCAGGTTAGTCTAATAATATCACAAAACCTAAGTGCGGATCATATCCCATTACATATCTACCAATTAGACTAGCCTAAGCAAACTTGGTCTCAAGTACTACTACTACTACTACTACTACTACTACTACTACTACTACTACTACTACTACTACTACTACTACTACTACTACTACTACTACTACTACTACTACTACTACTACTACTGGACGTCTAACTTCTACAAGGATTACAGTCAAATGCGACCATACTAAATAATGGTAACATAAAGGTTGTAATCCACATATCTATAATTATCTAGTAGATCGAATTGACCTATGCATATATACGCATAGCTGTGAGATAAGACGTGTCTGGGTAGCTTTTCCACGACTATTTAAGTCATGTAAGTAGTAGGTGCTCTAAGCTGTATATACAAAATATGGGACACAATAGATAAACACGTGTGCAGTGCACACGCACGCACGCACGCACGCACGCACGCACGCACGCACGCACGCACGCACGCACGCACGCACGCACGCACGCACGCACGCACGCACGCACGCACGCACGCACGCACGCACGCACGCACGCACGCACGCACGCACGCACGCACGCACGCACGCACGCACGCACGCACGCACGCACGCACGCACGCACGCACGCACGCACGCACGCACGCACGCACACATACCAACTCGTAAAATATGACCATAGACAAAGACTTCGAATGTCCACAAAATGTAAAAAGAGTATCTTTTGAAAATCAATCAGCGAAATGTCAAAGGGTTGTGTTGTGGATGGAGGGGTGGGTGCTCACATTTGCATATTAGGCTACGCCCTCACCTCATCGTCCAAAAATATTTGATGGCCTAATATGTTAATGGTTTAATGAGGTGGCGTCTCACTCCTCACAATCACCAAGAGGCATATCTACCACCATGCTTAGACTTTGCCCTCTACCGCACCTCATTGAAACCTGTATTTTACTATTTTTATAGACGCATGACTCATTTATGGCAAGTTCTTGAAATCCATTTATAGAATCAGATCTCATTAAGGAAACCCACAAACCATTAGTAATAATTCAAATTTTTGTCTGTTTCAAAAGGTAAACTCAATTTTAGAAGAATGAGGCATTTTATTTTTAAAAATGTCAATCCGATGAGAATGGATTTATGTCGCGGTAACTTACACCTCAGATTGGTTGAAACAAACCAGTATTACTAAGAGAACACTTTTAACAGCAAACGCCGGATGCATAACTTAGACATCATTTTTGTGAAAACAAGTAAAATAGCTAATTGCATGATGATTATTCAGCAAGTTTTATTGAAATCTGAAAAAGCATTGAAAGCCTTCAAGCCAAATTTGGACAATGCCGTTATCGATGCCCCTGATGCCACTGGAAGAGATATAACCCATAGCCTAGCTTCCGCTACAAGGCTAAACAAAAGTGACAGCGCATTACCAAGCAACTATAGACCAGATGCTCTCACGTTTTCCGTAAGCTGTTGGAGCACATCATCTGCTTAAATTTAATGAGACTAATTTATTTAATAGTCACTGGACCTAAATTAAACGTCATTGAGGTTGTGTCATTCAAGGAACTGATCTAGGACCATTATTGTTTTCAGTCCACTTAAATGATACAGTCCAGCACATCTCCTCGAGATTAGGCTATTCGATGATGATTCTGTATGTCTGATTGCTGCATTCTGAGGCTGTAGTAGTAGAAACGTCCTACAGCTACAATCAGTCCCTCTTCGTGTTTGCCCAATGTGTCTTGTCCTCAGCCAAACTCCTTAGCTTCATCAGGCCCATTCTTGGCTTGAGTGTACCGAGTCCTGCTCTCTTGAGGTCACCTCGTAGAACGCTTAGCAGATCTATGCAATGATGTCCTCTTCTGGCTTTGTATTTGCTAGCTCCAAATACGGCGAATTCCAAGGATCTCTGTGCTGGTGTCTCTTCTGGCATCATTAGTACATGGCTAAACATAGTCCATCTTTGCTGGGCGACGGTTACAGACAGCGGCGACGCATTACATATCTTGTATAGTGCATCCTTGGAAATTATGCTATCTGTTTGCGGTGACATCCATCGAGTTTGTCTAGAGATGCCTTTGGAGCTGCCCAGCTGCAACAGTTATACAGCATCAAGGATACACAGGTTGCATTATATAAACGTAGTCTTTTTATCAATGGCATCTTTGATCTACGAATCCATAGCTTCCAGAATGACTGGAAAGCTATGGCCCCATGACGCAGCGTGCAGAAATGCCAGCGGTCCTGCAAAGCAGCGAGCCCAGGATTTTACTTTTCCTCCACGGTTCGCCGCCACGAAGTGGATCATCATTTTCTTTAGTTTCATACTTTGTAGATAGGTATATGTGGGTGAACTCTGTTTTGGATTCATTCATAAAGAGATTCTCAATTTTTAGTTTGCTTGCAGCTATTTGGAGAAGTTCGTCAAGGAGTTTCTTTTCCTCGTCTATGAACTATGAAGTCCACATCGTCGGCATATTTAATTTCTAGCGGCATACCCAGTATTGACAATGGGCGTTTGGTCTTGTGGAAGTTTCCACAAGATTTCAATGCAGCAGCAAGGTAACGGGTGAAAAACGCCGGAGATATACCATCTACCTGTGGGGAGCTGATTGATGTCTCAAACTGTACATACTTCACCGACTTAACTCGTACTCTCAGCTTGGTGTCTGCAAGCAGTAGTCTTACTAGTAGTAGCTCATCTTCATTGGAACTGGCCTGCAGAGTATATCTAGGATCGTTGAGCATTTAATTGTGTCGAAGGCTCATGACATGTCAATGCCAATCTTGTGGAAATCCCAGTGTTTGGACATGACTACCAATACAAGCATGCTTTGAGCCCATACGATGTCTGCGCTGCTGCGTCCACGTTTGAAGCCACTTTGACATGATCCGGTGAAGTCATCGATCTTGTCTCGGATGCGGCATAGAGTCACATTAGATAGGATCTTCCGTATGCTGTTGAGGAGAACAATGGGCTGCAGATTGGCTGGGCGGCCAGGTGGCACCTTGGGCAGCTGCATTGAAATCCGTGCGGGAAAGTTTCACAAGACCAAAACACCCCCACCCCTCCCCCACCCCACTCCCTCCACCACCACCCGACCCCAACACACGCCAGCCCCCTAGTGTCAATACTGCGTATGCTGCTAGAGATTGAATATACCGATGATGCGGACTTCATAGATGAGGAAAAGAAACCCCTTGACGAACTTCTCCCTATAGCTGAAAGGAAACTAAAAATTGAGAATCTCTTTATGAATGAATCCAAAACAGAGTTCGCCCACATATACCTATCTACAAGGCAAGAAACTATAGAAAATGAAGAGAAAAGAGAATGACGATCCACTTAGTGGCAGCGAACCATGGAGGGAAAGTACAATCCTGGGCTTACTGCACGCTGCGTCATGGGGAACATAGCTTTCCAGTCCTTCTGGAAACTATGGATTCCTGGATCAACGATTCTCTTGATTAAAAGGCTACGTTTATACAATGCAACCTGTGTATCCTTGATGCTGTATAACTGTAATAGCTGGGCGCTCCAAAGGTAGCTCTGGACAAACTCGATACCTGCTACCTCAAACACCTACGCACCATCCGCTAACCATGCTACGTGGTGACCTCAAGAAAGCAGGACTCTGTACACGCAAGTCAAGAATGGACCTGAGGAAGCTAAGGAGTATGGCTGAGGACAAGACACAGTGGGAAAAAACGAAGATGCAGAATACAGTAATCATACACACATACCAGCAAATCTCTTGACATATTGGGTATATTCTCAGCAACAGCTAAGGTAGCCTACCTCACGACAACAATTCAGTAAAAATTCTTTGTAACAAGAATATCGCGTGACACATTACTCAGTTATCACACTTGTGCAAATTTTGGTTTAATACACGGTACACAACATGTAACAACCAATCTGAAAACAACTACCACAGACATGATTTCAAAATATCATGATCGGTATGTAGGGATTGGACAGGTAACTGATATTCAAGCAAAACTCTATGTAGGCAAGTCAGTTCCTCATATTGTGCAACGGCATAGTCGATTACCGTTACAAATTTGTGAGCATACAGCAGCAGAACTTAATTGTCTTCCTGAGCTTGATATTATTCAACGTATTGATGATGTCCCCACTCCATGGGTATCGCCAATCTATGTGATCGAAAAACACAAAGATCCATATCAAATTCGCATATGTGTGGATATAAGGGATCCCAAAGGAGCTATAAAAGATCACGACATATAACGCCAATGATGGATGATTGTTTCTGATCGAAATGGCTCAACCTTATTTTCCAAACTAGATTTCAATGCCCGTTACCCTCATATTGAACTAGCAACGTAATCTCGATATTTAATGACATTTTCAACAAACAACAAACCTTTCAGATATAAACGTTTGAAGTTTGATGTTTGTTCTGCTTAAGAACTATTTCAAAACAACGTTCAAATGCCACTACAAGGCTTGGACTTTGTCACAAATGTATGTGACGGTATTCTAATCTATGTCCGAAATCAGCAAGAACACAATAAACATCTTGGTACAAAAATCATCTCATATGCCAGTCGATCATTGACTTCCGTCGAGCTGTGTCATAACCAGTGTGAGAGAGAAGTGCTCTCGTTAACATGGGTAATCGCCACACTCATCTAAATCTATGCGGTAGCTCGTTTGCAGCTGTTACAGATCACAAACCGCTTTTTCGATTGTTCAGCAAATCAACATCAACGCCACCTGCTCCTATTGAACGTTGAAACTCCAGGAGCACACATTTAACCTAATCTATTGTCCTCGTCGAACTAATCCTGCTGATTCTATATCCATCCATCCTATCACCTTTACACAACAACCCAATCAGGAAGAACAACGTGCAGAAGAACATATGACTTTCATTATACATAACTCTATACCCAATGCCGCAACACTTGAGGAAAGTGAAAATACAACAAAGAACGATTCATTACTTCAGAAAGTTATTGAACTAACAAAATCAAACAGATGGAAGGATGTATACAAATTAAAACCCAGTGCTGACATTGAGAATTTTATTCACAAACAACTTCAGTCGTTTGCAGTAATTCATTCAGAATTTCCAGTCGGTTTCAATGACACCTGCGCTTCGAAATTTCCAAATTGTTCTACCAACATCTCTCCAATAGTCAGTGCTGGATTATGCCTTGCTAGGGCCGGCGGCAAGGGATATTTTTTGGGCTGGGTAGATGCGAAAGGCAAACCAACTAAAAGGGGGAGGGTCTAGGGGTCTTTCCCCTGAAAATTTTGAAATCTAGATGCTCGCAGATGGCATCTCTGGCATTTCCAGAGGTAAATATGGACCATCAGTTGGCTGTTAAATTATTCTTTTAAAATTTAATTTCATTTTTTTGTTCACTGAACTTTTTGGCCGTTCAGTTGTGAACACACTGTAACAGGCCAGGATAAAAAAACTGAATGAGCAAATAAATTACATGGCTAAAAATAGAATAATTGAGCAGCCAACTGAAGGGCCATATTTACCTCTGGAAGTGCAGGTTATGCCATCTGAGAGCATCTGGAAGATAATAAATAATATTAAACTGTAATACAATCATGAACCGTCTGATTCCTAAAACATAAAAAAGTCTAATAAAAACTAAACACTGTTTAATAAGAATAATACTGACCCAATATATAATCGACAAATAAGACAATAAGACACCCCCCCCCATCGCCTTACTACATTGAGACACATATGGTTATATGGTCATACTGTCATAAGGTTATATGGTACATATTCGATACAAAGAATAACTTAATATGACTAGTTCTCCACACCCTGTTGGCCAAGAGTCAGTGGGGATGCTGAAAGACTGATAGAAACTCTAGAAAATGCACTCCATATAGCCGAAATTGAAGGCAAGTCATGGAAACAAGAAAT
Source organism: Chaetoderma sp. LZ-2023a (assembly GCA_034401795.1). NCBI lineage: Eukaryota > Metazoa > Mollusca > Caudofoveata > Chaetodermatida > Chaetodermatidae > Chaetoderma > Chaetoderma sp. LZ-2023a. The sequence goes on from CM067371.1 coordinate 100,248,165, forward strand.
GTATAAATTCTTACACAGTCATCGCGCTAATCCAAATGCGTCTGCTGACATAGCACCAGCAGCATTCCTCTTCAATTTCCAATAGAGACAACTTGGTAGAAATTATCAAACCATTTTGTAACTCTACTGTGCGTGATAAGAACATTAAATCTAAAGTCCAACTGAAAGATTGCGCAGATTCCAAATCTCTGGCTACACCAAGTAAGACCTGTGTTGGTGACCACGTCCTTATTGGTAATGACAACACGGGGAAACCGTCTGCATTATATACTCCGCAACCATACAAAGTAGTTAGTGTGCGAGGTTCCATGATGGAAAGTGTAGAAAATGGACAACATTTTGTCACACGAAATTCACCATTCTTCAGGTTGCTAAACATCTCTGACAGTTCTCAGTTTAATGATGAACATTCTAATGACAGTGATGATGAGCTGTCGGACATGATCAATCCTAATGTAGAACAGCAGCCTCCACCAGAAGATCATCTACATCCTGATTGTCTGCAATGTGTTTTGGACTTTCAGATTTTTACAGCAGTGCAGAAGGACTATCCTCATCATCACTAGTTTCATTTTGGGAACTGATTCCTGCATTTTTCATGTGCAACTGAGTCAAATGAGAGGTATAGCGTGCCTATTGACAAGTCATGGAGATTACAGTAGGTCACTTCGCTTTTAAGCATACACTCTACCAGCTGTATGCCATTCTAGTAAGAGTCAATAGCTTCTTTGACCTTTTCATTCCAGCTTTCCTTATCAGACATGTTTAGCTTTAATTCAGTTGGCTTCGGAAGATTATTTTTTGCAAGTAGATGCACAGTATGGCCAAACCAACTCTTTGGGCCATTAGACTTCATTATTATATAGTTGCTGTTCCATAATGACACTTAGTGCTCTGTTATTGCTCTTCAAGATATTACCTAGAAATGATAACTGTGCAATTCAGTAGTGATAAGACTGGCCCCTAATGCGGGATAAGTGATACACTTGGCAGTTCTTGTTGGAAGTGATTGAATTTCCCGTATCAAACTGAGACAGAAAGCTTATAATTGGTTAATATGCTATTTTTGTAGAAGAAATATTTCCAAACCATAACACAGTTGTGGCACAACATAAAATTGTAAGTAAGTATCCTATGTGAAACCTTTGCTGAGAGTCCATTAACACAATGCAGGACAATTCCAGTAAAGATGTAGAAGGTTCGCCTAGCACGTGCAATACTTTTTTCAACATTTTATTTGGTTTCTCCATTGAATTAGCGAATCTAATTGATAGCGAGGTATCACATAGCTTCCAGTTTGAACACATTGAGCTTTAAGGGTGTATAATATAATCATTCCTAGTAGAATAGTCGTATGTTACATCAAGCATATTCTGGAGCTCTGAATTTGATTTGCTAATGCTTTTTCACCCATGTCTTCATTAAACTCATCGAGAAATGATGCAGTGTGTCTCCAGGTGTTTACAGCGGAATCGTAATCATATAGAATGGGTTTTTTTTTCTTTCAGTGTGCATCTTTTACAGTTGGTGCATCTACAATCTGCTCCGATAGACTGTTCCATGGGTCAGCTATTTGGATGTTAAAGCTGCTTTGTCTGAGTCTGCTTTGGGGCCGCAGATTGAAGAACTTAAGACAGTGGCCGCTTGTAATGGATTATCTTAGCGGGTATCTTGGGGCACACGTCATGATCATATACCCCCTGAAGCATCTTATACCTTTCGATCATATCTCCCCATAATCTACGATAAGTGAGTGATGGTAGCTTTAGCTTTCTCAGCCACTCTTTATAGGTCAGGAATTAACTTAGTGGCACTTATCTGCACATTTTCAATGGTTGTAATAAATAGGATAATGGATGAGTTATCCTTCTTGAGTGTGCTAACTAGTTAATGAAAGAGTTGCCTCCCTTAGACTGTAACACCACTGAAGCCTTATCAATCTATCAGCTATATCTCAGCTAAGCATGTGAATAAAAGCAAGTCTCAGTATCCGCCATTTTGTAGTCAATTTGTTATTTTACAATGGTGACAACATTCTTTTTGCGAACTGGGTACCAGACAGAATTTGCATATTCTAGGTGTGGTCGGACTAATGCTCTGTAAAGCCATCTGAAGATTCCGCCCCAAGATGAATAAATGATCTGCGGATTAGTCCCATTATTTTGCTTTATTGACCTTTTTCATTTATGTGATCTTCAAGAGTCAACTTAATGCTGATGGCGACACAAGATCTTTATTCAACAGAACGTTTGTTAAATTTGATTTGATTTGATTTGATTTATTCTCTTGGTAAATATTACAAATTACAATATGATAACAGGGAGTCCACTGGAGGCTGTGCCTATTAGCTTGTGGACCCCTGACATAGAATAACATACAAGTTACACATGATTTGACATAAGTAGACATAAGGCATTATGACAATATATTATACATAACTACAGACAAATAATATAGGATTTGACATAGAAAAAGAAGAGAAAAAAAAGAGAAAAAGACAAGACATTTGACAAACATGGTTCACTTGTTTTTTATTGTTCTTCATACTGTGGGTAACATATTTCACTCATTGGAATGGGCTAGGGGATGAAGAGGTGGGGTGGGGTGGGGTGGGGGCTGGAGTTCATCCTGTTTCTACTATTATTATTATTATTATTATTATTATTATTATTATTATTATTATTATTATTATTGTCTATCACCTTCTTTCCCTAGAGGAAAGAGAGTAATCCGGCTATGTGAATCTGTGTTCGAGTCTATTTATTAGTGTGTTTGTCATGGCTGGATTTTTTAGAGCTCTTAGATATGATCAAGTTCTGGATCTGTGTATATCTTGAGGAGTGCTGGTCCAATTGGACTCAGGATTTAACACAGAAGCTGCACACTCGCTGAATATTCAGAAAAGCCACCCGACCGAGAGTTGTTGGTGGCTTAGCCAACCACAGCCCCCGGTCAAGTCCTCTTCAAAACACCCAGCAAGAGGAGCTATGTCCCTTGGGATGTGTTGTCTGTAAGACCCAGGAGCCAGACATTCACATAAAATATAATATAATAAAATAAATTAAATTAAATATGACTATGGTTAATGATACAGTAAAGATAACAATGGCCAACATGATTCTAGCAACAAACTGATTTGGTTATGACGTAAGTAATCTTCTGTACACATTTTGAATAGAAGACATTGCTGCCTCATGCAGAAAATTCTCCCACAAATTCCACTAGGTCCAGAATATTCAGCAGTAGATGTACCTTTTATTTTATGTAGACAATATGTCAAACCGGAGTGTAGAGGCAGGGCAAGAGCAGTAATATCAGTATTGTTAACAGGTAGTTCTTCATGATGACAATTGCTGGTAATTGCTGTGGTGTCCGGGCGCATGAAGGTGTAGTAACTAATATATGAGTGAGGTCCAATTACCCGATTTAGTACTTATTAATGAACATTTGTTTAATAATATGTTTGCAGGAATTTTGACTAATAATCCGTGTATGTGTGTTCGTGTCTGTGTTATTCCAGAATTTTGTAGCTTGAAAGGATGTTTTTTGTTTTGAGATTTCCATTCTATTGTATTCTGTGTCTAACTTTTGAACAACACCTAATTGTGTCAAGATGCAGTTTCTGCAGCCAAACCCTATTTACTGTTTTGCCTGCATGTAGGCCATCGTGCAAATATTTATATTCATGCAATCGCCTAACATCTTGACGATTTTTGTCTTTACGCTACAGCGTTTTGCTAATTCTACACTAAACTTCAAGGTATTCTGACCAATTCGACTATTCAGTTGTTCAATCTTTTCATTTAATAAATTTACCTGCTGTTCTAATATAGCATCATGATCTTTGAAATCAGCAGGACAAAAATGGCCTTTGTATCCATTATAAATACGGAGTGAATAGATAGGTATATTTATGAACTTAATAGTTTGCCCATGTTCTGAAACAACGGAAACAGCGTGTTCGTATAGTGAACACATATTCTTAACAGCACTTTCATCGTCTGTGTTTCTTAAACACGAAAACTTTCTGTCTTTTCTGGAGAGGTCGCATGTACCAGCCCACATGTAAAAACACAGTGATGGTAGCTCTTTACAGCTTCTTCAATATTATCTTCTAATACCTTAACTAAATACATTGTTGTCGCCCCGGCTTTACACCAATATTCTACACAATTTGTATAGTCTGCTTTTTTCAGAAGACATCCTTTGCTAGTACCCAACAAAATAACTTTTTGTGAAAATGTGTAATCTGTAGGGTTAAAAACATTTTGACGCAAAAAATTACCAAATTTCGACAGTAACATTGGTGAAAAAGTCCATGACATGACTTGTACAGCTCAAATTCAAGCGCTTTTCAAGCTTATACGAACACTGTATTACAGTGAAATAGTGAAAACTACATTTGAGATAGTAGAGTGAGTATAAGAAAATCTTAATCTAATATGAATGAGAATTACATAATACTGTTTAAATTACATATCAAATTCAAGATCAATCCTTGACACTTAACAACAATATCCTTTGGAAATACACAGGATATCATCACAAAAATTTCAAAAATACATTTCCGAAAACATATAACAGTATTGTAACAGAACAATTGGACGGGAATTACATAATCTATCAAACATTCTATAACCACGTGGTAATAGTACAATCAATTAAACAATGATTAATCAAAATCTACCTGTCAAATATGAGATTCTGACGATTTCGATTTTTGGGTTATACAGTGTTTTATAATAAATTTGCTTCCATTACAAAAGAAGATATATTCGTGTGTACTTATAAAGTAGTCAGAATGGCTACAGAATTAATTTTTATATTTATGTGAGCAGATGCAAAATCACGATAATTTGTAAAATAATAATTTTTCTCACCAAATAACTGAATTACTCCTGACACCATTTGTGGTGATCTGCTGATAATTATAATATTCGCTAATCTTACCAGCAGAGGATGACTTCAGATTCCCGGGTTCCCAAACGACGTGATGCGCTAGAACCAGGAACCGACTCAGAAGTGACGCATGCGTTGGTTAACCGGAAACAGCTGAACTCCTGCTGTTGGTGACTTCCAGACATAATTCCGGATTTCACCACAGATGTTTATACAACTACCTTGCTAGAGCAATCAAACCACCGATGCATTAGCTGTATTACAAGTCTAAACACTAAATTATGCCTGATTAAAACAAATAATCGATTTTTGTTCGATTAAATCAATTTTTTCGATTTTTTAATTATTTTATTTTTACCCTCGCCAGGAAAAAATAATTGACTACCGATGGAATATCGATTACCGAACATGCCTACCCACACTATGAAAATCAATCAACAAGTGAACCATGTTTGTCAAATGTCTTATGCCTCTTTTTATGTCAAATCATTTATAAAACGTTTGTTGCTATGTATACGGTATTGTCATAAATGTACTAAATATTTTCTATGTCAGGGTCCACAACCTAATAGGCACATCCTCTAGTGGACGCCCTGCTATCATATTTGAAATTGTTACGTTTACCAAGAGAACAGATCAAATCAGGTCAAATAAATCAAATTAAATCAAGTATTTTCAACTGGTATGGGTGAACCATTGAACTGAAGATCTGGAAGGGCACTGTTGCTGTTAAAGCAATCAACTGATGATTTGGCTTCACAGATGGTATAACGTTCATGGTTTGCATAGTTTTGCTGTATAAAGAGAAGTGACTGCTGGTCTTCGATATTACCAGCCACGAGGCACATATCGTCTGCAACAGTCGGGGAGCTGAAGTGAGAAGTACCAATCTGTTACTGTTACTATGTTGTGATACCCCTCTTTATCAGTGTAATGCTAAACTGGTTAGCCACACCAACATCGATTAGCATATTTCAGGATATGCACAGTTCATTGCAGTGTTAGTCAGGAGAGTACAAGATTGATATCAAATAAAATAATAAAAGTTTATGTAATTTACTAAGAAGGTTGTATGTACAATGTAACAGTGTTCATGTAGCATAACTTTGTGGAGCGGTTCAGGCTGGTCCACCTTTCCATTTCTGCCTGCTTGTTTTTGAAAAGATAGTCCATGTCTCTAGCTCTAAAGTCACTAGCACGGCCATAGTGATTCAGATATAGTGGCTTCAAGTTGGCTCTTCATTGCTAGGATCAAGCATCAGGTTGAGGAGCAAGTCATCATCGATTTTGTTTTCGAGAGGGCTTTCTATATGTTTTCTGTAGCATGTTGCACTATGGTAAGCGTTTTTGCAGCGAAACAGGAAGTGATCTATATTTTCTGGCACTGAGTGGCATAGTGGGCATATATCGGATTCGTGACCCTTGGTGAATCCTTTTCTTGCACTCTGGATGGTATAAGTTCCAGTGAGGAGGTTCACTTTGATGGTAGCTCGTTGGACATCCCGTACATTGGTTGTTAATTTCCATACGTTGTGTGCTACTCCAATCTTACAGTTGCCCACATTCAGATGTTTCGGAGAGGATTTAGTGTGTGCCTCTTCCTATAATGCCTTGGCCCAAAAGGAGTTGATACTTGAGCATACTTTTCTGGTCCAAGCTGCCTTGCCTATAGGACTCTCCAGGAACTGTAATGGGCTACCAGGTCATACTTTTTGCACAACATTGCAACCATGCAGAAGCAATTCTTCTCTGGTCGACGATTGACTAGCAGCTGTCTATGTGCTAGGTTTGCAATGGTAGAACCTTTGGTACGGGCAATAACAGCAAACAGTGGGAGGTGTCATGCATCGATCTCAGCCTCGAAAGGTCCGGCACCGATAAGACGGTATACAGCTGAACTTGCACATGATTTTGGGAGATGTTGGATATATTGCAACATCGTTCGCTGGAATAGCTCCAGGGCTTATAATTTATTCTGATTTATCCATACTGACTCTAAGCCGTGTGCATAACATGGCAAGACATACGTTGTATATATCTTAAACTCGTGCAGTGGCATAGATCCAGGGCTTTTAGTTCAATCTGATTTATCCATACTGACTCGAAGCTGTGTGCATAACATGGCAAGACACACTTATATGCCAGTGGAGGAGAAGACCGTTTAGTCCATGGAGTCCTGCTCCCATCACCATGTATATGGTACGATGCCCTTTGCTGATTCTATCATGGACAAGAGATGAAATTTGTGCTGTGATGTTGATCCTTCTGCTGATACGTAAGTGTGTAAACTCATAAGATACTGGAACTGGCATGTTATTGATTGTCCAGCAATGCATGCCATTCCAGATTTCGGTTGGTATGCTTGAGCTAAAAGGTGATATAGTTGTCTTCTTAGGATATGGTTTGTACCTTTCATAGTTTGTATACTTCTCGACTGTTGATGGGATTGATGAATGAGCTAAATCCTAGTGCCATTGCGTTGTTAAAGACAGTGTTCATAGAACTAATGCTTGACAAAAATAAAAACTACATACTTGCGAGTGCAGGAGAGATCTTAGAAATGTAAAAGGTAAGAATATCTGGAATGTACACCATCAAAGTTCCAGGTAATTTGCGTGGTTGTGAGACGGGTGTTTGAAAGCCAGTCCGGTGAAAGAGGATTTTTCCTCTGGATGCTAGTCTGGTGGTAGAGCACTTGCCTCCCAAACGCTAGGCGAAGCGTGCCATGGAATTGCCAGGTTCGAACCCCACTTGGGTGGAAAAAAGTGAAAAAGGTAAAATCACATTCCAAGATGATGAATGAGCTAAATCCTAGTGTCAGTGCGTTGTCAAAGACAGTGTTCATAGAACTAATGCTTGACAATAATAAAAACAACATATTAGCAAGTGCCTAGTAATCTAGCAGGAGGGATCTCAGAAATGTAAAAGTAAGAATATCTAGAATGTACACCATCCAAATTCCAGGTAATTTGTGTGGTTGTGAGACCGGTGGTTGAAAGCTAGTCCGGTGAAAGAGGATTTTTCCTCTGGATGCTAGCCTGGTGGTAGAGCACATGCCTCCCAAATGCTAGGCGAATGGTGCCAGAGCACATGCCTCCCAAATGCTAGGTGAACGGTGCCATAGAATTGCCAGGTTTGAACCCCATTCGAGTCGAAAAAAATTGAAAAAGGTAAAATTGCATTCCCGCTGATGATGAATGAGCTAGATCCTAGTGCCAATGCATTGTCAAAGACAGGGTTCATATAACTAATGCTTGACAATAATACAAACTACTACTACTACTACTACTACTACTACTACTACTACTACTACTACTACTACTACTACTACTACTACTACTACTACTACCACCACCACCACTACTACTACTACTACTACTACTACTACTAATACTGGATGATCCCAATTGCTATTACCACGATCAATACCACTACTGAATGTTATATTAAAATTACTGGATGAGCTGGTAAATATAATACTGCCATAGCCTGCCTGCTCAGTGAGAAGTAGTTTTGCCTTTGTGATGATGTGCTAGACTTGTTTGTGTACCAATCCTTCATTAGGAGCCTTCTTATGACTTCTTATGATGGTATTATGGACTTAGGCATTTATTGCTTCTTCTTCCTCATCTTCATTTTTTAGCTTAAACTTTCCTTTCATGTGACTTCCTGGTGACTTGTAGTCTGCTGTGAAATCATATTTCACCTCTAGATTCTGCCAAAAAGCATCCAACCCAACCTCAAATGCAAACACTGTTTCAGCATTTATTAGTTCTTCCGGTAAACCATTCCACATTTCCATCACTCTGTTTGTGAATGCATATTTTCTTAGATCTAGTCTAGACTTCTTCTTTTCTAGCTTTAAGTTGTAACCCCTTGTTGGTGTAAAGATTGCCAGCTCCAGCATGTTTGCAGTGACTTCACTGTCGTATATCCCTTTTAATATCGCACACACTTCAATGGCATCAGCTCTCAATCTTCTATAGTTAAGTGTTAGTAACCCGAGCTTTCTCAGTCTGTTTGGATAGTCCATTTCCTTTAGAGATGGTACCTGTCTGGTTGCCCTCCGTTGTACATTTTCCAATGCCATAACATCTTTTTTAACTGTGGACTCCAGACAATAACCGAATACTCAAGATGGGGCTCACTAGTGCCTTGAATTGGTACACAAACATATCCTCATCTAAATACACGAACCTTGTTCAGATCAGACCCATAATACCATTTGCCTTTTTGACCTGTGCTTGTATGTGGCACCTGAATGTAAGACATTGGTCCAGCACCCCACCTATATCATTCTCTTTGTTTACCTCTTCCAGTATCACCTTCTCATTGGCTAGGTTGTATAGGTGGTCTTTCTTGCATTTATCCTCACCTTGCTTCCCACTTGACACGGTCTTAAGCTTACACTGGTATTAAGGTGAAATCGCTGTAGCCAAGTATCTGACAATTCTTGCGACATGTCAAGGTCCTTCTGCAGCTCTTCCTAATCATTTCTGTTATTTATCTCTCTATAAACCTTTGTGTCATCTGCAAATAGATAAGCTGTCGAATTCACCATATTTGGTAAGTCATCCATAGAAAATGGTGTCAATCAAGCCTTCTCTATCCAAGATACTAGTCCACTCATCTATCACTTTGAGCAATTGTAAACCTGTAGATCTCCTGGAGAGGAAACCAAATTGCTGTCTACTGAACAGATCATTCCTGTGCATGTGTTCTAGGATTCTCATCCTGACCAACCTCTCCATAAGCTTGCAGATTACACTTGTTAGACTCACTGGCCTATAGTTCCCAAGATCTGACTTCTCTCCCTTCTTGAATAGTGCCGTGACAGTCACCATTTTCCACATATCTGGTACTTTGCCTTCTGCTATGACTTGTTAAAAACCTATGCTAGTGGCTTGGCTAGTATATCCTCAAGTTCTAAAACTACATTTAGGTGGACATGTCTGGTCCAGGGGCTTTGTTTTCACTATACTTCTAAGGAGTTTCTGCACCTTTTTCACTGTCCAAGGGCCATTGTGACATTTTTCTTGTACTAGCTTAGGTGCTAGCTTAGGTATATCTACTTCTGGTTCAATGGTGAAGACACTTGTAAAGAAGTAAGTCAGAACCTCTGCTTTTTCCTTATCTATCTTTGCTACTTTGCTTTCCCCATTTTCTGATGTTTTGAGCTCGGCGACACCAGTTTTTGCAAGCCTTTTCGTGTTTACATATTTAAAAAAAAGAGTTTTGGATCAGTTTTGCTCTAAATTGCTCTCTCATTTTCCTTCTCCCTCTTAGTGTTTTCTTAACAATCCTCAGACCTGATTTATTATTTTGATGTACTCCTTATGCTTAGCTTCATCCCTTGTCTCCATAAATCTCTGCCAGCATCTGTGTTTCTTCTTGATCTTCTTGATTATATCACCCGTTGGTTTCACATTTGCTCGATTTTTGTCAAACTTGCTGCCTTGGGACTCAACTTTGGTACATACTTGTATTGCGCTTCATTATATACGTCCATGAATCTTCCCAGCGCTTCTGTAGAATCAAGATTTCCTAACTCTGTGGTCCAATCTATATTCAATGTATTCCTCATCCCTTTGTAATAATCCTTGGAGTAGTATCATTTGCCATCTTTGCATTGGCTTCTCTCAACATGGCTATGATACTTAAATCTTAAGATGCTATGATCACTAGCTCCTAAGGGACTCATGTATTGTATGTCTGTCACCAACTCTTCATTTGTAAATATTAGATCTAGGGTACTCAGGATGTTGCCTTTCCTTGCTTGTGTAGTCTTCAGCACATGCTGATACAAATATCAATCTTGAATGCATTCAATGAATGCCTCCCCATCAGTGCTATTACGTGATGTCCAAGTTTCCCAGTTAATGCTAGGAAAGTTGAAATCCCCTATAATCGGTAAGTGTGAGAATTCATTTGTCAAGTTGCTCACCTTGCGAATAATATTTCTTAGCTCATTCACATTTTATCTATTACTACTAGGACTCTTATATATACACCTTACTAGCAAGCAGTCCTTGCTGTATAGCTGTATTTTTGCCCATACAATTTGTTTGAACTAACTCTCGATCTTATATAAGCCTCTCATTTATATACACCTCTGGTTCACTAATGCCTCCCCATTTAAGAACAAATCAAAGTCTCTAATTTGTAGTTTTGCATCTGTTGGAGCAAATTTCAGGGTTTTGGGATAGACCTCAGTCATTCCAATTATGTCGGTTGGGTCCACCTCTATATTCAATCATGTCTTTAGCTCTTCTAACTTTTACATGATACTATCAGCATTGGTGTATAAGCAGTTCAGGTTACTCAGGTGTTTTGTCACATCATTTTCCTCAGCAAGTCTTCTACGTCTTTGTATCTTTCCACCTTTAGCATTTAACTTATTTACAGATAACATATTTACGGGTTTGTTTGGGCTACTTAATCTTTTTTCAACTGCCTCTTCACCTTTGCCACCTTTTGCTCCCATGGTGGACCCCGCAATATGAATTTGAAGTCCCCCAACTGATTTTCTTCGCTAAGCCTCTTCATTTCATCAACGCTCTCTTTGTTTTGTTTCCTCTCTTTTTGTGTCATGTCATGGGCAATTCCTATTTTCTGTAATAGCTCTCCTGCCTCTGTTAAATACCTTACATTGCTCATGGGCACATCATTTGCTGTCTCATCCTCGAACGTTACTCTGATTGGTCGAGGATTTTCCTTTACATTTTTCTGCTCTTGTTTTCCTAATCTGATAATGCTCTTCGCTTTTCCACTGTCTACATTCAATACATTGCATAATCCAATGACAACTTTTCTATCCTCCTCTTTTCTTTCCTCTGTGCTGACACTCTGTGATTCCAGACATCTATGTACAATAATATTGCTCTTTCTGCCTTCGCTTTACCTAAGGTCTGCTTTTTGCTCTTCTACTTCATTCAATGCTGCTGCTCCTGTGCCAGATTCATCCCTTTGCTTCTCCTCCTATATTATGGCCCTAACCTGCTCAACATCTGTTTTCTTATCTAACTCAGCTTCCAAACGCTGGACTCTTTGCTCCATCCTTTCCATAAAACCCATACATCTCTCTTCGACATCCCGTTCGATTCACAGATTCTTTTGAGTTTTTTCTTTGCATGGTGGACAATGCCAATGCAAGTCACTTTTCTTGGTTAGTAGTTTATATTCTGTGCTTGTCAGGTTAAGGCATTTCTTGCAAGTGTTTGCAGCGATACTCACACTCAAGCATTTCTGACATATCTTCAGTATAATGTATTTGACACAGCTCTCATGTCCAACCATCTTTCTTTCTGACTGATCCTGTTCTCTTAGTTGCTCCTTTTCCTGCCATGATTTTTTTGCAACACTAAGTTGAATTGTCAAGTGACAAAGCTCCTGCCATCAGCTGTGGTGGCCTGCCTACTGTAGGATAACTTAGCAGACACTGGTGTCAGCCGTGGTGTGCTGCCTACTGCTGGGCTAGCCCATTTGACAATTTACTTTGAGCTCAAATATCCCTCTTAGTCTGGCACTACTTCTGCTCTGTTATGGAATGTGTCATGGCTGCACAGTTATTGTATTATGTTTACATAGATATATGCTATTCAAACAATGTGGTGATAAACAGGATATATTACAATGGTTTGATCAATCTATGATATGCTGGATTGAATAAATATTCCTCACCTTGTTATTGGAACCTCCTCCACTTAAAATTCCAGCCTTCGTTGTTTGACTCGCTTTGTGTATCCTCTGATGCTTTGTTTAATTCTTCAGTCTTGCTTGTGAGTTACTTAATTGGTTTTTACATGCCTTCGCTATCTTTGTGAATATGATTTTTTTAAATTTATGATTTGCATGAATTCCATCACTAAGGTCAACATAGCTGTATGTTATCACTCGCTTATTATGTTGCTTACTCTTATTTTTACCAACTTTCTTGACTGATGAGGATACAGCTTCTTTGTGAAGATTTACTAAAATTTTTCCTTCTGCCTTATCTTTATCCAATATAAACTTGTTAACCTCACACAAATCAGTTTTCACTAAAGCTCTTCTCTTGTGTAGCTGCTTTGTCTCAATCGATGTTTCCTGATGTTGGACTCCACTGAAGCTTTAAGCAAGACTGGTATTATTGTTGTGATGATCAGGTAAACACTCCTCTCTGCCATGTACTCCCAAATTACATTTAATGTCTGTTTTATTCCTGTAATTTCCCCACTTTTTTGTTCATAGCAAACTTCACGCTTTCTGTTTCTGTGAATAAAACTACAAATGCCAAGAGCCAATCGTCTTCTATGTGCATTATGATATAATGATATGATATGATATGATATGGTATGCTATCGTTTACAGCTAACGCCTAATGCCTTTTGTGCGTCTAGGAAGGTAGTGTAGAGTGATAGTCGAATGCCATTGGCCTTTGGCACCTGGCGGTGTGTAACAAGGCTGAATGCCGATAGACGGGAAATCATCAAGAATAAGAAGATATGATCTTCGTTGCTATGGAAACCTTTTATTTAGCCACACAAATTAAATGAAAAAGTATTATATCATCGTCATTACAACCAATCATATGTAAGAATTGTTATTTTACATTTCCATTGCAGAAATTTAACAAAGTGTATGTTTTGCTGTATTAGGTTTCTATAGAACATCAAATTATAGCAAAGCGTGTAATGTTACCGGTTTTCGTATTATACCATGCTATTTTACTACAAAATTGCAAAGTTGTGGAATAGCCTAAGTAGCCTATTTGGCAGTATCATTCTTTCTATCCCCCTAAATACTACATAGGATTTCAATGGGCTTCCGGTTTCTGGTTTTTCACTTGAATTATGGCTTGAAATACAATGTTTCTTTATTTAGTTTTGCAGCTTTTCGGTTAAACGTAAAAAGCTGCAAAGCGAAATAAAGTTGAAAAACTGAAGTTACCAGTTTTCGTTGGGGGATAGAAAGACGATATTACTGACTATTATTATGTTTAACCATTGACAATACTTTTGAACTGATCCCTCACTGAAGGATCGCTCCAGCAAGAATGAAAAAATGGACAGATCACACCGATCTTCGAGAAAGGTAACATATCATCGGCAGGCAATTATTGACCAGTAAGCTTAACATAAGTAGTATGCAAAATTCTGGTATACTTCATCCTAGACGCACTAACCATGCACATGTCCAGCTTTATGTCAGACCATCAACATTCTTAAATGGACTGTCCTTCATCAAACAGCTCATTGACACAGGCCTTTTAAAGTTTACCCTCCTATTTCATATTATTAGCATGTTTCATATTTTTTTTCTTGTCCCATTAGAAACCGCAATTACTAATGAGCATTTTACGCTCAACTATATATATCAGGGCTTCAGAAACAGAATTTTCCCAGCCGGACATGCCACTTCGGGAGGTGGGGTTGGTGGTGGCTGGTGAGTGAAAATGCATGATGCAACTGTATTGCGTAAAACGCTCATTAGTAATTTCGGTTTCTAATGGGACAAGAAAAAAAAAATATGCTTAAAAAAAATAACACAATTATAACACAATAGATTTTTCATGCTAGAAATTCTTACCATCTTATGCCTATGCTTATTGTATACCTTAGGTCCGCGGGAAATTATTAATTGGGACTGCCTAACTATTGCATATATTTTAATAAACATTGTTTATTTCATCACAACTAATCCAAAGTTTGGCATAAAATGGCGCCGATAAAAAGCAGAAATCACATGATAGCTTCCACTATAGGACAAGTTTAGGCTGTTACCCGAGTAGTGCGAAAACGCTAATAGTAGTACCCGCTTAGAGACTTGCGCAATTCACATAAATAGGAGGGGAGCTTCGAGTAGCTACAAGAGTGATGGCATAAACTCGTCATATAGCTGATTAATACTCGGTAAAATGTAATGTAACCAAGTCAGCCGGGACGAAATCGGCCAAGTGATTAGGTAATAGTGAATTTATTGCTCAAATTGTTTTAAAAACATTATTTCCTGTATATATTTATGGTTAATTTGCAATCTTGGCATTTGCGACGTTACAAAATCAGTTTTTATTTTGGGAGGTCTCCTTCCAGTCCAGATAAAGTTCAGTGGAATGCCTCCAATCACAAAGGAGCATTAATTTGCTCGTCCAACTTAGGAAGGGATCTAACCTCATTTTATTTCTTATGTTGTTTTGGAGGATTTTACATTGGTTTACGACAATACATGTACAATGACTTGTCAGTTTGAGTTGTATTTCATCATTTAAGAATGATAGATGTAAGATTTACAAATATTACATAGAATATAAGCCGGAGATTGCCGGCAGAATTTTTTTGTCCACAATGATTTAACAAAATGCATACATTACTGTCCGACTGGACATCACATTTACCGGTCATCGAAGACAATCTCGGTCATGTCCGGACAATTGCCCTGTAGGTGGGGCTTAGAATACACCTTCCGTATCTTCTGCGTGTCGTAAGAGGCGACTAAAGGAGGTAAGGGTGAGGTAACCCTGACAGAAACCTAGAGTGCTGAAGACGGAGGTTCCAGGCCGCACGGTGCACTCTAATAAACCATGGATCCACGCACTTAACGCTTATGATCATGTCGATAGTCACTTACAGGACTGGCGGTATGATCAGCGAACGAAAAGAAGAAAGAAGATGCCCGGACAATATGGACATTTTTGAAGCCATGATATATATATATATATATGTGACCAACGGCGATCATGGAAATCATGGATCATTCATACAGTGTGCATGAACAAAAACAAAGCAAAAATCTTAGTTCTAAGCCTCTCTGTTCTGGATGATGGCAGCGTGTTGTGTCCGTTATATCTATCTAACACATTGACGCTGGTTTTGCATCGCTCCTACAAATTTTGTTAACTTTATTACGGCTATCTGAAGCGAATTTTAAATGTTCTAGAAACCATTGGGCAAACACTGGCCCAGTCACTCTCCGCAGCAAATTGTTATATTAATAAATATTTTTTCTCCAAAGATAAAATTTGAAAGATGAATCTTTATATTAATAAATATATTTACTATTCTTAAATCATTGTATTTTCTTTAAGGAGGCAGGCTTTTAATTTTTTGACTACGCTCATTGACTCTTTATACTAGCCATTAATGACAGACCATCACCCAAAACACTGATTGGTCAAATACTCTATGACGCGCATCAGTAATAGTGCAACTATCCGACTTAGAAAAAATGAAATTCAATTTAATTCTACGTAATTCAAATAAGGAAATTTTAATTTAATAAAGTCATCACGAGGTATCATGAGGTAAATTCACCAGTTTCTGTGATTTCCCAGCGATCATGGAGTCTAGATGAAATCTTTCGAAGTTGGATAATCACGGATTACGCATGCGCATCACTTTGAACTAATCAGCATTTTGGTGATGGTCTGTCATTAATGGCTAGTACTCTTTATCAGCCTCCAATATAGACTGGTTCCTGGCGAGACTTTCTTTACATCGTGTTGTGAGAAGTTAAAACTTTCAAGTGAAAATTAAAATATTCTATAAGTCATCTTGAATCTGAATCTGAATGCATATTGTTGGTGTTGGGGTGAAAGGTCCAGCGATGCTGATATTCCGCAAACAGATACAGAGTGCCGGGGACCAGTCTAGCAATGGCTAGTTTTTCCCCAATGGTTTCTGGAACATTTACAATTCGCTTTGAAAAACTGTAATGAAGTTAACAAAATTCGTAGGAGCGATGCAAAACCAGCGTCGATGTATTAGACAGATATAACGGACATCACACGCTGCCATCATCCCGAATGGAGAGGCTTAGAACTAAGATCTTTGCTTTGTTTTTGTTCATGCGTACTGTATTTCCGTGATTGCCGTTGGCCACCTTGTGTATTATATATATATAGTAGTAATGTGAAATATGCTAATAATATGAAATATGGTAAACTTCAAATGCTTGTGATTGACACACCAGAGTACTCATGTATTGTACCAAGGCGGTTGACGACAGTGATGAAGTTGATCTTATCTACCTTGATTTCGCTAAATCTTTTGACATTTGTGAATTCCGCACCAAAGTTGTCAACAACTAGAACTACGTTGGTAATGAAGTTGTGACAGCACCCTCAGTCAACTACTTTAAGAATCGGCTAGACAAGTACTGCCCTTACTACCTGTATACAGTTGACCTCCCAGAAGTGCTCAGAAGTCAGAACCAATTAGAGTGCCACACAGAGGAACAACCGACCACTGCACTACCATACTAAAGGCAGCATCTGCCGCAACAAATTCTGGTCCAGGTTGGCTTGTCCTACCAGCTAGAGCTGGGAGCTTCCCGATAATATCGATTTCCGAATATCTGCAATATCATCAGAACTTTGAATAACTTGTATTTATGAATAAATTCAAAATAAATTCAATATAAAACAAATATGATCAGTTTGTCGTATTTATTTCATTATGGTACTAAGGTAACTGTTGTCAATTTAATTATTTTAATAACATTTACGTAATCCTGTTCTATAATGGTCAGTGTGCCATATCCATACATGTATTCCTCATGCTATTTTTATTATTCCACGTTTTATGGTATCAAACACTGGATGGAGGATCCGCATATTATTTCTATTTCTACGAAATATGAAATGTCTGCCATCTTGATCTAGATACCTTACATTTAGCCTACCTTTCGTATTTTCAAATCAGAAAATCCCTTCTGCATACCATTCTGATGACATTATTAATGTGTTGCTGATCTTGATAGATATCCTACATTTAGCCTCCCTTTCAAATTTCCAAATCGGAAAACCTCTTCCACATACCAAATGTCTAATGATCTCATTACTATCAATGTTAACAGTACTGGACTAAGATTGTTGGTAATCACTAATAAGAATCTGGACTCGACACAGGTAACTTAAATAAAACGTCTTAAAACAAAATTTACCTTGAATAGAGGTATACAATACACCCTGGGGAAAACCACTACACTCCCGATCTAAAGACCTGTTAAATGGTGATCGTGCATTTGCAACAATCGCCGATGCATGTTACTAGCAAGTGCAATTACAGTAGTGAGTGAGCATGACCCTAGCCCACTGGTATGGGCGGGAGTGTGTGGAGAAGTAGATTATTAAATTTTGTAAAAAAGTAACAGATTACAAAAAAACAAACGAAAATAGTTGTTTCTTTCAGAGAAAAAAATAGACCACAGCACCCAAGCTGCGCACTGACGCTGATGCGCATCTTCCATTTGCAAGTGCTGAAATTACTTTTGTGGCAATTATAAGACTGACCCAAAGATTGGTGCAGTTTTACTTGATGTTTCTTTTAATATTCTTGATGGTATATTGTCTGCATGTGATGCTTTTGATGGGTTAAGGTGCTGTTCTCTACACAGAGTGATGTTATGTCTATTTGGTGAATGGTGGTGTTAAATGCATAATATGGTGATTGTGGTCAGTTAGACATGAAGTTGATAGTTTCTTGAGTGAATACTGAGGTGAATTGTTCGTCCAGTGTAAATTTGTACATGTGTTTATTGAAAATGTATTTAAGTGTTTTGCGTACTGGAAAACAAAAAGAATTATTGAAATTTATATCATATGTTAAAACTGTGGCATGTGGTGAAATAATGTCATCTGGACCCTCTTGTCAGTTTCACATGAAAACAGAGGTGATTTTGGAAATATGTGTTTTAGCTATGTACACAGAAATCAAAATGGATAAAATCACGGACTAATTACTGCATGGACCCCATCTGCATTAAACCAGGCAGTGGATAAAAGTCACCTTATAGAAGTAATGAGTCCACATGTACACTAACAATGTCTTATTTTGTAGATACCCATCGGAGAATAATCACGACACAAGATGGCTGACTCACCTCGATCCAATGCTGCTTCACCCGCCTCGGATGGATCAGGGAAAAAGTCAAGTTAGTAAATCAATACATATATCTGTATGGTTTATAAATCCATTGCCATATTCCAGAATGATATATGATAACTTCTTTGAGATTCCAGTATAAGAATAGCTATATAGCTTGACTGTATGGATTGGTGTGACATTTCGATATTGGGAGATTATCAGTGAATGGCTTAATTATTATAATTATCATAGCAGTTTTATTTGTCTGATAGAGATCAGTCAAACATTTTCTTTTGTTTTAGCAGGCTTGTCAACTTTCATCACCATATGTCGAATGTTGGTGCTTGAAGAATACTGCACGGAACATAACCCTTTCACTGATGAATTACCAATATCTCATTTTCAAGCAGACCTTATAGGAAAACTGTTGAATATTTTGTAATTAATTTGACTGGAAGCTGTTGCTGCCTAAGGCAGCAACTGCTTCGGTCAAAATTAATTTCAAAATATTCAGCAGCATAAGTTTTATATCTGAAAGAATATAATCATTTATTGATTTGTTGTTGAAAGGGTTAACGCTTGTTATTAAGAACTGTCAGGTTTCATTTATTAATTCCCATAATTATGATAGTAATGGAAGGATCCGATCTATCACTCAAGTATCTGACATCATAATCCTCGATGACATGTTCTTAACACATGTCCATTTGCAGGCCAAGTGAAATCTATTTTAGAAAATTTACCACTAGAATGTTTGACTCATTTATCTAGCCAGACATTCCAGTGGTAGATTTTCAAAAAGGGTTTCTCATGGCCTGTAAAATTCTTTATTTTCGTGACTGTTACAGGTATCATAATACTGTTTTACATTGTCTGAAGTATTGAATTTAAATATATAACAAGTGATGAGAATTTACCTCTTTATACCCAGCCCTTCTCATGGACCCTTAAGCCAAAGGCATATGCATGTACATTATTTTTCTATGGTCATTTTAATATAAATTGTGACTTACGAGTGTACAAATAGTCTGCTGCCTAGATCTGTAAATGTCAGGTATTGAATTATTTAGTAGTGTTTCAAATACATCTGAACACATGGTGAGTACACTAACCCTTTAACCCTCAAATTTGTTCAAGAAAATTTCAATTTATTCACTTTAAATGACCATTTGCAGACCAAGAAAAGATTATTTTTGAAAGTTTACCACTGGAATGACTGGCTCATTTATCAAGCCAGTCATTCCAGTGGTGAATTTTCAAAAGTAGTTTTCTCTTTCCGTGCAAATGATCATTTCTCAAGACCACTGCAGAAGCCGTTTTTGGCAGACTTGGGTGTTTAATGGTTAACAGTCAGGGTCCCTAAATTGATTGTGAAAATAAATTATTTAATTTACCCACTGTGGACTTAGAGTGGTCAGTCCTAATTTTCATCACTGCGAATCAACTTGTGTTTTCAGGAAGTGCATCAAGGCAGTCTGGAAGGGTGACATTTCCTAATTCCGCGAAGTCTGCTAACAGCGATGACTCCATTGAGACAGGTATGTTATCGTTTCTTTAATGCTATGATTTGGCAGGAAAATCAAAGGTTTTCCATACTGAATATACATTTGTATATCAAGATAAAGCTACTTGAGAAAATTTACCACTAATAACTGGCTCAGTCATTCCAGTGGTAATTTTTCAGTAATAGTCTTCTTTTGGCCTGTCAAATTTACAATTACTAAAATTGCCTTCCACATGAGCTTCTGCTAAAGCTACATAGATGGATAAGAAGTGGCTTGTCTAAATAAGTAGATCAAACATGGTAACACTAAGTACTGTATGATGGCTAATCCAGATATAATTAATCTGTCTGATTTTCTTTTGCGGAGAGTGAAGGGGGATTGTAGGTAATATCATCCTCTTGTAGTTTAGAATTATTGCATTGATTATTTGGTTTCAGATGAATTGGTGCCACAGGGTAATCCTTTCAAAACACCCCCGGATAGTGACATCTTCATGCTCAGAGACAAGGAAAGGCAACGAAAAAAACAGGTTTGTTTCTCTACACTTAAGCATGTCTACTGTGGACACCAGCTGGTATGACCAAAATTGGTGGTTCATTAAGACTATGATTTGGCCCCAAGAGCTATAGCTACCATATCCATTATTACTCTCACTACATAAGGGGAAGAGGGTATTCTATTCAGGTCTCTGTCTGTCTGTCTGTCTGTCTGTCTGTCTGTCTGTCTGTCTGTCTGTCTGTCTGTCTGTCTGTCTGTCTGTCTGTCTGTCTGTCTGTCTGTCTCTCTTCAGAGCTGTGCTTCAAAACTACTGACCCGACTAGACTCAAATTGTAACACAACAAAGGAATTTACCAGAAATAAATTAGGATTTCCAGGCATTGCCGTTCATCCAGATTTTTAAAAATGTACCTGGAACGGATTAAATTCTGAATCTATGGATAGCTTTAAAATTCCTGGTCCGATTTAGGTTAAAATTTTAACCCAAGAAAGGATATTTATCATACACTAGGATTCTACAATGTTAGTCATGGTCTGGAACAAAGTGAAAGCAGGGCAAGGGTTGGCAATCTTGGAATTACTCTTTTTGAACATGTAATTATAACTGTTATATTGGTTTTAATTAGTGGTTGTAATTGATTTTATGTGAATATTTGGATACGCTATTGGGATTGTATATAGATTTTATGCACAAAAGAGTGATTAATTCATTTCGGAATACTTCATTTACCTATTTCATTTCAGGAGCGTGTTAAACAGAGGCAACTGAAAGTACATGAAAAAACAACATATGCTGCCAAAATAAACTTTCGAACAGCTGGTATGATCCGACCTGCAGACTCTGATGAGGAGAAAGAAGTGGGTGATGAAGATTCAGATAAAGGCGGGGTTAAAGAAGACCCACAGTTCACAATTGCTGTTACACGTGGTGAGGTGTTTGTTGTGTGACAATCTGAAAGTCTGTTATCACACGTGGTGAGGTGTTTGTTGTGTGACAATCTGAAAGTCTGTTATCACACATTGTGAGGTGTTTGTTGTGTGACAATCTGAAAGTCTGTTATCACACATTGTGAGGTGTTTGTTGTGTGACAATCTGAAAGTCTGTTATCACACGTGGTGAGGTGTTTGTTGTGTGACAATCTGAAAGTCTGTTATCACACGTGGTGAGTTTATTGTGTGACAATCTGAATGTCTGTTATCACACGTGGTGAGGTGTTTGTTGTGTGACAATCTGAACGGCTGTTATCACACGTAGTGAGGTGTTTGTTGTGTGACAATCTGAACGTCTGTTATCACACGTGGTGAGGTGTTTGTTGTGTGACAATCTGAATGTATGTTATCACACGTGGTGAGGTGTTTGTTGTGTGACAATCTGAATGTCTGTTATCACACGTGGTGAGGTGTTGTTGTGTGACAATCTGAAAGTCTGTTATCACACGGGGTGAGGTGTTTGTTGTGTGACAATCTGAAGTCTGTTATCACACATGGTGAGGTGTTTGTTGTGTGACAATCCGAAAGTCTGTTATCACACGTGGTGAGGTGTTTGTTGTGTGACAATCCAAAAGTCTGTTATCACATGTGGTGAGGTGTTTGTTGTGTGACAATCTGAAAGTCTGTTATCACACGTGGGGAGGTGTTTGTTGTGTGACAATCTGAAAGTCTGTTATTACATGTGGTGAGGTGTTTGTTGTGTGACAATCTGAAAGTCTGTTATCACACGTGGTGAGGTATTTGTTGTGTGACAATCTGAAAGTCTGTTATCACATGTGGTGAGGTGTTTGTTGTGTGACAACCTGAAAGTCTGTTATCACACGTGGTGAGGTATTTGTTGTGTGACAATCTGAAAGTCTGTTATCACACGTGGTGAGGTGTTTGTTGTGTGACAATCTGAAAGTCTGTTATCACATGTGGTGAGATGTTTGTTGTGTGACAATCTGAAAGTCTGTTATCACACGTGGTGAGGTGTTTGTTGTGTGCCAATCTGAACGTCTGTTATCACACGTGGTGAGGTGTTTGTTATGCGACTGTGCGAAAGTCTGCGCTGCAAAATACATGTATTTACAGGATGTGTGAATATCTTTCATATAGAAACTGGATCATTGATCAGTTTGTAAGATGCTTTAATTTTCAGTAATCTGGCACATCTGATGTAGGTCTGAATGCTTTAATGGTCAAGATTGGTCAAGAAAATTGAAATATTTGATTAGTGAATATCAATTCGCAGGGACCAAGACGTGTATTTTTTGTATTAATTTGCTCCAGGAATGGCTGGCCTGGTTAGTTGTAAATTTAAGAGTTCTGTCTTGCTAATGGACTTTCCTCATGACCACTGTATATGTATATGTCGTTTTGGGCCACTGAAAGGTTAAGTAAGCTGGCTTTATGATGCCTAAGATGGATTAGGTATGCTTGTCTGTGCATAGAATCTTTTGTTCTGAACATCATTATTTAAAGGTGTTTAAAATAGTGTGTTTAAACCGGGTAAAGAAAGGGGTTATTTAAATGGTTAACCCACATTTAGTTAAAGGCTCTTAATTATTTCTCTCCTTCACATGAGAGATTTCTATGTACAATGTATAATGACTTGTACACAAAAACATACATCTTAGTAGAAGGATCTGCTCTATTACTCAAGTATCTCAGACGTCATAGTTTTTTATGTGTCACTTGTTAGCTGATGTCATAATCAAATGATGTAGATCCACCACGAACAGTAAGCATCTGCATGTGGTTGTATGAATTCATGAATGATAATAAAGTATGAAAAAATGTCTAAATATATGGCATCATCCTAATGAATACAGTGCCAGAATTTAATGTCTTTTTTTAATTTATTTGTTGCTATCAAATTAGTTTCAAAATATTTATCAGCTTAACTTGCTGCCTTGAAATTGAGATTCGCAAAATCAATGAGCTAAAATCAGTTCAAACATGTGCACAGAGTGGGCATGGATCCTCTATTGATCACAGCTGATCACAATTTCTCTATCAGACACCACTAAGCATGCTAGTTAGCCATGGTAGGGTGGCTGAGAAAACCCCCCAGATTTCTCTGCATGCAAAGACAGATCTCTAAAAACTTGACAAGATTCCAATTGTGAATATGATATTGTATCTATTCAATGATTTAGAGTGCGGTAGATAATGGCCACAAGCTGTTAGCATTTATCACATATCAGTGACATAAATGTTCACACTTTGTGTCATAAATTAATAACGTTGTTAATTTTTTCCTCGAACCAAAATACAACCATTATCCAAGATGTGTACTGAGATTGTTGTGTAATAATTCTAACGTTTATTTGCATTGATCATTTGTTGGTTAAAGTAAAAAGAAAAGGTATGTTTTAGCCGCAAAAATGACAGGTCAGAAAACAATTTTTTGAATTTAACAACTATGTTGATTTCAGATCGGCATGTGGAGAAGGAATCACTCGCTGAATATATTTCAAAGAAACGGGAGATGTTCCTTGTACAGGTACTATATGATGTCCCTTAAGCCTTACCACTCTGATGTCAGGATTTAAAATTTTCAAATTAAATTAAAAGATGAATTGGTGTTCATTTTTCAACAAATTTGGTGGTGATGATGTTGCCGTGATTATTAAGAGAGCAACATCATCTACAAAATTTGTTGAAAATGTACAGCAGTTTCTCCGCTATTGACACAGTAACAGATAGAATATTTACATCAGAGCGGTAAGGGTTAATCCATTAACCAGTATATCAATGAATCAGTCTTAATTACAAGAGAATAATATAGGAAAGCTGTTGAATATTTGGAAATTAATATGACGAAGCTATTGCTACCTTTACGGCTTCCAGTCATATTAACTTCAAAATATTCAACAGAATATGCTATGCATTGGAAAGAATGTACCTTTTCCGGGATTTGTTTTGAAAAATTAAACACTGGAATGAGTAAATGATGACATAATCAATGGAGGAATCCAGTTTTAGGTATACCACACCCATCTCTAGCTAAGCTCCACGCACGCTTTGCCCCGATCCATGCACCTCCTGAATCTCAGTTTCCAGAAAGGTATACAGGTAAGGTGTTTTGAAACTAATTTGACTGGGTGCTGTTGTTGCCTATGACAGCAACAGCACCCAGTCAAATTACTTTCAAAATACTCAACAGAATGTTTATTAATAGTAAAGACATACAATTCGTGCAACTTGATGTACTATTAAGCATTTATGATGGACTAAATAGTGTCATTCATGATGTAATTCATTATGACGTCAGTCTACATGTGACATATATGATTGTGGCATTATACAATTGATGAAGAGACTTGATTCATCAATTGCGTCACATGTAGGATGATGTCACAATGAAAATGCGTAATACATGATGTGGCTAGGTCTGTCAGGAACTTTTAAAAGTCTGTCATGTGTACGAACAGTATCTCATTACTACTTAATAACCATTCTGTTGAATATGTTGAGAATAATTTGACTGGGTTGTATGGCAAAACAGCACCTAGTCAAATTAGTTTCAAAATATTCAACAGCTTACCTGTATTGTTTTCTGGAAAATGAGATTCATGGAGTTCAGGGTTCGATCGATCCCAACACAGGCAAAGTGTTGGCGGAGCTTAGCTAGGAATGGGCGGGGCATAGCTAAAAATGGATTCCTCAATTGATGTCAAGGGATCTTTTTTACTATTTTGAGAAGAATTCGTGTTAAAGGAATAATGTCTCTAGAGTCGACTCACTCTAAAATTAATCAGCAGAAGTCTTCCAAGGTTAACATGTAATAACTAGTATACAGAATCGGGCTCTCATATTTGCAGTGAGTGATCACTTTCAATCTCATCACTTACATAGGTTTTGACATCAGGTGAGCTATTATCACTCACTGAAAAATCTGAGATTTTGTTTTCCTTTAGACTGGTTATGAGAGCAATCACGTTCCTGATTTTGGTACTAAGGATTGATTTATAGCTCACTTGCAGTAGTTAGAAATGAAACCCTGTAGATTAAAATGAATTATGCTACTTCTATTCATCCATAAGTATAAGTAGAGGTAACCATGGTTTTTTTCTGTTAATAATATGGTAATAACATGATTAGATTGTTATACCTTTTAAGACTAATTTGTTATCTTATGGAAGTCTCCTAAAACTGCATGGCTAATGTGTGACATTAACCCTCTAACTCTCATATCGGTAAAAAATGGCTTGAGCAGTAGTCTTGAGAAATGCCCATTTGCAGACCATGAGAAAACTATTTTTGAAAATTTACTCCTGGAATTACTGGCTCAATAAGCTCGATTAAGCGAGCCAGTCATGCCAGTGGTAAATTTTCAAAAATTATCTTCTCTTGGGCTGCAAATGGACATTTTGTATGAGAAAATTGAAAAAATCTTTTGAATAAATTCTGTGTTTAAAGGGTTAAAGTAATGGTGACTTGACCGTGATCTCTAAAATCGAAAATACAAAGACTTGTATACAAATATATGCTATGATTGTGCTAAGTATGACTTATTATAGCCAATAATGTCTTTTGCAATATCACAATCGAGGGTATAACAGGCAATTCTGCAATGTCTCATAATAACATTTTGAAAATAATGTTTCCATGTGTTTTCAGTATTCACTAGGTGTAAAGCGTGAAGAGATGAAGAAGTTAGAGGAGATCGCCCAGGCTGAAGAGCGTAAGCTGGAGCTGGCTGAGCAGTATCTGGAGGAAGATGCGGCCATGTTTGATGAATTCCTCAAAGAAAATGACAAGAACTCAGTCGAGGCAATCAAAAAGTATGTACAGTACAGCTCAGAAATAATTTTCCAAAACTAAATTAAATTGTGTTGAACGTAAGATATTGGTGTGCTGCTGCCTAAGGCAGCAATGTCTTCCGATCAAATTAAGGCCAAAATATTCAACAGAACATTTCTTACATTGTCTTCAAAATTGTACTGTCATTTTTCTGTTATTGTTTTAGAAATAATTAAACTTATTTAAAAGCAGTACTGTACAAGCTTTTCACAGCTAGATTTATATCACATATTAACCCTTTAGCCCTTAAATTTGTTCAAGAAAATTTAAATTTTCTCAGAAAATGTCAATTTGCAGACCAAGAGGTAATTTTTGAAAGTTTACCACTGGAATGACTGGCTCGCTTATTGAGCCAGTCATTCCGGTGGTAAATTTTCAAAAATAGCCTCTTGGTCTACAAATGGACATTTCTCAAGACCAGTGCAGAAGCCGTTTTTGGCAGATATGAGTGTTAAAGGGTTATAGGTTTTCATGTTCCATGTTAGTAATGGTAATAAGCACAGCATGTTTAGACGTGAGGCCGGGCCTATTTAACCATTTAATTATCAAAATTTGTCATGAAAATTGATATGTTTGCCCTAGTTAATGTCCATTTACTGGCCAAGAGAAGATTATACTTGATCTATAGGTTTGAAAGGGTTAATCTATGGTTTGATACCAATATGGTTGTTAACCCTTACCACTCTGATGTCTGAATTTAAAATTTTCAAATTAAATTGAAAGATGAACTGGTGTACATTTTTCAACAAAGTTGGTGGAAGATGGTGCTGTCGAAGACAGCAACATCGTCCACCAAAATTGTTGAAAAATGGGCACCAGTTTCTTTGCTACTGACAGGATAAAAGATAGAATATTGACATCTGTGTGGTAAGGGTTAAATGTACATAATGCTTACAGTTGTATCAAGATAGCAAGCTGTCGCTGTTTTAGGCAGTTCTCACTACAGACTTAACCGGCGTAACACCTTACTGAGGCATGGCGTTATTTCCGATTAACTCGCCACTGAGAACACGGTGTTAGCAGCAGCAGCTTATAGCAGGACTGCTTTATAATACTTACTGGTAATGGAGGGATCTGATCTGTTACTCAAATATCTAACATCATAATGAAAATACATCACTTATTAGCTGACGTCACAATCAAATGATATAGGCAAGTCACCAAAGAGACAACTGTTCAGTATCTGAATTACACCTTTTGTGAATTTATATTTAATAAACATTCTGATGATCATTTTGGCATAGGCAGCCATGGATATATTTAACAACTTATATGTATAGTTACCTTGAAATTAAAATAAGGGCAATTCAGAATTCAAAGTGTTGAAATTGTTTCAAATCCACATACAAAGTCGGAGGGGCTTCGCTAGAAATGAATTGCTTTATTATGTAAGACTGTATTTATATTACATGCTGATAGTTCAACAGAACAATGGGTAATCTGTTTTTTGTCTCGCCTGCGAAGCAGAACGCTAGACATAGGTATCACTTTTCCGACGGCGACGGCGTCAACATTAAGGATCTTCATTTAGCATTACTTCTCAGCTTATATTTCATGTTGATTAAGCCTATTGCACCTAAACTCGGATACATGGTTACCTGTAATCTTAGGAAGCAGCATGATGATGTTGGGGTCACAAGGTCAAGGGTCAAGGTCACTGTGACCTTGACACAGAACTCTACTTTTTCAACATTAAGTTTTTGTGTTTAGCAAAACTTTTCAGCTTGTATTTCAGGATTGGTTAAGCCTATTGCAACTAAACTTGGATACATGGTTACCTATAATGATAGGAAGCAGCATTATGATGTTGGGGTCACAAGGTCAAAGGTCAAGGTCACTGTGAACTTGATACAGAACTGTTATTTCAGCATGAAGTTTTTGCGTTTAGCAAAATTTCTCGGCTTACCTTTCAGGATTGGTTAAGCATATTGCAACTAAACTTAGATACATTGTTACTTATAATGTTAGGAAGCAGCATGTTGACACTGAAGTCACATCGTCGACGGTCAAGGTCATTCTGATCTCTACAAAACATTATTTTTCAATGTTAAGTTTTTAGGCTTAGCAAGTCTTATCATGTTATATTTCGGGACTACTTAATCCTAATGGAACACAACTTGGGTATATGGTTGCTTATAGCAAGAGGATAAAGGATTGTAACATGGAGGTCACCCGGCCAAAGGTCAAGGGAACTAAAATTGAATACATGGTTACCCGTAATGTTTGGAAGCAGCATAATAACACGGAGGTCACAAGGTCAAACATCAATGCCACTTTGACAAACAGGAGACAGGCGAGACATTTAATTCCGCAGAATTCTTGTATATATTAATGATTGTTCTGCAAATTGTCATACAATGTACTATTTCAATAAGTGACTGAGTGCATATATGTTTATTTCAGTGCTGAGATGGAAACTAAGGCTAAGTTGGAGAAAGTTGCTGAAATAAAGCGAATTATTGCCAATATGATGTCCATAAGATCTGAGATATCAAAGTATGAAGATACACTCAGAGAATATCATCTGTATAAAAAGTTTCTGGATACACTGACACCGCAGGTTTGTTGGAAAGCATAATTAACTGTCTGCCTCTTGAATTTCTGCAGACTACATTTTCGATGTGGTTTAACTCGGGATATGCTGAATATTTTGAAAACAGTTTGACTGAAAGTTGTTGGTGGCTACGCCACCAACAATTTTCAGTCAAATTGTTTTCAAAATAGCAGGTCCAGCATTATTGCCTATTGAAATTATTGTTTGTTGGTGTTCAGTAGTGAGACAGTTAATAATAATAATAAAAATTCCTGAACTTTTTTCTATGTTCACATTATTGCTTGTTGTAGTCTGTGTTAAAATCTTTAGGTAAAGGTTTGTCAGTAATGCCTAAAATTTGACAGACTGATATATAAATATTTGTTGTGAGTTGCAACTAAAAGGTCAATCTGGGGACCAAGGTCAGTGTGTTAAAGGATATCATATCATATTTAAAGGAAGGGAAAAGGGAAATAACAAATGATGTTTATTGGGAATTTCATACAATATTATATAAACTACTATCAGTAAATAATGGAAATGAATCGGGATTATTTGAGAAAAAATATTTACTAAGTCTAGGAGCGCTTAATGTGGAGCCAATTAGTGACCGTACTGGTGCTTCGCACTCCACCGTGTGTCAACTATGTGCAGGTATACTGCATAGGCCTACCTGAATATAATGAAAGCACACCTGAATATAGTTTTGTAAGCGGTATGAATAGTATTCTCTATAGGCACCGATGTAGAGCGATTACCTCGCTACTGCTAATTCACTATTGATCCTTTTGAAAACGTTATATTTGAAAGTCACTTTTTTTATGGAAGTAACACGTTTCGGTCAAAATGATTTCAAAATGCACTGCTGGTTTCCAAGGTCGCAATATGATGCCCACTGAATATTTTGAAATTTGTGTAACTGAATGGCTCTGGAAACAACGGCAGTCAAATTGTTTTAAAGCTAGACAGTATTTTACCTGCAGGAAGTAGTGGCTAATCAGCTTAGGGCGAATATAACAGATTATATGACTGGCTGTAGCGGGTATTATTTATTCGCTCTGCATACACCAAAGCGCATAGGTCCAGCTAGGTCACCAATTGGTTCCCGCCAGAGTGACATAAATGGTATTTAGTTGCTTTTTTTCTAATTAATCTGATTTATTTCTGTTTTTTACAGGTGGTGGGGGGGGGGGGAAAGGGGTGCTATAGGTTGATTATTATATAAAGCTATCATTCAAGAGCATATGTTAGTTCCCTGATCCTTTCCTTTAAAGACATGTTAAAATTTCCGTTAGTCATTAATTTTTATACGCCATAAAATTCATGTTATGACATTGTGTGAATCATGAACCATGTGGATTCAGATTACACTACACGTGTTTTCAGAATAGACTAAACTGGCATCTAATGCGGTCATAGGAAACTCAGATCAAGTTCTAATTTAACAAATGCTAGTGTTTGTCTTGCATTTCATTAATATGATGGTGTATCAATGAGCTTTTCTGAACTATCACTGGTCAACAGAAAAATATTATTCAGGCGATGATGTCATAGCACATCAATGATTCATGCCACTCTTCGATTCTCATGGGAAGTTGAAGAAAATTAGTTTCCGTCTCGAAATTTAAGATTCAGGAATTCGAAAATATGCAAATAATATATGCTTTGATCATTTTCTGTTTGTGTTCCCCTTTAAGGACCGTTCTGTACCTTAATGAGATGTCTTGCAATTGGCAATTTACTGTGCATGAACATTTCATATACAAGTTCAGATTTGCTCAAGAAATGTTTTCTTACCATATATCATATGGTAGGGATATTGTTACATAGTAGGTAAAAATACGTGTTTGAAAATCAGGTTTGATACGGGTTATGGAAAACCTAGAAAATCATGGAATTTAGACATTAAAATTCCAGGCCTGGAAAACTGTGCTTTTCCATGTAGGTCATGGAAAAGTCATGAAAAATCAGAATAAACACTACTGTGAGTCATCTAAGCGTATCTAGATATCTAAACTTTCTAGGTTGGGGTCCCATGTACCTAATTTAGGTCATGGATTTCACGTTTTTAGGTCATGGAGTCATAGAAAAGTCATGGAATTTGACAGAGTTGAAAGTATATGAACCGTGGAAAATACAACTATATGTTTAGCCCAAAAGGCATTTGCTATGTAGCTGACTGGTGTATACAATGTATATATCTAGGAAGGAATAAGAATACTTACTTTTCAAGTCGGTACTCATGCCAACCAGTGATAAGTCACTATTGGATCCGGTCCCAAACATGCATTCCATTAGTTCTTCAGTACTTGCAAGGCTGGTTTCCATCATCAGCACATCAACGTATGGTAATGGTGGTCTGTCTCGCTCCCACATCCCATGAGTTGGTGTCCAAAGCACAAGTTTTGAGGCTGCCTCTTCGCTATGGCATTGACTGTGCCGTGATAGTTTTAATCTTGTCAGAGTTTGTCCTCATACAGTTCTTAGTTTGCTCTATGCTTCTGGCAATGTATGTTTAGTGTTGTTCACAAAAGCCGGTGTAGCACCCGTGTAGTTCTTT
Source organism: Chaetoderma sp. LZ-2023a (assembly GCA_034401795.1). Classification (NCBI taxonomy): domain Eukaryota; kingdom Metazoa; phylum Mollusca; class Caudofoveata; order Chaetodermatida; family Chaetodermatidae; genus Chaetoderma; species Chaetoderma sp. LZ-2023a. Next base: position 100,279,782 of record CM067371.1, read on the forward strand.
CTGGAGTTTAGTTATTATTATCCATACTACGCATCCATAAATAAGTACTGACTCAGCAGTTGCTTCAAAGAATCAAATTTCCAATATGCGCCTACTAGACCTTTGTCATTCTGCTGCAAGCCTTTCAGGCCAGTGCTTTCCTGATCTTTATGTCTTTCTCACCATTGTTTAACCATGACCCTAAGTACTTGAAGTCTGTAGCAACTTCTAGCAAGTTTTCATCAATGATGTTGATTCTCACATCCTCAAGGTGTAGGAGTGTAGGCTAAAACTAGGCTGATGTTCTTCCTGCTTGCTATTAGTGCTACTTTCAAAGCGGCTTGTTCAATGCGCTGTAGCATCTCCTGAGCCTCTTCCACTTCATTGCAGAGCAATGGACCTTTCCTGTTTATCTATCTGTCATATGACGTCATAATCAACTACGTAATACATAAGATGACGTCATAATCAATTACAGCATGAATGACTCGATTTAGTCCATCTTAAATGCTTAATAGTATGACACGTTGTACGAATTGTATGTCTTTACTATTTAATAAACATTCTGTCGAATATTTTGAAACTAATTTTCCCGGGCGCTGTTGATGCCATGGGAAGCAACAGCACCAAGTCAAATTAGTTTCAAAATATTCAACAGCTAATCTGTATAGTTTTCTGGAAATTGATAGTCAGGGAGTTCAGGGACCGATTGATCCCAACACAGGTGAAGCATGGGTGGAGCTTAGCAAGAGATGGGCAGGGCATAGGTAAAACTGGGAAGGTCCATTAGGATATATAATCAAGAATCTTGATATGAATTATAATTCTTTGAGCTTAACACTTTGTTGGTCAAAATTGGTAAAGAAAATACAATGGATATATTTTCTAATATCATTTTGCAGATTGAGAGAACAATAGTTGCCTAGCTCTGAAAATCTATATTGCAAATGATCATTGCAGAAGCCATTTTTGGCATACCTATTATCAGATGTAGTCTTGATAATGGAATGGATCCGTGACAAACATGGCAAATGACTACATTTGTTATCCCTGTATCGTGCTCTTATTTATTTAGGAATGGAGAGAGGAGAAGGAAAAGGCAAAACAAGAGAAAGTTGAAGCGAATCGTAGAGAACAAGCGAAGAATCAGGATAATATTCGTAAGGGCTCTATAGATGTAGAAGACGGTCCAAAAACACAGACTGATGCAAGCAAGGTGCGCCGTGGGAAAAATGTCTTGATTCCTAAGAATGTACAAATGACTAAAGGCAGCAAAGCGTAAGATATAATGAATCATGAATACTATAAATTAATTTGTTTGACTGTAATACTTTTAATAATGCTCAAAACTTGTAAAGAAAATATGCATTTTTAGCTCGCCAGTGCAGACATCCGTCGTTCATTTGTCTGTCCATCAAATCACTTCTCCTTAACGGTTCGATCGATTCTCCCAAACTTGGCTGGAAGGATCCAATGTTGGTAGGCTCCAGAACTTCTATTCAGACTTTTGATTGGTGAATTTTTTGGGTGAAAATTTTAGGCTTTATGAAAAATTTACTGGAAATTGTCAAATTGTTTCTTCTCCTTACCATTTTGACCGATTGTAATCAAATTTGGCCGAAAGGATCCTAGGATTATAAGCTCTAGAGCTTCCATTCAAAATTTTGGTTCGTTAATTTTTTGCATGAAAATCTTAGATTTTATTTGTGTGACTGGAAGGATTCTATGGTCAGAACTTCCATTCATAATTTTATTTCTATGTTAAATTTTGTGTGATAATGTCAAAACATATCTCTTCATTAGGCGCTATCTGATTCCAACCAAATTTGGATAGGACCATATTGTGGCAGGCTCCAGATCTGAACTAAATTGGATTAGAATGTCCCTATGGTGGTACGCTCCGGAAATTATATTCATAATTTTAATTGATCATTTTTTTTGGTGTAAATCTTAGATTTTATGAAAAGTTTACTGGAAATTGTCAAAATGCTTTTCCTGAGCTGCTTGACAAATGCCAACCAAATTTCGCTAGAAGACCCCTATTAAGGTAGCCTCTAGAGCTTCAATTCAGCATTTTGCTTGGTCACGTTTTGGGTGAAAATTAAAGATTTTATGAAAAATTTACAGGAAATTGTCTAAATGCATCCCCCTTAACTGCTTGGTGGATTTTAACCAAATATGGCAGGCTTTAGAAGTTCTAATTTTGAGTTTGTTGATATTTTACAGCCATCCTGGAATACCAGAAAAATTTCCGAAATCATTTAAAATACGACTCCTCCCTAATCACTGGCCTGATTTCAACAAAATTTGGTGAACTGATCCTATGGCTGTAGGCTTCAACATATCAAATGAGAATTTTGATTGGTCAGTTTTTTTGGTGGCCTTGGATTTTCTTAAAATTATGCGTAACAACAACAGTAGCAGCAACAACCAAAACAACAACAACTTTCCAACTGTAGCAACAACATAATTGAGAATTTTAATGTATATTTGCAGGATTATAAAATAAAATGCAATTTATGTTGGAAATGATCAATCTCAGTAGGATACTCCTTATCTAAAATATGTGTCACAATTTTATCAATTAGGGATACGGTCATATGACACAATTTTGTCAATCAGCGATAAAATGTCATGGTCTTGTTCATGTGGATGATTAAACACATTAAGATAGTCTCCAGTTTCTGCAGTAGGGTGAGGTATTCCCCGGTGTCTGCACAGAGCCTCTACATGAACATTACTAGTCAATATCCTACTGTGCAATTTAAGGCATAACCATGCATATGTACATCCACTGTCTGTCCATAGATGTATAGGCAATGCACGTTTGAACCTGAATGGCTTCAAATATGCATTGCCTATACATCTGCCATGTATGATAAATATTCCCAATTGTTAATTAAGTTATGGGATAATTGTCATTATTCTGTCTATAGTGAAAATACTCCAAATAATTCAAACACATGTATATGTTGACTGAATTATTAAAGGCTGGTGTTCCGCTTATAGGTTGGCCCCTGACAGTTTGCATCATTAAATGTTGTACCAGTTTTGTTCATAGATCGTGGAGATGAAATCTCTCACATGTGTCCATTCAAAAGTTAAAATTTAGATCCTTAGTTCTTTAAATTCTTTTATCATGTGCACATTTATATTAATTTTTTTCAGGAAGGATCTAGACAAAGAACGAAAAAGCTCTGTTTGTTTTAAGGAAGAATCAGAATCTGACAGTGAAGAGGTATGGAGATTATGATAATCTAACAACATGTCTTTCCACCAAAAAAAATATACTCCGGCACCTGATATTTATTAAGGGAGCACCTGTCTTGAGTGACAACTTGTGTCGCATCATAAGATGATTGTTTAATTTGATTTGAAGCGGCTGTAAAACAAACTAGAATTAAACCCTTTCAACCATGAAATTTCTATCTCAATTTCATAATCTTTGGAATTATTTTTTAAATAATTTGACTCGAACCTCTTAATAGCTTCCTTATAGTCAAATTAATATCAAATAGTCAACAGAATATTTTTTAAATCGTAGACCATTTGTCACATCTGGTTTATCAAGTTCAAATGGTTAATGTGTATGGCTCGGCAGCATTGAGAATTGTCTGAGATTTTATTTTCTCCATTACCATTCAGGACAAAGACTATGTCTCATATTTGCTGATCAACTATTTTTCCTGTATCTTACCAATGTTAGGCACTATATACTATGCTTAATATCATTACAATAATTTGAAACAAATTTATATTTACGTATATGTGCAATATTATTCAGTCAATGTATTCAAGAAGGCTCAACATACAGGTACATAGCTCTAGTTAAAATACTCAGCAATGTCCTAGACCTAGATGTATGCTATTCTGAGCTTTCTACAATACATTGTGATATCTCCAACAAAAGCCCATATTTGCAATATGATAGTTTTCTCCAAATATATTCCGGTGTCTCAAAGAATTAGCTATGAAATGTGTAATTCTATAAAGTCTGTCTGTAACGATAGTACATTAAAATTGCCTTATTTTACTCGTTGTCACTGAAATATTTGCCACGTTACCATACATGGATTTGTTTGTTCTGACGTAGGAGTTGACGCTGTTCTTCGGTGATGCCACACAGTTGCTGGACATATTTGCTGAGCTGGAGGAGCAGAATCTGTCACTCATCCAGAATTCACAGGAGACCGAGGAAGCTCTGGAGGAAATGAAGCACACAATAAAACTAACAAAACGTAAAATGTAAGGACTGCTTATATACTATTAAATTCATTTCAATTCCATCTGTGTATTGATCAAAGTTAATGGATTACCCAATGTTGTAATGATAGTTGTTACTATAGTGTATTGCCAAGTTGGTTGAGTTTCCCTCTGCTAGGCATTCTTTTTTTTATTTAAACATATTTTATTGTAACATATATGTACAATTGGATTGGGCACAAGTTCCATTGTATGTATCTGTTAGAATCTAGAGTGGCGATGGTAAAATATAAAAAAGTCTTCTCTTGCCATATAAATTTTCTGACAAAATTGCACTAGTCTTGACCAAATTTGCCCAGTAGTTTTAAAATACTGCCATCTTTACTTTGCAGGACGAAAGAGACAGAGATTCTACGTGATCAGATTGACAAGTTAAACAATGCCATCATTCGTGAAGAAAGCAAGGCCGCAGAGCTGGAGATGAAAGCCAGGTATGGTGATGACTACATACAGGATAACCTCAATGACTAATCACCTGTCAGCTTTCCAAAATGTCTCTCTAAAAGTGTAGCATAATATAAACCTTTAAAGGTCAAATTTTCTCAACAAAATATTTGCTTATTGAATGTCCCTTTGCAGGACACGAGACTGTCTTTGAAAACTTACCACTGGATTGACTGGCTCGGTTATCGAGCCAGGTATTCCAGTGGTAAATTGTCAAAAAACGTTTTTTCCTGGCCAGCAAATGAATATTACTCGGCAAAGGCCGGGTTTGGCCGTCTTGACCATTAAATGGATAAAGTACTCACAATTAACTACGGTCTCTGACACTTATATAACGTTTGCATGTCATGAATGACAATACACATATACATCAACCTGCATGCATTATATACACCTGTGCAAAAGTTAAGCACCACCCTATTTTTACGCACATGCGAGGGTATATTCATGTGCTATGAAGAAAGCAATAGCATAAACATTTATGTACCCATCCATCTTAGTGCAAGAGGTAATAATGCAATTAGAGGAATGCTGATTATGATGGTGGGGAAACACTGTATGTTTTTGTTTGAACTTGAAAACGAGGCCTGAATATGGTTACGTTGACACAACTGACAACTATTGCCCTACAGTTGACACACGTGGCTAGATTGTCATTAATGGTGTCTGAAAACGAAGTTTAACATCTGTGCACGAGTTTGAGATGGTCATTATTAATACCAGGTATATCCACCTTGTGCCTGGATGACGGCCTGGACACGACGTCTCATGCTCGTCACCAACCGACTGATACGCCATTGTGGTATTCGTTGCCATTCAAGATGGAGTGCGTCTGTTAATTCCTGTAGGTTCTGCACAGGAGGATCCCTCCTTCTCACCATGTTTCCCAGAATGTCCCAGATATGCTCAATAGGGTTCATGTCAGGGCTCCTTGCTGGCCATGGTAGGGTTTCGATGGCATTCTGGTGGAGGTATTCATGCACAGCTCTAGCACGATGTGGTCGGGCGTTGTCATCCATGAATATAGGGTGGGTTCCAGGTGCATGATTTACAAAATGAGGGACCACAACTCTATCCAGTATGGAATCTTGATATCTTTGTCCATTTAGTGTTCCAGGTACAGTCAACAGATCCAGCTTACAATCAAATGAGATGCACCCCCATATCATAACGGAACCTCCACCAAATGGAACTTCTTCCATGATGTTACGTTGGTCGTACGCCGTGCGTCTGGACCTCCATACACGAGTTCGACCATCTGTGGCATGAAGCAGGAACCGACTTTCATCGGACCAGTGTACCCGTCTCCAGGATCTCATGTTCCAGTGTCTTCTTTCGTTGCACCACCTCAGACGCTCCTCTTTGTGGTGTGCAGTGAGGAGAGGATGTCTGACAGGTCTCCTAGCTTTCATGCCAGCAGCATACAGTCTCCTTTTGACGGTAGACATTGACACTCTATTGCGCATTTCCCATTGCTGGCTGAGCACTCTGCTGTTGGTGAATGGAGATCTCCTAACAAGGCGTACTAGGGCTCGATCATCACGGGCAGTAGTCTTCTTCGGTCTTCCAGATCTAGGCCTGTCCTTCACCTCGTTAGTTTGCCCATGTTTTGCAATCAAACGACTGATTACAGTATGGTTAATGTTCAGCTGTCTGCCAATCTCTCTGCATGACATACCAGTGGTATGCATGCCTATGATTTGCCATTTCACACGATCACTTAACCTTCGTCTTGCCATAGCGGTTCACAATCAAGAGCTAATTCTCTCTGTACAAATAAACCACGGTCATGAACACAAAATTCCTAATCTTGTCGCCTAAATCTGTATGTAATGTTCTACACCTCAAACTGGACTTTTACATAACTGAACACGTGTGCTGTTTCCCGCCACGCACGGACATCAAGCGGCGTGAAGTCATGCATGCATGTGCATTTCGTACTTGGAATCATGTCAGCTAACGCGGGGACAAAAAGTATGGCAGCCTAGTTGTACCATCATGTTTCTACGTTCTATTGTTTTTGCTGGTGCTTAGCTTTTGCACAGGTGTATATGTATATGTTTTGCCTGACATAATTGTTATCATGCTTTATGTACCACAGAGTATAATTGAGCAGTAGCTGAACCATGTGAGTGACCCTTTGTGAGGTGATGCATTTAGATCACCAATTTATTCTTTCTGCATCGCAGTCAAAAATACTTAATTTTCTTCTCAGTCACGGTGCATCTATAGCGTTGATTTCTTAGAATCTATCTTTATTAATTATGGCTAAAATATTGTCACTTACTGTCAACCTGGCTCAAGAGGCTAACATGGTTTGGAGGACAGGGGGGGGGGGGGAATAAGATGTTGTTTCTTAGCCCCTTAATGGTCAAGCCAGCCAACAACAGCCTCTGCAGTGGTCCTAAGAAATGTCCATTCGCAGGCCAAGAGAACACTATTTTTGAAATCCTAGCACTTGCACGCCTGGCTTGATGAACGAGCCAGCCATTTCAATGATAAATCTTTAAAAATATCTCTGCAAGTGGACATTTACTAAGCAGGAATTGTGATTTTCTTACCAATCTTGACAACTAAAGGATTAAGTATAAAGGAAAGTAAAAATGTATTTTGAAAACTTTATTTATAATTCAATAGCTGACTCGGATTCCCTTATCTAGTGTAGGAATTATGTCCCTTTGTGCATGTGGTTAAATTGCTCTCAAATATCGACAGATAACATTAAGAAATTCTTAGTATATAACTGGGTTGAAGAAGTAGTTTGCCTAAAACATATATAGACAATGTTCTTAACTGTCTACCTGCTGAATTTCTGCACACTACATTTAACTCTGGTAAAACAGAATATTTTGAAAACAATTTGACTGAAAGCAAGTTGTTTTCAGAATATTCAGCAGGTCTAGTCATTACGCATTGAAATTATTGCCTGGTGTCTTGCAGCAGCCAGATCGTTAAAGTAAATTAAACTATAAGCTGGTATGTTTGTTATTGAATTTCAGGATGTTTAGTTTTGGTGAATTCAAGGCCGAGGATCAGGAGAAGATGTTACAGCAGTTTAACAGTAAAGTGGAGGAGGTTTATAGAAGCTGTATAGGTGACAATGAAGCTAATATTAGGTTTGTCAGAACACTGTTCATGCACCAGATATTAATGTCAATATAGTTCTACATATACATGAAACTTGATGAATATTTTGAAAGCAGTCTGACGCTTCCATCGCTAAGATGGAATGGCTTGCAATCAGATGCAAGACACCAGATAAGCTTTGTCTTAGAAGGTAATACCAATGGATGAATCCAATCTGTCACTCAAATATTGATGTCATAATCAATTACATCATATATATTCTGATATCCCAATCATAATTGACAGACAAGATTCCGTCATAAAGCTGGAGAAGTCCGTCAAGTGTACGAATCGTATGTCTTTGATGGATTTTCTACGTAATAAACATTCTACTGAATATTTTGAAACCAATTTGACTGGATGCTGTTGCAGCAACAGCACCCAGTCAAATTAGTTTCAAAATATTCAACAGCTTAACTGTATATTACCTAGAAAACAGAATTCTGGGAAGTCAGTGTTCAAAGTATATAAATCAATCCCAACACAGCCAAATCATGGGTGGCGCATAGCTATGGATAGGTGGGGCATAGCTAGAGATGTAACCGTTTATTTAAATGGAACCGGAGCATCTAAGTAGCATTTTTTATATCCTGTTATTCACGATCTTTGAAGAGAGTTTACAAATTCTTACAACCTATGACTTGCATACAATATGCGTCACCTGTTTGGAAGAGACTAGCGATTGGCCAATCAAATGAAGCTTTACAAAGTCTGACATGGTAGAATAAATTACACTACCTTTTAAAATTAAAATACACTACAAATGTATAACAAAAATTGACTGGAGATCCTAAATTATGGTCAACACAGAAACCTGTGATAGTAGCGCTAAAGGTCAAGTCAGACAACAGCTGGCTCTACAGTGGTCTTTAGAATTGTCACTTCCTAGACCAAGAGAAGACTATTTTTGTAAATTTATCACTGGAATGCTTGGCTCGCTAATCGAGCCAGGCATTCCAGTGATCAATTTTCAAAAATAGTTTTCTCCTTATCTCCAAGTTATATTTTCTAAGCAAAAGTAGAAATTTTCTTCACCGATGTTGACCATTAATGGGTTAATCACTTAGTGGTCAAGGAAGTCTAAATCACTGCTGAGTGAATGTCTTATTGCATGACAAGAGAAGACTTTAACATTGAGATATAATTCTACTTTTTCAGCACACTTCAAATGTTGACTAACATTGAGAACCGACTAGAGGAACTGTTTGAACAGATTGAAATGATGCCCCCAGACAAAGTGGAAGCAGCTGAAAAGGCAAGTCACCTGAAAATAATCTAGTCATACAGCAATAGTAGTCTGCCTGCATCACTGTAGTACTAGTAAAAGTATTATCAGCTTTTGTAGTAGTATCATCAGTGGTCGTATCAGCAATGGTTGCTGTTATCGCCGCCATCATCGTAGTAGTAACTGCAGCAGCAGTCATAGACTTCGTAGTCAGTTAAAGCAATCCAGTTAGTTGCCATAGATTAAGATGTCGATGGTAGTTGCCCATCATTTCCACTGCAAGAAAGCTGATGTTTCATGCGAGGATCCCCTATTCCATGCACGTTTGATAAGGATTCCCTTCATTCCCAAACTGTGTTACATGTCCCAAGAGTGTGAGCGGTGTCACTGGATACTACTACATGGTTAATACAAGAATTTGACAGATTCATTTAAGCACTTTTCAAGCACTCTGTCTCTCATTTTCAATGACTAAAACTGGGACATCTTTAGGGGGTGCAGGAAATTTTCCAAATTAGGTGTTCTGAAACGCCTTTTCCTGCAGTGCAGATTGATAATCAGCAGCCTTATATTGTAGGCAACTTGCCTATATTGGGATCAACACATTTTCAAGTACTTTTCAAGGCTTTACTGACATTTTCAAGGAGTGCTGTTTTGTAGGAACCCTGTACTAATCATGAATGATTAGGATTAGAGAACTTAAAATGAAATGTGCAAGACTACCCAAAATCTTCACATTCCAGTGAGAAAAAACCACAGGCCCCTCAGGAGTTGGTACCCGGTATCTCTAGCCAAGCATAATAAGGAACAAATCAAATCAGACTCCGAATATTCAGATTTAAAAAAGTTAACAGACGACTAAGCATCAGGTGTTATCCCCGATGATCCTACCATGGATGACACACCAGTATACATTGTCATCAATCCTCAAATGTGCATGGCGTTCGCTTAAATGTTAATTTATCTAAAATTTTATCTGCGTATACATGTACATACATGTTATTCTGAATATTTTGATCAACTTCACAGGCCAAGGAGAAGGAAAGGCGGTTGAAATTACGAGAAGAGAAACTAGAACAACAAAGGTTACATCAAGAGGAGCGTGTTCGAAGAGCTCTCGAGCGAGCAAAGGCAGAACCAAAGAAAAAGGTAAGTGATTTTCACTCTAAATAAGTGACTAATTCATAGATGTGATCTGCACTCATCATTGGTTAATCGATGAATCTAGTTTCTCAGTCAATCATATAATGTCATAATCAACTATGTCACATGTAGGCTGACGTCATAATCAATTACATCATGAATGACACAATTTAGTCCGTCAAAAATGCTTAATAGTCTGTCAAGTTGTACGAATTGTATGTCTTTACTATTTAATAAACAATCTGTTGAAGATGTGTGACACTAATTTGACTGGGCGCCATTGCTGCCATAGGCCATAGGCAACAACAGCACCCAGGTCAAATTTGTTTCAAAATATTCAACAGCATACCTGCTTAGTTTTTAGCACGATATGAAATTCACTATCAATATGTGAGTTATATTAAGATTGATAAACGCATGCATGTGTAATAGGCGACTGCTCGTGTACAATTTCCTGGCTGGGTGTGTATATATAGCTGTGGTCTTGAGGAATGTCCATTTACAGGCGCTATATATATATATATATATATATATATATATATATATATAATCTGCAAATGGACATTCCTCATGACCACAGCTGAGGCTGATTTTGGTTGGCTGCACAATTAATGCCTGGTTAAATGTTATTTGGATAATAAAAGCTCAGAGCAGTTTATAAGAGCTGCCTTAGTCGAGTACACATGGTCAGATTTGAAATGGTCTATTGACTGAGTCAATAATAATTAGTCAGCCACACCTCCCATAGACTCAGATGTGCCTTATTTCAAGAGTGAAATTGTGTTAGTGGCTAGAGAATAATTGATAGATAACTGGTCTTATATATATTTCAGTTGGGTAAGCGTTTGGTATTCCGCTCAGAACCGCCACGACTGAAAAAGAAAGAAGATTTTGGAGCGGATCAGCAAAGCAGAGAAGATGAAGAATTGGCACATTACTTCCAATGGTAGCTGCTTGTATTGCTGCTGCTATTTTATACACAACTATGGCACTGCAGTTAAAATACAAGTGCTTGTTACACAACACACACTTTAAATGGGCTGATTAAATCCTTTAATCACCAAGTTAATGGTCTGTGATAATTATAAGTGCCAGAATTATCTTCATCCCATACATTGTTGTCAGTCATGTGGCTTGCATAAGTTTGTTATTCATTACTGTATTTAGATATATAAAAAAGACATAGATATTTGCACTTCTTAATTTTACAGTTTGTCGTATTATTTATTATGTACAGTTTTTAACATGTCAAGTAATATATATCTTCATATTTTAAATAAACGTTTTTATGATTATTATATGTACAAAGTTGGAATTTGTTGTGCAATTTATCTAGCTCTGTAACTTAATCTATTATCAATTTCATTCTATATACTTGTAAATTAGATTTATTAATTAAGATCTCTGCTTATTAATTTGAAAACAATTTACCACAAACAGTTTTCAACATATTTAGCAGGTTCTATATACAGCTGTGTTGAAGTCAGTCTAATCGGAAGTCGGAATGACAAGAGCTGGCCAGACTGTGATCTCAGATAACTCTATGATATCAGCATTGGTAAACAACTAGAAATGATTTTTAAAATGTATTGCTAATTTATACAATAATTATTTTAAGTCCAGCAGTTTTAAAGTGTATTTCTACATCAGCTATAAATTTATAACATTGTGTATGCTTATCTCAGAATAAACAAGGGAAAATATTCTGTTATAATGTTTTCAAGTGACAACCTAAGATTAAGTGATGTTGTTGAATCTGCGCCATACAAGAATCTAAAGTAAATCTGCTGGGCAATTACTCTGATGATCATGCAGTTTTGATTGAAAGGAAACAAACTTTGGATAGAGTGTAATATTTAAGAACAACAGCAACATGCACTCCATGCTCGCATTAATCTTTGTGTCCTGTGACACAGGTAAAAATACCTGTTTATATTCCGCTTCCTCTATCACCACACTGGTTTGAGTTTGTGCATGCTCAGAATAACTTGAGATTCAGTAATTACTCTTGCCACGACACTGGAGATATTTAACAAATTTGCAGGAAAGGTTGCCCTTTGGGCTCCCAAAGAACCCTCTTGATTTTGAGGTCAAAGGCAGCAACAACTTCCAGCCAAATTAGTTTCAAAATATTCAACAGCTTACCTGTATGGTTGCTTTTATACCACATTGTCAAGCTATAGATGGCACCTCTATGACTGAGCCCATATACTGAGGCAGACACGCTAGGTTTTTTCTGATTTGTTGAAAAGTAAATCATGACAGTCATCATAAGCTGTAGAAATGTACTAACATTTAGCTACTAAAGCCTGAATATCTTTCTTTGACGGGATGATAGAAAGCTTAAAATTCCAGGTATAGTTTGAGTTGCTGATTAGATCATCTGTATAGATGTCATGTGATGAAGTTAGTTATCCTTTAATCTATAAAGAGATCCTTTCCTAGCTATATCCTGACACGTTATGAATGTTCATGACATCCTAAGACGACCGCGTAAACTATGATGTTTCTTTGCTAATACCCGACTCCTCATTCAACGTCTGCCCTGTGAGAGCACTTGTACAACGGTTGAAAGGTCTAAGTTGTACGCGTTGTGCCATATATAGAATTTAATTATGAAATTATGCAAACGAGTAATCAATACATTATTTTGTTTGAAAACTGTTAATTATTTTACCAATGTTAGAACTTAGAAAATAACTACCGGTATTATACTGAAGCTTTTTTAAAATTCTCACAAATACAGATAGATGTCGCTGAAACAAAATCATGATCTAATAATATCCACTGAAAATAATTTTCAAATGGAGATTAAATATATTTTGATATGGCCCGGACACAAAACATTTGAGAACAAATTTCAAATATAGGTTAAAGACGTTGTGAGGACTAGATACCAGATCGCTCTGATTAACATAACAATCATAATACAGATTCTCCTTTACTAGAAGAACAAAATGCTTTTTAAATTTTTGTAATCGGCCCAGCCAAAGCTGAGATAAGCATATAGCAACCACCTTGACAACCAAACGTTTTTAGCTATCGCGCTAGAGTTGTGACATCACACCGGGATGACACCAATCCCTATTAGTCTAGATTATTATCTCGGCCAGTAGGGTAGCATAGCTAGGCTCTCTACTGCTGCGCATATTAGGCACCTATGCACCTATTCCGTGACAATTTATTGTTCACACAGGGACACTATTGTTCGAGATGCACAAAGGTTCAATAATATCGAAGTTGGTGATATTTTTGTTGATTAAACTTAAAGGACAGACCTCATGGGCACGGAGCCTGACATTACAATTCTAACGTATAGGCAAGCCTGTTAGATGTGACAGTAACATGAGATTTCGTGTACGTGAATTAGGCTATATTTAATCAAACCCACCCACACTCTTCTTGGAATACAATTCTACAAATGCATATATATCTTATCTTTCTAGATTGACTGAAGAGAATTTGCACAGATGATAGGTACGCATGTACACAAATGTACAACATTTTAGATGATAGTTAAGTAGGCCTACACCGCTCAGTGCACGTACGATCATTGTGTGGGCTTATAAATAAATTTATTATTGCAAAATAGCACTCACTTCAGTTATGTGTTTAAAATTAACTAAAATGACAGGTAAATATAAATTAATCTAATCTAAACTAATCTATTTGCGTATAGGCCACGGTTTGTTCACAATTTAGGTTTTCACTGCTGTCCGCACGCTTATAGTACACCTTAAATAACATATACTGTTGAATATTTTGAACATAATTGGGTTGGATTTCAACCCAAATTGTGTTCAAAATATTCAACATAACGTTTCTTGTATCGTGTTTATATGGTTATAACTAACAGATTTGTGTTTTTGCTTTACACACACACACACACACACACACACACACCACACACCACACACACACACACACACACACACACACACGTGTTGACCCGTACATGTCTCTACATTATTATTATACAAACACATTGCCAAAAGCTTAACATTCTAATCAGTAATCACTGGAAATTCCACATAGGACACACTGACACACATTGTACATTCGTAATCTACCGAAAAAGTTGTAACTGCACTCTGTAGCCTATACATTTAGATATGAATAATAGTACAAGTATAGCCATCGTCAACCTCTCCCACCCACCTCGATCATCACACGACCCCTGATATTACATAGTACACCCAGTCCTTTCAAGAATGGTAATGGATCTGCAATTAGGCCTACTAGACTACAGAGTATTTGTCACATGCATTGAAATATTGCCGATTGTCAGCATTGCCCATGGTTTACCGGGTGTATTATTATGTGAATATAGCTATACATGAAACCATTAAAAATGAGTAAATATCATAATAGATTTTAAAAAATCATGATTTTTTATTTCTTGAAGACAAATTAGCTTCAGCCTGACATAATTTATGTTATGGTAGGTGAAGTCTATCCTGTTAAACGAACGTTTTAAAATATGTTACCTTTGTACTACAGACAGAGAAATATTGACCCAGCTCACAGCGCCGTTCCCGGTGTGACGTCACAGCGAGTGGTGATGTGATTCAAATTGTGGCGTCATTTAATCTCGTTATTTGGGCTGCCTAACATATTTTCTCACTCCAAAGTGACGCTATTGTGTTTAAATAGTGTAGTAGACCATAAAATTAATTGAAACTCGTTATCGACCGCAAGTCCTCACAAGACCTTTAAGAAGTTTTTGAGATACGGCCATGACACACACTTTTTGACGCATTTTAGGGGGGATAACTCTGGCAAATATTGACAGATCTCGACGAAATGAAATCATGACAGTCTCCGCCTAATATGTGCACTAAAGCAAAAATCTCAAATGTAGGTTAAGAAGTTTTTGGTATATGGCCCGGACACAGATTTGCTAACAAAAGGACAGACAGACACCATGCACCAGAATGGCCAAGTGAGCTTATGCCATGGCGACCATCCGTCGTCCGTCTGTCAGTCGTCCGTCTGTCAACTTTTGCTTTAAAATACTACTCCTTATTAACCGCTTACTGGATTTCAACCTAATTTGGCAGGAAGGCCCCTAGACTGGTCTGCTTCAGAACTTGTATACAGAATTTTGATTGGTCAATTTTCTCGACGGCCATCTTGAATTTCCCGAAAAATGGCTGAAAATCATTTAAAACGCTACTCTTCATTAATTGCTTGGGTAATTTCAACCAGATTTGGTTGCAAGAAAACTAACCTAATAGGTTTCAGAACTTGTATACAGAATTTTGAGTTGTAAATTCTTTTGGTGGCCATCTTGGATTTTCTGAAAATTTATGGACAAAAGTCTACTCCTCATTAACCACTGGGCCGATTTCAATGAAACTAGAGTACTATGCTTCAGAAGTTGTATACAGAACTTTGATTTGGCAAAAGGCGGCTACTCATTAACTGCTTGGTCGATTTCAATCACACTTGGCTGGAAGGACCATATGGTGGTAGGTTGTTATTACACCACAAACATCCATTACCATTCAATCACTACTTGCTAAATCAAACCATCTGTATTTAGCACCAGAAAAAGATTTTTATGCTTGCTTTCATGCCCCCATATGCCTATCCCAACTCATCGCACCCTCAACCAGGCTTCTGGTAGAGTACACTCACCATACAGCCTGCATTAGACTGGCACCAGTCTACACTCACTCCTCTAAGACCTAGGTTAAAGTGCATGCGTGCGCATAGGAGACTAAGAGTAACATAGAATCACTTTCAAATTTTTCTGCTAACAGAAAGGTTTGTTTTGCGCCGATCAGTTTTTTTGTGCTTGCTATCTGTATCAGATATTTATTTAAGAGGATTACTTCTTAATATCATGCCTGCAACGAAGTCCCTATTATCTAAGTTACGTGGTAGAATAACTTTATGCTTTTATATGTATTATTTGTACTTTTGTTTCTTTGTCACTGGTTTTCGTGGTAGTCAACTATGGCTTACCATTTATACACTCATAAACACGCTAAGTGGGATTGCTATAAACATCAATCCTAGGTACCCTTCACATGAAGAGTTCAAAGTTTATTTCTAAAAGGTAACCTTTTACTTATACAGATCTATGATTTGAATTTATATTTTCCTGCCTTTGTTAGCATGTGCTTTCTCTGCCTTTGTTAGGCGTTTGTTAGAGTTGGCTAGAGATTTCAGAAGCTGTATGCTTCATCTTTTCCTATTTTTTCCTTTATAGGATTCTCTGAAATCAGCTGAAACGGTGAAATGTTCATCGTCTAAGTGTGATCGCCGTCACCCCTCTGAATTCGCTGGGCACATGTGCCTTAAGTGTACTTCATGTCCACCTAACGTTATGTGCAGTATTTGCAAGTGGTGGTCGCCTGCTTTACAAAAGATTTTCGTAAAAGATTTTGTTTCAAAGATGCAGCTGGCCTCTGATCGCTCCCCTCCTATTACTGCAAAGGGCAAACAATCTAGCCCTCCTAAATTAGAAAAAGAAAGAACTCCTGCAGCAGTGGAATGGGGACCTCCATCTTCTAGTCAGAATAGCGACGCAAAAGATGGAACCGTTCCGAATCCTAAAGGTCATGTCTGTAAGTGGGGGAAACCCATGTCCCTCACCACGAGACAGGTGGTGAGTCCTAAGGCCAAGAAAAAGGATAGCAGGAAGAGAATGGTGGGCTCGTGCAGATCACCAAATTCTCAAACCCATGTAAATCTTGGGGCCAGGCAAGACCTTCAAGTGGTGGTGCCGGACGTGTCCGGTTCACAGATTGCCAAGGTCAGTCTTGGTCGTTCCAGTCATGCGCAACGTTCGTAGGTCGCCTGTTTTATTTTCTGCTGGTTGCGAGGATAGTTCGATTGTTTCTTCCGGTCCGTGTTCTTCCGGTTCCACCATTTCCGGGTATTCTGTTGCCCCAGGTCTGCAGGACCTGGGTCAACTGCCGACTTCCGTTTCCAGTTCCCGCTTCCTATCCGACTTCCGGTGTGGCTGCGCTTCCGGGTATTCATGATCATGGTCAGCTTCCGCTTGGTGCTTCCAGTTTAAGCAGTTCATGTATTTCCGGTCTTTCCTTGACTTCCGGCTCACGTATTTCCAATTCCAAGATTCTTTCCGCTTCTGTTTTTTCGTTTATCCGGGGATAGGGTTGCTTACGGTTTCAGGGACATCAATTTCCATGTTTGTTTTCTTAGGTCCTTGTCATCATCTGGCCTAAGAGTTAGTATTATTTTCTCAATTGCTTTAAAGAATCGGAATATTCAATGGCTGAAAATCTTCATACAGACATTGAGTCTTTTGAATTTATACAGACATTCAGCATTTATTCTTTAGCAGTAACAGTATTCAACGTAATTAGACTTCCGACTGGTTCCCGTATGGGTTTTTTGGTATGGCTTATTTTCATATGCGCTTATCGTAGGTTTATATAGAACACTCAGTTAGTCTTAACGTTCCCATGCTTCGTTATTTAATATTTTCTTCTTTCGGATTTAGTTTATTTTTGGATTAATTTATTTCTCTTTCTGCCAAAGTTTCTACGCATCATCTCTAGATATGTAATTTTTTCTTTCATCCGCCTTTAGATGGCCAGTTGTCTTTGAGCTATTCAGCCTTTTCTCTCGCTCCTTTCTCCTCGTATGTTGGCAGGTTGACATATTTATTTTAACCTAAGGGAGTTAATTCGTTGCCTTTTTTCTCCCGTAATTTTTTATTCACAATCTTTGCTTTTATTTCTTCTTCTTTTCCTTTTATGGATTATTTCTCGTTTCTTAGTGTCTTTATTCTTGTGGACATTATTTGTGATTCCATTCTCTTCTTGGGGTTCCCTCTTGATTCTATTCCTTTTCAGTGACTGTCAATTTTTCGTCTCTGTCATCATGGTTACAGCGAGTCATTTCGCCCTCATCATCATCATCTGTTGCGACGTTGGAGGCCATGTTTGGCCTATTGCTGATCTGATTTATTATTATTAGCTCACCTGGTCTGAAATACCAAGTGGGCTTATGTCGTGGCGACTGTCCATTGTCCGTCCGTCATTCGTCCGCCAACTTTTCCTTTAAACGACTTCTTCTCAAGAACCTCTGGGCACATTTAAATTATATTTGGCAGGAAGCATCCTTAGGGCATAGGGATCCAAGTTTGTTGAAATGAAGCCGATCGGCCAATTAAGCCAATTAGGCTGGTGGCCATCTTGGATTTTGGCCGATTTTTAGAAACATCTGAGCTGAATCAAGTTTGTGCAAGGGAACCTGATAGACCAAATGGTTCAGCGGCCATCTTCGATGACCAAGTTTTCACAAAAACAACTTCTTCCCTAGAGCTGAAGCGATCAGGCCGAAATTTGTGATATATAATTAGCAACTAAGGGCGATTAATGTTTGTTCAAGAGAAGTTGATTCGTCAAAAACCATGGCCGCGGTGGCCCAATCAAAATATAGTGTGGTTGGCAGCCATATTGAATTTTTTTTATTTGATGGATTTTGAGGCCAAAATTCCTTTTATATAGGTTTTTGGGTATTCTGATCTCAAATTTGCAATTTTCAAAACTGTTGGATAAACGGTTTGGCAGCCATCTTGGATCATTTTCCCGCCAAAAGCTCCCATACTAAAGCAATGGGAAATTTAAAATGGCTTCGTCTCGAGAACTACTGGGCCGATTTGAATTATATTTGGCAGGAAGCATCTTTATGGCATAGAGATTTCATTTTGTTCAAACGAAGCTGATCGGCCAATTTGGCCGGTGGCCATCTTGGATTTCGGCTGATTTTTAGAAATGCCTTTAAAAATCTTCTCCAAAACCGTTTGAGGGATCGATTCAGAACTCACGAAATATGATCTAGGGAAAGAGCTGAACCAAGTTTGTTCAAGGGAACTTGATTGACCAAATGGTTCAGCAGCCATCTTGGATGACCTCGTTTTCAGAAAAACAACTTCTTCCCCAGAACCGCTGAAGTGATCAGGCGGAAATTTGTGATATATGATTAGGGACTAAGAGCCATCAAAGTTTGTTCAAGAGAAGTTGATCCATCAAAAAAACTGGCCACTATGGGCCCTATCCATATATAGCATGTTTGGCGGCCATATTGGATTTTTTAATTTGATTGATTTTGAGGCAGAAATTGGTTTTATGTATGTTTGTGCGTATTGTGATTTCAAATTTGCCATTTTCAAGTGTCTGATAAACGGTTTAGCGGCCATCTTGGATCATTTAACCGCTAAAATCTCCCATACTCAAGCAATGGGAAATTTAAAATGTATTTTCGCGACATCTTGGATTTTGGTCGATTTTTAGAAATGTCTTTAAAGATCTTCTCCAAAACCGTTTGGGGGATCAATTCAAAATGCATGAAATATCATCTAGGGCAAGAGCTACACCAAGTTTGTTCAAGGGAACTTGATTGGCCAAATGGTTTGGTGCCCATCTTGGATAACCTATTTTTTGCCAAAACAACTCCAGAACCACTGAGCGGATTGGGCCGAAATTTGGGAGATATGATTAGGCACTGAGTGCCATTAAAGTTTGTTCAAGGGAAGGAACTTAGTCAGAAACATGACAGAAGTGGACCAATCAAAATGTAGCGTGTTTGGCGGCCATATTGGACTTGCAAAAATGTCCACAAACTCATTTAAATGACTACTCCTAAGCCACCCACCAACAATTTTGATAAAAATGCACAGTGCTCCAGGTGAGTGACACAGGCCCATTGGGCCTCTTGTTTTTGTCTCGCCTGCGAAGCAGCATCGAGACATAAGTATCACTTTTCCGGCGGCGGTGGCGGCGTAAACTTCTAAGTTAAGTTTATATCTCAGCAATGCCTGATCCAATTGGAACCAAACTTGGGTTCATGGTAATATACATCAAAAGGAAGCAGCCCGCTGATAAAAAGGCCATGAGGTCAAGGTTACAGGGGTTACAGTATAATCTTTGTTAATATTTTACGTTACGTTCTTGCGTTAAACAAGTTATTGTCTTATATCTCAGCAATGCCTGATCCAATTGGAACCAAACTTGGATACATGGAGATATACATCAACAGGAAGCAACACGCTGATGCAGGCATCATGCGTTCAAGGTTATGGGGTCAAAGGTCATGGTATAATCTTTGTTAATATTTTACGTTAAGTTTTTGCGTTAAACAAAAGTTATTGTCCTATATCTCAACATGCCTGATCCAATTGGAACCAAACTTGGGTACATGGAGATATACATCGAAAGGAAGCAGCACGCTGATGCAGGATACAGGCATCATGAGGTCAAGGTTATGAGGTCAAAGGTCACAGTATAATCTTTGTTAAAGTTAACGTTAAGTTTTTGCGTTAAACAAAAGTTATTGTCTTATATCTCAACAATGCCTGATCCAATTGGAACCAATTTTTCAATGTTAAGTTTTTGTGTTTAGAAAAACTACCTGGCTTATCTTTCAGGATTTGATTAATCCTATTAGAACTAAACTTGGATACATTGTTACATATAATGTTAGAAAGCAGCATGTTGACACTGTAAGTCACAGCGTCGAAGGTACGGTCATTCTGACCTCTACAATACTTTTACTTTTCAATGTTAAGTTTTTAGTCTTAGCAAATCTTATCATGTTATATTTCGGGATTGCTTAACCCTAATGGAACACAACTTTGGTACATGGTTGCTTATGCCAAGCAGATACAGGATGATGACATGGAGATCACCAGGTCAAAGGTCAAGGCCATTCTATTATTGCTATTTGACCTCTGCTTTTTCAACCGTAGCTTTTTCCATTCAGCAAATCATTTATATTTCAGGATTTGTTAATCCTATTGGAACTAAACTTGAATACCTGGTTACCTATAATGTTAGGAAGCAGCATGATAAGACAGAGGTTACAAGGTCAATGCCACTGTGACAAACAGGAGACAGGCGAGACATTTAATTCTGCGGAATTCTTGTTTCATTACTGTGGTTGGTTGCGCAATGCACGGATAATGATTGAATTTCTTTTTTTACTGTTTGTATTATAGGGTTGCTGTGGTATATGTACAATTTACAATGTACATATATACATCCTTGATCTGGTAGGACACACCCACCTTATCAATGCAGGAACCTCTGGTTCTTCATGATGTGGCTTGAAGGGCTGGTAGGGCAATCCCACCTGGCTCAGCCACTTACAATAAGCATAATTATTCAAATGTACAATATATACATATATTTACATCATGTGGGTGGAAAGCCTGACACTCCTTGCAAGCTTGATTGAATGATAGGACAGACCAACCATATCAGTGCACATGTAGCCTCATATGGATGGTAGTGCACGCCCACCTGTCATGGATTAATATGTGTGGAGATATATAGCCCTGGTTTCATGTTACCTCTTTGTCATTTCAGCATTTTTCTTCCCTTTCGCTTTTATTTTTCAAATTTTGGCCTGCCTTTAGTTTTATCCTTTTATTTAAAAGTTTGTTCTTTCCTTACATCCCAGTGTCAGTTCTTCTCGGCTAGTAAATTTACATTTTTTTGTTCTTTCCTCCTACTTCCGGTAGCTGTCGATCGTCATCTTATCTGTCAGTTTGATAGATTCCTTTCCCTTTTGTCATTTTCCCCTTTAATTCCTTTCATAATATCTTTATCTTTTTGTAGTTTTCTGGGGGTTTTCTCCCGGATCAGTTTATTGTGCTGATCCTTGAAGTTGTCTTTATGCATGGTTATTTCATAGCTTTATTTTTTCTATAGGCTTTTGTGTATTATTCACTTCCTTCTTGTCATTCTCAGTAGATGGTTTTCAGTTGTTTTTTCTGTACCTTGGTTTTATGTCTTGTGGGGGCGGATGTGTGAGATCAGGTTTTCTGTAAGTTTAATATATCCTTAATAGCCTTAAGTCCCTTATTTTTTCTTGTCTGATTAGTAGGTTCCTCGATTTATTTTTATTTATTTTTGTTTTCCTTCTTTGTAGTTGTTCTCATAGAGGTTCTTTACTAGGTCCCGAGTGATCACAGTCTCTATATATCCACATTTTCTTCTCTGGCTCCTGGTTAACTGTGTGACTTTCAGTAATCAGGGTCATTTTATAATTAAATAATACATCCTGGTTTATCCAGGCCTTATCCAATCTATTTTTAATAGCATTTATTCTGAGTGCATTAACTACATTGGTTGGCAGGTCATTCCAAATATTTACTATTCTAGATGGAAATGCTTTAAGTATTATTTTAGATCTTTGTTTGCTTAATTTATGTTTATGTCCTCTTAATAGGCTGGGGTTTTCGGTTGATAGCTTTAATTCAGGTGCTACTTCAAGATCTTATATATTATTAAGTATTTTATATACATCAATCATATCTTCCCTATGTCTCCGATTTGATAATGTTGGCAACTTTAACACTAAGCCCTCTTTCCTGTCCTAGTTCTCCCATTCAAGGCCGGGTGGGGGTGGTGTTGCTGATTTTTCATTTCATTCGATTACTCACTTTTTGACAGTTGATTTACATTCTGCATCATGCAAGGCTGTATCTGAATACAATATTTTGGCTCAATCATAATTTAGTCTTTGATCTTTATTACTTTCATCCAAGGAGTGCAATTAATAGCTCTCCTTTAATCTCAAATCTTTGATCAGGGTTTAGATATTTTACTTACATGTAAGTGCAGATTTAATATCATACAAATTTTCATTCTGCTAGAGGAGCAATCACTCGCCTATCCCTGATCGTGGAGAGCAATTTTTTAACTAGCCACGATTTTCTAGTATTTAAGCCAGGGTTTAGCATGAAACATTTCATGTTATGTATGTTTCATTTTATGCTTTCTTCTGTTGATAGAATGGGAGTATTTGCTCTATCGCTATTATATTTTTATTGATCTCGTTCTGACATCTATTTCTGGGTCTCTCTTATTATGTTGAAAGATCTCAGAATTTCATTTCCATTCCTTCTTGTTAAAGGAAGAGTTCATATCTAGAGTCATGTAGCTGTCTGTAGACACATTTTTTATAAGGAAATTTAGATCCAGGATTTAATCCCGCTGCATAGTTTTCAGCTGCAGCAGGAATTCTTTATCATCTATCAATTCAGACAATCTATCCTTGGTCATCTATTTCCTTGAGTATAGCTTCTACATTCATCTCTTTCAAGAATTATTCCAGAGGTATGCAATTTGTCATGCAGGCTAGGTTGGATTATTAAAATTCTCAAAAAGTCATGCCTAGTCCTTTCTCAAGTTTTCACCCATCTAGGCGTCTCGTTCGACATGTTTCAGGGCTTAGTCTTTCCTTCAGAGGCAATCTTGTTGGCTATGGACATTCTGACATCGTCTTTCTCAGTCAGGGCAAGATTTTTTCTCAGGTTTCTAGGCTTGATGGTCAGCGTCGAGAATGTCATTCTCTGGGTGGCGCTGATGAGAGGACCTGTTCAAATGATCCTGATGTCCCTCTGGAAGCAGTCAGTTCATTCTATTTACCATCAGATTCCCATCAGAGAACAATTGATCCCTCATTTAGACTTTGGGAAGGATCGTTCTCTGCTTCCCATAGGTGTTTCATTAGTCAGGACCTTTCCTCATGCGGTTATTTTCAGTCACTTCCCAGGAGAGGTGGGGAGTAGTCTAGAACTTTCTCTCGATTTCCAGTCTTTGGGCCCTGGAGGAGTCGACTGCTTTTCATCAATATCTTCGAGTTGTGGGATGTCAAGAAGGCTCTCCTCTCGTGGTCGGATCGAGTGAGAGGCCTCAAGATCTTTATTCAATCAGCCAATTCCACGGTAGTTTCCTACATCAAGAGACAGGGAATGAGGTCTTCACTTCTTTGTATGGAAATTTGGAATCTTCTGTTGTGGTGCCGCAAGAACCAATATTTTTTTCAAGTGGCCAGTCATGTCACAGCCAGACTGAACATTCTTGCGGAGCAGTTGGTAAGACCCAGCAAGTTTGTCCACTCTGAGTGGCAGTTAAAGAAGTCAGTTGTCTAAGCGATTTTTCAGCATCAGGGTCGTCCCCACATAGATCTCTTTGCGACATGTCTGAATGCCCAGATCTCCTCTTTCATGTCTCCTTTTCCGGACAGTCAGGCTCTGGTGGTGGACACCCTGTCTCAATCCTGGACAGGAATGGTTGCCTTTGCATTCCCACTATCAATTTTGATTCCGTTTGTTCTGAAGAAGGTCTGGGACCATATCTGTGAAATTCTTCTGGTAGCCCTGTTTTGGCCAAAGAGAATCTGGTTTGTAGCCCTCGATCTTCTGGTAGACTTTCCTCGTCTTCTTCCAGTGTCCCCAGATCTTCTCTCTCAAGTAAGGGGCACGTGTCTTCATCCAAATTCAGAAATCTTCAGTCTGTGCGTTTGGAGAATATCGAGTGCCCGGTCCCTGAGATTAAGTTTTCTTCAAGATCTCAGGAAATCCTTGACTCTTCTAGGAGGGAGTTCACACGTCAAGTTAAAATCTTTGGAGAATGGTGTTCAAACCATGGTTTCTTGCCTGATTCTTTTTCTATTTCCCAGGTGTTAAATTTTTTATCATATCTTTTTAATTCTTTTCAACTATCAGCTAACACCGTTAGGGGTTTTAGATTTTCCATGGCTTCTTCACTTCCTTATCTCTAATGCCGATATCAAGGATTCAAAGATTCTCAATGGTTTTATTAGAGGTTTGGGCAATATTCGTACTCCAGTGGCTAAGCCTTTGCCTTCCTGGAATTTGGCCTTGATTCTTCTAGTATCAGCAGGTCTCCATTTTGAACCAATTGGATCTATCAGTCTCAAACTATTGACTGTTAAGTCTGGGTTTCCTCGTTGCCGCCGCTTAAGCTAGATCCAAAATTCATGCTCTTTCCGCAGCAAACGACAGATTTATCGAATCTGGGAACGGTCTAGTTTTATATCACAGAAGGGATTTTTTTTATCGAAAACCCAGTCTAACCGTTATCCAGCCAAGCCGATTATTCTTAATTCCGTATCATCTTTTTCGCCGTCCGACAAGTTCTGGTGTCCTGTCAGGGCCTTAAAAGTCTATAAATATCGTACCAATTTTAAAAGATCCAATTCTTCGCACTTTTAGATCCCCTACGCGGAGGAGGTAGCTAGACCAGTTTCTAAGGCCTCGGTTGCCAGATGGATCTGTGAGACCATTAAATTATGTTATGAGATTGCGTCCCCTGGTGAGATCAATTTAGCCCATGTAAAGGCTCACGATTTTTGTGATATGGCTACCTTCGCCGGCTCATCATTGGACGACGTCATGTAAGTTGCAGGTTGGAAATCTGAATCGACTTTTACCTCTTTCTATTTAAAGGATCAGAGCCCAGCGGCCTCCTTTTTTTATAGAAATATAACGCTTTTAACAAAACAAGCCAAAGACCATTTACCAAGCACATCTCACCAATTTCGCTAGTCTGTATGTCTGTCAGAAATGGTGAGAATGTTCTCTTGTTTTGCTTATTTCATTGAGTTGACAATTATCCTTGTTTGATAATCACTGTGTGATTTGTTATGAATGCACTATTATGTTAATTTATTAACATTTGGATATGAGTTGTTTAATTTTTATCCTTGTTTTATGATTCTCAAATCTCCACCCACCAAGGGTTATTAAGTGCGGCACTGACCAATTCTATGGGTTTAGCAAGTAGTGATTGAACGGTAATGTATGTTTGTGGTGTAATAACAACCCCCAACAGACCCCCCCCCCCTTGTGGGTTGGTCTGTAGTTTTATTAACCACTATAAACATACTAACCATTCAATCACTGACCCGGTCTCAGCCACCCCACATGGGAATGATTTGAGAATCTCTTTTTATTCTTTCTTGCATCTAAATTTGCAAAGTGATTCTATGTTACTCTTAGTCTCCTCTGCGCATGCACTTTGACCTAGGTCTTAAGAGGAGTGAGCATAGACTGATGCCAGTCTAATGCAGGCTGTATGGTGAGAGTGTACTCTACCAGAAGCCTGGCTGAGGGTGCGATGAGCTGGTATAGGCATATGGGGGCATGAAAGCAAGCATAAAAATCCTTTTCTGGTGCTAAATGCAGATGGTTTGATTTAGCAAGTAGTGATTGAACGGTAAGTATGTTTATAGTGGTTATTAAAACTACAGACCAACCTACAAGGGGGGTCTGTTGGGGGATTCAGAACATGTATACAGAATTTTGATTGGTCAATTTTTTTCAGTGGCCATCTTGGATTTTCTGAAATTTTTTGGAAATCATTTAAAAAGGCTACTCTTCATTAAACGCTTGGCCGATTTCAACCGAACTCAGATGGACGGACCCTAGCCTGGTACACTTCAGAACTTGTATACAGAAATTTCAATGCTTAATTTTTGGGGTGGCCATCTTGGATTTTCCGGAAAATGGAAATTAGTTTAAGACGCTATTCCTCATTAACCCCGTAGGCAATTTAAACCAAATTTAGCTGGAAGGATCCTATAGTGGTAGCCTCTAGAAATTCTATTCTGAATTTTGATAGGTCAATGTTTTGGTGGCCATCTTTGATTTTCTGATAATTGTCCGGATCCATTTAAAATGGTACTCCTTAATCAATAGTCTGATTTCAACAAAACTTGGGTCGAACAATTCTATGATGGTAGGCTTCAAAATGTCAAATGAGAATCTTGGATTTTCTGTAAATAATCCATGTCTATTTAAATGCAAATGGTACAAATGTTAATGGTCCAGGACAGCGTCACAGCTCCTTGGGCCTCTTGTTTCATCATAGTGGCACTGTGCTAACAATTAGCACATGTCTGTGGTGAAACTGCTGTTAGACTATCAGCTAAGCAAACAGTCTCTTGCGCTTGTTTGCTAAGCTAATAGCTCATGTGTGCTGCCCTTTAATGAATGGCAAAACCAGGACAACTGAGAAAAATTTCTCTGACACAAACACCTATGAAAACTGAGGTTTGATTGGTTAAATCTGTAGGGTTGTCATGGAAATCTGTTTCAGTGAGATGTTTTTCAGCTGTAAATGTTATACGAAATCTACCCAAGATCTGGCAATGAAGTTTATAAATACAAGCAACAAAAGGACAATAGAGGGATCCATTCTGTCAGTCAAGTATATGACGGCATAATGATTTACGTCACAGATAGGCTACCGTCACAATCAAATACGTCGTGAATGGCATATCTAAGGTGGTGTTCACACTAGAGGGCTAATCTGAAGCAAGTCCGATCAAATGCAAATATTCATTTACTTGTCATAACTTATCTAAGTGTGAACACTTACACGAGTAAAACGAACATTTGTGATTGATTGGACTTCCTCCGGATTAGCTAATCTAATGTGAACCCAGTCTAAGTCTGTTATAAATGCTCAATAGTCTGTCAAGTTATACGAATTGTATATCTTTACTATTTTATAAACATTTTGTTGAAGAGTTTGAAAATAATTTTACTGGGGACTGTTGCATACAGCACCCAGTCAAATTAGTTTCAAAATATTCAACTGCTTACCCGAGTGTATAGTTTTCTGGAGATTCAGGGTACGATCAATTCCATCACTGACAGATCGTGGGCTAAACTTAGGAATGGGCGATGCATAGCTAAAAGAGAATTCGGCCATTGTTATGTCAGTGTGTATTTATTTTCAAAATTCACCCAAGATTCACTTTTAACCCTTCAAGCCTTACCAGAAACGAGAAATGATGTAAGGAATATTCTGTTGAATATTTTGAAACTAATTTGACTGGGAGCATGGCAGCAACAGATTGCAGTAAAATTAGTTTCAAAATATTCAACAGCTTTACCGTATAGTTGTCTTGAAATTGGTACACTGGAATTTCAATACTATAGAGCAGATTTTTAGTGTATATTTGACAATGTTATGCTGTACATCATCACCACCAATACGTGGTTAAACTACAAGACATCAGCATACCATACAGACTCTCTTCACTGGTTCCAGATCTGACACAGCTTTTCCTTGAAACACGGCAAGAGTGAAAATATGAATTCCAGACACCAAAGTTTACGGCACAAGGAAGAAAACTATAACTTCTAGTTATGAGGCCTTTGCCCATTTCGTGTCCCACCTACGTAATTTGATTGTGACGTCAGTTAACAAAGGGCCTTTTGATTGAGCCGAGTGGCAGATTGGATCTCTCCATTGTCGCCTCTAGCTGCTACTGTAGTAAGCACTAGATTCACGTTTTCCTGCATCTGCTCATGTGAATGGCACATCCTATTGAAGCACTCAAGATCAGCACACATCACCATATAAATGGTGTACGCTCACGGAGGACTTTAGTACTGTACTGTTGCCACTCTTTCTGATGTATCCAGAGCTCCTGGGTCGTATCAAGACAGGCCAATAACGTTGCACCTTTCCAACACGTCATATCTGGTTCCATATCCTGCAAATAATACATAAGAATAACTTAGTCACCAGAATGTAATGGGATGCAGTATATCTATGCACAAGATTTTGTCAAAATTTATACAGTTAAACGTAACAATTTGTTTTGTCCATTTGCAGACCAAGACAAGACTATTTTTGAAAATTTACCACTTGGTCTGCAAATGGACATTTCTCAAGACCACTACAGAAAGTGTTTGTGGCTGATATGAGTGTTAAAGGATTAAAAGTCGGTCAAGTCGGTCATAACCAGCCTCTGCACTGTTTGTAAGAAATGTACATTTGCATGCCAACAGATTTTTCTGAAAATTTTCCACTGGAATGGCTGGCTCGATAACTAGGCCACGCATTCCAATAGTATATTCTAAGACCTGAAATGTGGTTGCAATGCTACCATGAAGCTCAACTTTACGACTTTGCAATGAACTCTGAAGCATCAAACAAATATAGAAAGCTAATCCAATACACTCATTAATGACCATGGTG
This sequence comes from Chaetoderma sp. LZ-2023a, assembly GCA_034401795.1. Classification (NCBI taxonomy): domain Eukaryota; kingdom Metazoa; phylum Mollusca; class Caudofoveata; order Chaetodermatida; family Chaetodermatidae; genus Chaetoderma; species Chaetoderma sp. LZ-2023a. Next base: position 100,308,750 of record CM067371.1, read on the forward strand.
AATTGACCTTCTGACCGCAAAATAATTGTCTCCTCCCCTCTTATTGTGTCATGGCATGTCATTATAAAGAAGGATGTGTCTGAATGTGGGCCATGCATAACCAAACATGGAGCTAAACACAAAATGTTAATCATGAAAACCCACAGTCATTTACCAATATCACAATAATATTGACCTTTGACATTTTAGCCCAAAGGCAAAGGTTGTTGTGTCATGCACTCCCCTTATAAGGAAGCATAGTGCCTGTTAAGTTGAGCCAAACACAAAATGTTAATGCTAAAAAAAACCTATATGTCCATGGTTGGGTTCAGTATACTTAACCAAAGATGACATATGAACTGCTAATTTGAGCTAATTGCAGGGTTAATATTGAAGAAGTAAAGTTTTTACTAATGTCTCAGTGCTCTTGACCTTGGAACCCCAAGGTCATTATGTGATGCCATCGTCGGTCCATCAAACCGTATCTCCTCCTTTACGCTTTTATCAATTTTTGGCTAGAAGGATCCTATGGTGTTAGGCTCCAGAACATCAGAATTTTGATTGGTTGATTTTTTTGGGTTAAAATCTTAGATTTTATGCAAAATTAACTGCAAACTAGATTGATCTGTCGATGACACGTCATCGCAAATCCCCACGTTCACTGCTTTGAACATTTGACACATCCCACAACCTACCCCCCAGCAGCGGAGCCAAATGTAAACATCTGTTTGCACTCCACAATCATATGGGTAACTCACATACCAAACAGGGTTGAATTTCATCCAATAGTGTCCGAGGAGTTGCATTACAATCAATTTCATGACCTTTTGACCCCATCCCACACCTGGGGGCGGCTCCAAATGTAAATAGGCTCATCCACTCCACATTGATATGGGTAACTGACATGCTAAATTTGGTTGAATTCCGTCCAACAGTGTCAGGAGTTGCATTACAATCAATTGTATGACCTTTTGACCCTATCCCCCACCCCTGGGGGTGGGGCCAAATGTAGGCCTACATGTGCTCATCCATTCCGCATTGATATGGGTAACTCACATACCAAATTTGGTTGAATTCTGTCTAATGGTTTCGGAGGAGATGCGTTACAATCAATTTACGCAGGTTAAAATTTGACCTTTTGACACCTCTCCCGCCCCTGGGGGCGGAGCCAAATCTAAATTGTCTCTTGCACTCCGCAATCATATGGGTAACTCAGATATCAAATTTGGTTTACTTCAGAGGAGTTGCATTACAATCAATTTCATGAACTTTTGACCCCATCCCCCCTACATTGATATGGGTAACCAACATACCAAATTTGGTTGAATTCTGTCCAATGGTTTCGTAGATGTGTTACAATCAATTTCCGCAGGTTAAAATTTGACCTTTTGACCCCCTCCCCCACCCACTGGGGGTGGATCCAAATCTAAATGGCATTGTGCACTCCGCAATCGTATGGGTAACTCAGATATCAAATTTGGTTGAGTTCCGTCTAACGATTTCAGAGGAGTTGCGTTACAATTGATTTGACCTTTTGACCCCTGCCACACCACCTTGGGGCGGACCATAATCTAAATGTCTTGCAAAGCGCATTCCTATGGGTAACCCACATAACAAATTTGCTTCAATTCCACCCAACGATTTGGGAGGAACTAGCGTGACGGACAGACGGACAATAAATTTGACCTTTTGACTCATGTTACGCCCCTTGAAGGCGGAGCCTAATCTATATCTCGTTTTGCAAAGCGAATTCCTATTAGTAACCCACATACCGAATTTGGTTGAATTCCACGTAACGATTTGGGGTGAGATGCATTATAATCAATTTGACCTTATCACCCCTGCCACGCCCCCTTGGGGGCGGAGCCCAATTTAAATATCAAGTCTTGCACATTGCATTCCTATGGGTAACCTACTTAACAAATTTGGTTGAATTCCACCCAACAGTTTGGGAGGAGTTAGAGTGACAGACAGATGGACAATCAATTTGACCTTTTGGGGCCGGGGCATAATCTAAATATCGTCGTGCAAATTGCATTCCTATGGGTAACCTACTTACCAAATTTGGTTGAATTCCACACAACAGTTTGGGAGGAGTTAGCGTGATGGACAGATGGAAATCAATTTGACCTTTTGACCCCTGTCACGTCCCCTTGAGGGAGAAGCCTAATCTATATCTCGTCTTGCAAAGCGCATTCCTATTAGTAACCCACATACCGAATTTGGTTGAATTCTACGCAACGCTTTGGGGTGAGATGCATTATAATCATTTTGACCGTTTGACCCCAGCCATGCCCTCTTTGGGGCGGAGCCTAATCTAAATGTCATCTTGTAAAGCGTATTCCTATGGGTAACCCACATACCAAATTTGGTTCAATTCCACCCAACAGTTTGGGAGGAGTTAGTGTGATGGACAGACGGACAGACAGACGGAGGCGATTACAATAGGCCCGTTTTTTCAAAACGTGGGGGTAATTATCAAAACGCATCTACTTAGCCATTTGACGGATTTCAACCAAAGTCGGTTAGAAGGACCATATTGTGGCAGGCTCCAGAAATGTTCAGTATTATGATTGGTAGATTTTTTGCTTAAAATTCTTAGATTTTATGAGCAATTTACTAGAAATTGTCAAAATGCATCTCCTCCTTTACGGCTTGCTGGATTTCATACAAATTTGGCTAGGACACGGCAGAACTTTTTGGGTGAAAATCGATGTACTAAAAGATGTCTCTTCCTTAGCCAACTGCAGCATTTCAACTGAATTTGGATAGAAGGACACTATGGTGATAGGTTCCGTAACTACCAGTCAGAATTTACATTGGTCAAATTTTCCAGTGGCCATCTTGAATTTTCTTAACTTCCAGAAATCCTATAGGAAATGAATGTGAACAGCTTTAAATGACTTCTTCTCGAGAACCACCTGATGGATTTCAACAAAAGTTGGGTGGATGAAGTCCAACATCAATTTCTTATTATTAAATATTGTTTGAACTGAATTCTCGACTTTGTATTTTATGTCAATTTACAGCTGAATTTAAAGTATTATGTCTGTTCAAATGCTAATGGTCCAGATGAGCACTAAGGCCCTTGGGCTTCTTGTTTAAAATTTCTATATCAAATTTGACCAGTAAACGGTTAAAGAGACTAGACAGTAGTATCACTATTATAAGTATTACATATGGTCGGATATATAAAATAAAGCTGTATTCATCATTTGAAGAGGATGATAATCATCATTGTCTAGAAATGTTATTCTCATTACTTACTATACTTATTTCCTAACATGGACAGTCAATGTCATATATGCTAAAGACATACAATTTAAAAGGTTACTGTCAGATGTTTGTATAAGTCATTTGATTGTGACATTAGGAAGCAAGTGACAGGTTAATAGGAAAGTCAGATTATGCTGCGTTATTTCCCTATTGTGTTTGAAGGAAACAGAACCATTAAAAAGCCAAAGGAGCGATTATTAGCTCACCTGGCCTGAATGGTCAAGTCAGCTTATGCCATGGCGGCCGTCCGACAAATCACATCTCCTTTATGCTTTAACCGATTTCGACCACATTTGGCAGGAATGATCCTATAGTGGTAGGCTCCAGCATTTCGGGCAGTCATCTTGGATTTTCCGAAATTTTTTGGGAAATCATTTAAAACGCTATTCCTCCAATATAAATGGCCCAATTTCAACAAAACTTGGGTGGACTAATTCTATGCTGCTAGGCTTCAACACTTCTAACGAGAATTTTTCTTTTTCGGAAAACCTCTGGAAATCAGCTAAAAGCCTACTGCTCATTAACCACTTGGCCGATTTCAAGCAAACTTGGATGGAAGCACCCTAGAGTGGTATATTTCAGAATGTGTATACAGAATTTTGATTGGTCAATTTTTTTTGGTGGCCATCTTGAATTTTCTGAAAAATGGCGGCAGACCGTTTAAAATGCTACTCCTAATTACTTGCTTGGGCAATTTCAATCAGACTTCGCTGGAAGGATACTATGGTGGTAGGTTTCAGAACTTGTATACAGAATTTTGATTGGTGAATTTTTCTGGTGGCCATCTTGGATTTTCTGGGAAATCAGTTAAAAGCCTACTCCTCATTAACCACTTGGTCGATTTAAACCCAAACTCAGCTGGAAGGATCATAGGCTAGTATGCTTCAGAATGTGACTGTTTGATTTTTTTATGGGCATCTTGGATTTTAAAAGCTACTCCTCTTTAACCACCTGGGTAATTTTGACTGGTCAGTGTTTTTGCAGACATCTTTGCAAACAGTACTCCTTATTAATCAATGGCCTAATTTCAACAATGGTGGAACGATCCTGATGGTAGGCTTCAACATATCACACAAGAATTTTGGATGGTCAATTTTTTAGTGGCTATCATAGATTTTATTTGGAATTATCCATCATGTCTAGATTTAAATGAAAATGGCTCAAATGTATATCTAGTTTACCTTTGGTTTTGTGATGACATCCATTACTTCTAGGCCAATCCTTGCCTGAGGCGGCATCAAGGTCCATATACGATGTTGAAGCCAGGAATATGCACCGGCAAACTTCATGCCACCTCCTACCACTAGAATGCAACTATACATCTTCTTTTTCAGTTCATCAGATTCTGAAATGAGAAGAAATATACTTTGATTTAGAGCATACATGGATATGCTTATATCAGACCACTTGCTTTCAGCTTTATTACTATATACATTGAGCATTTAAATGGATGGGTTACTCATCTTATATTGTAACAGTACTAAGATTAGCATAGAGATATCATATGATTCACTTTCAGACACAACCCTTTATTCATTTTATAATAGTTTGCTTTTGAACATTGCATCAATATGAGCACCACCATTCTGTCTCCATTTATGCAATACTCTGTGATATCATTTACGCTTAGATTTAACACATTATTACCCCCACCCTGTTAGGGGAAGAGGGTATTGTGATCAGGTGTCTGTCTGTCTGTCTATGTCCAGAGCTGTATCTAAAACACTACTGATCTGATTTTGCTCAAATTTTAACACAAAGAATGAATTTGCTGTGCAAGAGGATTTCCAGACGTTGGCCGTAATCCGGATATCTTGGGAACTACTTGTCCAATTTGGCTGACAATTTAACACACAACAGAATGTGGCCCTAGACTAGGATTCCACAATTTTCAGTATAATAAAAAAAAATCTGGAATATAAAAAAATAATCAAGAAAATCTGAGAACTTTTTACAATGCGACAAAAATGGTAGGACGAGGGTCTGCAATCTCTGATTGCTCATGTTTATCATATAATTACTATTTTGTTGAAGGCAGCCAAAGCTTCCAGTTAAATTAGTTAAAAAAACCTCAACAGCTTACTTATACTGCTGATCATGCATCTCATTATTAGACTATATTGAGCCTAAAAAGTGTTGTTGAAGTACTGAGGTACTAGGACTAAACGAAATCAAGGATTTCTTTTTTCACGAGAGAGTTGATACTTACCTCCCTAATACTTTTGATATTGCTAAATATTGGCTTTCACTCAATAAACACTCAGATTAAAACAGTTAGGTGCCCCTACTGGGCAGGGAGTCAGAGCGTAGTCTGGCGGATGCCAGCCCCACCACCGCGCATGCGCAGACTAGCACTTCCTCTGACTAATTTATTGGCTGATACACATGCAACTATAAAGAGCCTGAAGACCGAGCCTCTGTGGGGTGGAGAGGCCGGGTCCGTATCTAGGGAGGTAAGTATCAACTCTCTCGTGAAAAAAGAAATCCTTGATTTCGTTTATTTCACATCAAGAGTATACTTACCTCCCTAATACTTTTGATATTGCCAGAATTCGACAGTGAATTCGGCGGGAGGGAGGCGAGGTCAAAAGACCAGCTCATCCCTATACGCTTTTCTGCGTTTAAGGCACTTAAACTTCTGAAACTGTATGAAAAAACAGTCAGGATTTGACTAACCATCGGATAACACCCCCGATGCATGAGAGATGACCGAATGTCATATGCGCTCCCCCCCCCTCCTTCCTGGGAGGAAGAGTCGAATGACCTCAATGTCCTATACGCTCTCTACGTACAAGTGCCATGTACTACAGGACAGAGACGAAAAGCTCCATTTTCGTATACTCTCAACAATGAACCACATAAATACACAAAACCATCATCATATAAATAACGGGTAAGGTGACAAGACAATCAACAATGGACAACACATACACAAGACTGACCTTGTTGAAATGGCTGCTGACATCCTCTTCCCATTGGTGAAGATCGATGCAGTCCCAAATCAGTGGCTGTTTCCATAAATTAATTGTGAAATATATAAGCAATGAGGAAACCCCATCAAAAATATATATGCCTAGTTATTTTTTCAAAATCGACAAGGCGAGAGGATTAGAGGTGTCACGGAGATAATGGTCTGTAAAACTTGACTCACAGTGCCACTGAGCCACCGACATAATATCATCCACAGGGACCCCATTAAATAGGGCAGTGGATGCCACTACGCCGCGGACACTGTGAGCCTTGGCCACGTCAACCTGCTTCCCGGTGGCAGATTTATGGCAAAACTGAATGCATTCTACAATCCACCTGGAAATGGTGTCCTTAGAAGCCCTGCCATGGGGTTCAATATATGACAACCATAACGCTGACTGGTCGGTGCGCCACTCCGCCGTACGTTGTTTGTACCGGCGAAGCGCCCGGACAGGACACCATGCTTTAGAATTAGGATCATATCTAGTTAAAGCAGGCAAAATAATAGGTTGACCTGGATATTTCAACGACTGATTCTTAGCCAAGAAATTAATCCTAGGTAGCAGCTTAAGGCCTTCCCCTGAAACCACAAAACGGTCATCCTCGGCTGATAAGGCATGAATCTCACTCCTACGCCTAGCCGAGGCCGCAGCAATTAAAAACACAGTCTTCAGTGTTAATAGTTTCATCGAAATGGAACTAAGTGCTTCAAAAGGCTTATCACCTAGTACTTGAAGCACTAGCGATAAACTCCAAGACGGAATCACAGGTGGATTCCTTGGTCTTAGATTGCCCATGCCTTTAATTAATACATTTAATGTATTCACTTCATCACTTCCCCTCTTAGCCAAGCAAGGAATAACAGACATTAAAGCTGACTTATAACCAGCAATAGAGTTAGGCTTGAGGCTATAGGCATCATAGAGGTGACAGAGGAAATCAGCTACTACCTGAATAGATGCATCCATTGGATCAATACATCTTTTTGAGCACCATTCTGCAAATCTGTTGATTTTATAATTATATGCTCTGGAGGTTGACCCCCTCCTGGCTTTGGCCATAAACATGGCTGCTTGCTCAGAAAAGCCCTCCTTAATTCTAGATTCCTTGACAACATCCACGCAGTCAATCTGAACATTGACGGATTGTTGTGAAGGACCTTGCCCTGGAAGATAATATCGTCCATCAGAGGCAGAGGAACCGGATTGCAGACCAGAAGGTCCAGCAGATCCGTATACCATGATCGGCTTGGCCAATCCGGGGCGATCAGAAGCACTTGGCATTCCTCTTGTCTGATTTTCTGAAGAATTTTTGGAATCAGGATTGCTGGAGGGAATGCGTATGCATACATTCTCCCCCAGCTGATAGCTAACGCATCTGTTGCGAAAGCGCTTGGATCCGGAATCGGAGAGACGTACGTCGTCATCTTCGCATTCTTCTTCGTTGCGAACAAATCGATGTTGGGTTTCCCCCAATGGTCGAACAGACGATCCGCCACACATTGATTTAGTTGCCATTCCGTGGGTAAAACACTCATCCTTCGGCTCAATGAGTCTGCTAGCAGGTTTAACCTTCCCGGAATATGAACTGCTTTCAAGGTAATCTGGTGATCCAGACACCAACAAAGCAGTCTCCATGTCATCATACAGAGACTGGGCGACTTCGTTCCGCCCTGGCGGTTTATGTAAGTCACAACTGTTGAGTTGTCTGAACGAATAAGAACAATCTTGCCCTGAACTTTCTGTAAGAAATGTTCCAGGCCCAGGACTACTGCTCTTAGCTCCAGTAGATTTATATGTTCCTTTGACTGTTCCAGATTCCAAAGCCCTGATATCGTGGACTCTTCCAGGCAAGCTCCCCAGCCCTCCATCGATGCATCTGTATACACAGTCACCTGAGGGTGGGGAGGGGTTAGCATAACCCCCACCAAGAGATTCTCTGTGTCCAACCACCATTGCAGGTGATGAATCAGAGGCGCCAACACTGACACATTCGAGTCCAGCGAACCTGTACTCTGGGTCCATTGTGTCATGAGAAATAACTGGATCGGCCGCCTGCGTAAGGCGGCCTGAGGAATGACTAGTTCCAATGAAACCATCAACCCCAGCATTCTCAAGTAAACCCGTGCCAGGACATGACGACTGTCGCACACTGACTGAATTAATGAGATGAGTTTCTGAACTCTCTCCTGAGTAGGATAAACATATCCTGTCTCTAGATCGAAGAACATCCCCAGGTAAACAAACTTCTTGGATGGAGTCAGCTCTGATTTTGGGAAATTGATCATCCAGCCTAAGTCTGTGAGAGTTTTCAAAACAATCTCCAGACTGGCCGACAAACTTTCCCGGGTGTGCGCTTTCAACAGCCAGTCGTCTATGTACGTGTGGACTGCTATGCTTCTCCTGCGGAGGTATGCGGTGATCGCAAGAACCACACGGGTGAAAACCCGAGGAGCCGTGGAAATTCCGAAGGGTAGCACCCTGAATTCCCACTGTCTGCCCTGGAATGCAAATCTCAGGAAGCGACGGAAACTCCTGTGTATGGGGATGTGGAAATAAGCGTCCTTCAAATCTATCGACGCTGTCCACATTCCCCTCTCTAACCCCGCCAACACCGAGCGCACAGTCTCCATCTTGAAACTGGGCGTCTCTATGAACTTGTTCAATGGCTTGAGGTTGAGAATTGGTCTCCACCCTCCGGTGTTCTTTGTTACTAAGAACAGGGTTGAATAGAAGCCCGGACACCTCTGTGCCGGCTGAATAGATCCTTTTTGTATGAGGGAATTTATTTCCTCCTCGATACACAACCTTTGATCTGGATCTCTCGGATTTGGAGTCCAGATCGGCACTAGAGACAGTCGCGATGGCGGGCCTGTCATCCAATCGGGATGATACCCGACTGAAAGCCATCGCAAGACTAAACGGTCCTGAGTTAACCGTTCCCACTCTTGCATGTGGTCGGCTAATCGGCCTCCCATCGGTCCACCTAGGGATAGAGGTGGACATAAGGAGTGCAAGAGCGGCACTGTCTCCTTTGCCAGAAACACCGGCGCGGTTCTCACCGCGGTAACCGTCCCGTCAGGAACGATTACCCCGCCCAGATCCTCGCGCGCCACGACCAGCACCGCGCGCACCACGGTGCGCGGGCGGCTGCCTGCGCCTGAGGAGCCTGCGCCCCCCTCGCTGCTGGCCGAATCGCACGTGGCCGAGGCCGGCACTGCGATGGTGGTTGGCCTCTGACCTGGCCACTACCACCTCGAGCCTGCAGGGGACGATACGCAGGGGGTGCAGCGCGAACGTTGGCACGACGAAGCACCTCAAACTGTTCGCGCAGCGCCCTCTGGTTATTGACCAGAGTAACCGTCTCCTGGAGGTGTCTACATCCCTCACCTCCAAAGAGACCAGGACCTGTCATAGGCGTACGTAGTAGCCTATTGTAGAGGTCCTGGGACGGGCACAGATTATCCAAGGCAAAAGTGCGCCTTGCCCGGACACTCCTGGTCACCGCCCGCGTCATACAGTCCAGAGCCAGGTTGATACCATCCTGGATGGCTCGCTGGACTGTGACCGGACTTGGCTGGCGCGATGCGGATGCTGTTACTACCCCTTGTAACAGCTGGGAGACGTGGGACAGAGCGGCAATCGAAGCCCTCCCACTCTCCTCCGCATCACGCAACGCGGCATTTGCCGAACGCAACACGTTCGAGCACAAGACTCCCGTGTCAGAACGGGAGCCTGGCCGCGCATCCTCACCCAAAGCCGCGCGGTCATCCACGCTCGGCTTTGGTACCACACCGTACCGCTGGTAGTCCAGGGGCACGATGCGGCAACGCCTGGCCACCTCGCGCGGGGCCTTAGCGAGACGTCCACTCGATTTAATGGACGTCTCCGCCGCCTCGAACATGTCAACGACATGCTCTGCCAGCGGCAGAGAAGGCATAGCGTTAGCAGTAGGCTTACCAGCTAACCACGGCCTGTGTTCACGCTGGCTAGGCGACTGCTCCACGGGCAGATCTGGTCTAACACTCACCAGCCACTGGCAAGCGTCAGACCAATCCTCCTCCGTGGCTAGTTGCGAGCGCTCTACAAGACGGGGGCCTTCGTCTTCCTCCTGAGCACAAGCAACAGAGCTTGACGGCGGATACGCTGATATCCCTGGCAAGCCAGGGAGAGCATGCGGGCCTGATAATACCGGCATGCTAATCTCACTGGTTTGACCAGGAGCAGGCACCGTGGTAGAGCGCGGGGCATATACCGCCCCACCACGGCCCCGGCCAGCACCAGCTACACTCGGCAAGCCGAGGTATGCGGTACCGCTGGCCTTCAGCGCCCAGGGCCACAGTCTGAACCGTGGATACTACCCCTGGGAGAGTAGAACCGTGGAAAAAGGCGCCTGTATTCCCCGCGAGGGGCGCACAAACGTCATATTCCATGGCCACGTCTTCAGACGGCGACCCTAACAGGTAATCATCATCCTCCTGGCCAGAAAGATTAGACTCCGGGTCAGCAAAGAGAGCTAACCCGGACTGGCCAGGGAAGGCGCCATACGAGGTACTGGCAGCCGCGGTGTGCGGATACCCCTGGACTGATGAGCAGCCCGCGGGTTCCAGCGACGACCGTCCACGGTCCCTATTGGGCGCGGCAATAAGCCTGCTGCCAGGGCCGTGGAACACCCCCTCTAATGGGGCCACCTCTGAATCTTCAAACAACGGAAGCGTACTAAGGAACGTTGATTCAGAGGTGGGGATTACCTGCTCCGAAGCAGATGATGAGGTCAATAAAGGATTTGGTCCAGGAAGCATGCCACGAAGCAACTCTGGAACCAAATCCTTGATTGTCCTCCTCATCTCTCCCAACATCTCGGTCCGGAAGGCCTCCATGTCCACCGCGGACGAGGCCTTCCTCTTACCCTTCTTACTTACGACCTCTTTTTTCAGCTTCTTTTTCTCCTCCTCCACCTTGTCCTTCGCCTGCAAGCACAAGAATTCGGACATTAGCTCGCCCCCCCAGTGCTTACATATCTCGCAATTAAGCAAGGGACCACAGGGGCTACACTGAAAACATAGATGAGGGCCAAACTTGTCCCTCAAAAATCGTCCACAGGACGCACAACCAGGTCTCTGAAAAAGGCCAAAGGACGAGGAGTATGAGCAAACTAGTTACGCTTAGAAACTAACCAACTCAAGAGAAGGAAATGATCATAAAGATCATAATTTTATGAGAAACCAGCTTCGGACAACTTTAATTGAAATTAAAGAGCAAAGCTGATTATGACGTCATTAATCCTATGACAGGACAAAATCGATCCCAACAAACATCCCAGTGCAAGGACGAATTGTATCTCTAACCAGAACATGTGCAGAATGGACATTTCGACTACACAAGCATCAGATAAATACTGATAACAATGGCAAATAGTGTTAATTATCTCCCTTTCTCATATCAATAATTAATACCTGACACCCTGTCTAGACAAACCATCCAACCTGATGAACTGGAGAACTCCACCATTGAACGCCTCTTAACTCTCTCCACCTCAAGGGGAAGGAATTGGATCAAGAGGGCAAAGTGAGAAGACCTTTATAATAGGCCTCCAACTCACTGGGCATAGAATTTTTGGTTAGATAACCTAACAGTATTAGTAGGAAATGGAACCATGGTGGAGAGACACAAACCCTCTGCTGCTGTCATGTCCTTATTTCTCCTTCACACAGACCTGTGGACATAAACACAAAGAGAGATTAGTCTTGTATAGCACCTAGTTGAAAAAACCCAACTAATTAAGGCGCTTATCACGTTTAGCGAGAGTCCCGGAAACACATTACAACGGGACAAAACTCGCTAATTTTACTAGAAGTCACCTGATTTAAAGGTCCAAGGCCCTCCTGTGGCGAAGTCACTCTCTCAGCCATCTTTGTCAGGTGAAACGTGTATTAAATATGTCTTAAAAAGCTTTGAAAAGCGTAAAGAAAGATCCTATCAAGAAAGCATGTGTTGACTCTCAGCCAATAAATTAGCAAAGAGGAAGTGCTAGTCTGCGCATGCGCGGTGGTGGGGCTGGCATCCGCCAGACTACGCTCTGACTCCCTGCCCAGTAGGGGCACCTAACTGTTTTAATCTGAGTGTTTATTGAGTGAAAGCCAATATTTAGCAATATCAAAAGTATTAGGGAGGTAAGTATACTCTTGATGTGAAAAAGGGTTTTTTTGAGTAGGTGAAAATTAAATCATTTGTGGCTTTCAAATTCATAGAATAGAGAAGTATATTACCATCTAGCTATCATGGACTGTGTGATAGAAGTGTTAAAATACTGTGCATTGTTTACATATGACATATTCTACCACCTGCGGATGATTTCAAAGGCGAGTAAGTTATGGCCCATTACAAAGTAAACATCATAATCATCAGAATGATGCATTTCACACTTTGCGCCATACTTATGCTCCCTGCCGTAATAAAGTACCTTCCATCAAACTAGCCTCAGATGAGTTAGTATAAGATGAAGTTAGTATTCCTTTAAGAAAGGCGTGACAATATATCCTGTATTCAGTCAGTCACTAAACTCTTCAGTAAAGTAATAAGCATATGTTATCAATCATGTTAGTTAATCTGGTTTACTCAATAAGAAAATCACTAAAGATATCCGAATTCAATACACTGACAATATCTTATGACATGCTATTGTCAGAGTTAGAAAGCAAGATTCTTCTTTTAATATGCCTTATTTAATCAAATTAACCAACGCCCCTTATTTAGCATCCATTGTCTCACTTGCCGGACAAAAGGAAAACAATACCCGTGCAGTAAGTTATTTCAGTTCTGGCATCCACGGTGAGTAGATGTGCCTGAATATGTTAATGCGACGAATATAGGATTTCTATACACATTGTATATGATACAAGTGAAATGCAATAAATATGTTTAGAACAGGTTGATTGAGTAGAGGCCTTGGCCTGCACATACCGCAGTATCGAGGCATTTTGAAAAGCTTAAACATTCTATATAATAATTCTCAGACCGGAGAAAGAATGCTGTTCAGTCGAGGCATGTTCCACTTCATGTAGGGTTCGACATAACTTGCAGCTGTTCATGCTTTCTGTTCACATATTCTTAGCTATGGATACTCCTCAACACTTTAATCCTCTACGGGTCAAGAACATAGAGAATGATATTTTTGAATATTTACAAGTAGAATGACTGGCTCGGTTATCGGTTATCGAGCCAGTCATTCTACTTGTAAATATTCAAAAATATCATTCTCTTTGCCTGCACATGAACATTTCAAAACAGCACTGTAGAAGCTTGACCATTAAGATATTAACTCACCACATTTCTCAATGCTGTGGATGATAGCCTGGTCAACTCCCATGAGCTGTAAATCAATTTCAACATCATCTCCCTCAACAACAACTTCCACTTCCTCCTCTTCAACTTCCACACCATCCTGCCCTTTGTCCTCTGCCAGTGCATCCATGGAACCAGGGTTTTCATCCACAATGTCATCAGCATCATCGTCGACAGTGGGTTGTTGTGAATCTTCGAACTGTGACAGGCTTACCTCAGGAGTGTGGATTTGTGGATCAGCGGACGCTTCTCTGCTTTTTTTATTAGACTTGCTTGACTGTAATAAATGTTATGTTGACATTTTAATGGTCAAAACTTGTTAAACACATACCTATATGCTCTTTCAGAGACTGTCCATTTGCAGACAAAGAATTAAAAAAAACTAAGCTGATGATTGAATGTCAAATTGTCATCGAAACCCATTTTATAGGGGAATACCATAGCACCTACTTACACCCTGAGAAGGACATAAGATGCAGGCTTAGCAATATTTACAATAGAATGAAATTCAAGTTTCTAACTTAGCAATTTTCACATTGCTTTCCTGATGTCTCGTAATCTTTTGCTGTTGGTATCAACTCAATAAATCGCCATGTCCCTTAGTCAGTCAGACATAAAAGCTTATTCCGGGCGGTCGTTTCAAGTTTTCCATATACAGTAATCAGACTTGGTGTACGCATGCATTGTAGGCTTAAGGTAGGTAGTGTGACAAAAGTAGGTTAGTGTGACCTACTTTTTATGCTTCACCCACCGGTACCGAGATTCTATCGACCGTATTAAAGATAAAAACTCAAAATTAGTAGCTGAGAATGGCAAATTTTTTAAAGATTACCTTCATTTAATGAAGTATATTTAGCGAGAATATTAAAAATGTTCATGCTTTTATCAAAGCATTAAATCAAAAACTTCGATTTAACTTGTTTTAAGACCTGAAATTTCTACACTTTCGAGAGTCCCTAACCTGCACCAAACCTTGCTTATTGTACCATCTCAGATGCTACTATACCTCTTCACGAGAACTTCTGGCCGTCTGACGCAGATAATAATCATCATGTGGGTCATCAGGATCACCCTCACCTCGATGTTGTCTATGAGTCAGGTGATCACCTGATAGACCAAACATCTCCGGGAAGAACAGGGCTATTGGTGCCAATAGTGCCTCATCACCTATCCTTATTGAGTACTTCACGATGTATTCTGATGGCCGCTTTACCTGCACATGGTGTGTGTATGTACCTTCAGTGTCCTAAAGTAAACAAATACAATCATAATATTCAGAATATTTATGTGGTCAATGTACACTGGTTAAGAAAATTAAAATCAGAGATTATTGAATGTTCATTTGCAGTTCAAGAGTAGACTATTTATTAAAAATTTTACAACAAAATGACTGCCTCTGCTATCGAGCCAGTGATTCCAGTTGTAAATAAAAAGAAATTGTATTCTCTTGGCCTGCGAGGACACTTATTAGGACCACTACAAATGCCAGTTTTGGTTTAAATATACATCTAGTGTGTAATTCCCTGATATTTTATAGCCCATAAGTTATGGAGTTGACAGATTTACTATAGGATGATGGGTAATATAAAGAATAAGTATGTACAGTGAGCTTAAGTAATATCTTACTAGTCAGCATGCTGTTTGTTATTATTTCTATTATAATTCTCATCTCTGATAAATTTAATAAACTTCAATTAACAACTATACAACAGCACAGTACATTTTTTTATCTTTTTTATTATCTAATAGCATAACAATATGAATTTACTATCAATACAAGGCAGACCTGATCAAGATGGCAGCATTTCTCTTTAAGCTCCTGTAAAAACAATGCATCGACAGTATTTGTCAGGCGGAGGTTATGAATGGGGAACTGGACTCGTGTCAATAACCAGTGCAAACATCGTGTTATGTCACTGCCTCCATAGTCTAGGCGAATACTGGAAAACATAAGCAAATATTTGATATGAGTCCAAAACGACAAAACCGTCATGAAATAGATGAGTCTCATGGTGTGTTAATCACAGTTCCATAATATCACAAAATTACCTACAATTCACAAATAAAATAAAATCTAAAAGAATTACATACTCGCCTTCAGTATCTTAGTGCTAAGCAAGATTATGTGTCCTGATATTCTGTTAAATTGGACAGAATTAGAATTGGTTTCTGCAGTGGCCTTGAGAAGTTGATTTTCAGATGAAAATATTGTTATCGAACACTATGTGAAGTGTAGCATGGTTCGACATAATGATCCAAAGGGCATCTATCATCTGATTTAAGAATTAGGTACAATGTTAAAGCTTAAACAAGAGCTCCATAAACGGCACATAGTACCCCGCTATGATGACAAACCCATGAATGAGAGCTATTAG
The DNA here is from genome assembly GCA_034401795.1 of Chaetoderma sp. LZ-2023a. Taxonomy (NCBI): domain Eukaryota; kingdom Metazoa; phylum Mollusca; class Caudofoveata; order Chaetodermatida; family Chaetodermatidae; genus Chaetoderma; species Chaetoderma sp. LZ-2023a. The sequence goes on from CM067371.1 coordinate 100,324,693, forward strand.
AAAATATTTACTTCTTCCTCAGATCCAGACCAGTCATCCTATCAAGTGTCAGTGATCCGTTAAATGGTTAAAGAGTTATTGTGACTGGCGGCCATATAAAATTTTGGATTATCGTAAATTTTGATAAGTTTCTTCACCAGACACAGTCTAACCACCCTATGAAGTGATCCGATAAATGATAATGGTGATATCATCCAGAAGCCAATTTCCAAGATGGCAGCCTGTGGCTGGCTGCCATCTTGGAGTTTGGATCATGGTGAAGTTCACTAGGTTTCTTCCCCAGACCTAGTCCAACCACCCTATGAAGTTTTAAAGCGATCCAATAAACATGAATCGAGTTATTATCCGGAAACCAATTTTCAAGATGGTGGCAGGTGGCCATCTTGAATTGCTGATAATTGTGAATTTCAATAGGTTTCTTCTCCAGACCTAATCCAACCACGTTATGAAGTTTCAAACCGATCTGATAAACAGGAATTGAATTATTATCCGGAAACCAATTTTCACGACGGTCGCTGGTGGCTGGTGAATTTCACATCATTGTCAATTTCGATAGGTTTCTTCTCCGGACCTAGGCCAACCACCCTATGGAGTTTCAAAGCGATCCGACAAACGGTAACTGAGTTTTCATCTGGAAACTAATTTTCAAGATGGCCGTTGGTGGCTGGCAGCCATCTTGGATTTTGTATCATTGTCAATTTCGATAGATTACTTCCTCAGACCTAGTCCAACCATGCTATGAAGTTTCAAAGCGATCCGATAAATGGCTAAGGAGTTATCATGCGGAGACTAATTTTCAAGATGGCCACCAGTTGTTGGCGGCCATTTTGGATTCCAGATCATTGTCGATTTCGATTGGTTTCTTCCCCAGATCTAGTCCAACCACCCTATGAAGTTTCAAAGCGATTCAATAAACGGTAGCGGCATTATCATCTGGAAACTAATTTTCAGCATCTTGGATTTCGGATCATTATCGATTTTGATTGGGTTCTTCCCCAGACCTAGTCCAACCACCCTATGAGGTTTCAAAGCAATCCGATAAGCGGTCATGGAGTTATCATGCGGAAACTAATTTTCAGGCTGGCCACCAGTTGCTGGCGGCCATCTTGGATTTTGGATCATCGTCGATTTCGATAGGTTTCTTCCCCATACGTAGTTCAACTGTCTTATGAAGTTTCAAAGCGATCCAACAAACGCTAACCACCTGGAAACCATTATCTTAATCCTTTCATGAACAAGCCAGTCTATGCAGTTCATATTGAGGAATGCTTATTTGCAAGCTAAGAGAATACTATTTTAGAAAATTTATCACTGGAATGCCTGGCTCGATAAGTGAGCCAGTCATTCCAGTGGTAAAATTAAAAAAATAGTATACTCTTGGCCTGCAAATGGATATTTAAAAAGCAACTACTTTTAAAATCTTGACAAAATTTAATAATTAAAGCGTTAGTTACCACCATCCATTAGACCAACCATGCCAAGATATTTTATGAGGTTTTCTAGAATTTTACATATATATGTATAGTTCAAAATATTTATTTTATCTTACCGTGTGTGTGCGTGTGAAATGCCATCTTCAACACAGCATACATTTGTCTTCTGATCTCCCACATCAACCACGCAGGCGCATGTTATACCTGCACCAAAAGTAGCACAGACAGACTCCTGAAATCAGTCACAATACACCAGGTGACACATTGCACACCCTAAACAAAGTCTGGATACTATCAGTTTTTCTATTAATTTCTATCAATTATCAAATCAAAGTTGATCAATTTACAGGATTCTTTATCAAATTGACCTACATTTTCTGAAGACGATAACTTATAAAGGCTGCCAGAAATTCTCACCTAATTTACTCTGTGGTATGGCAGCCATCCTATCAAATGACACTCCTGTATGTACAGTACTTACAGCATGATAACAATGACTCTATAAAATGTATAAATAGCTTATTTTCTCTTTCAAATGAACTAAAATGATGTTGCATACATGTTGAGCCCTTTTGTTTCGTGATTCTACTTACAAATCAAACTACTACCATTTGTAGTGCTATGTTGAGACATCCGCCATTGAGCTTGACAAAAAAAATCAATAGATTGCCAAATGTTAAATCCTGATTTAAGTCACTGCTTGCAAAAATGGCTTTTGCAGTGGTCTTAAGAAATGTCTATTTGCAGACCAAGAGAAGACTGTTAATGAGCCAGTCATTCCAGTAGTAAATTCTCAAAAATAGTCTTCTCTTGGTCTGCAAATGGACATTTCTTAAGACCACTGCAGAAGCCATTTTTGCAAGCAGTGACTTAAATCAGGATTTAACATTTGACAATCTATTGATTTTTTTTTTGGCAAGCTCAATGGCGGATATCTCAACATTTTTGGCTGATATGAGGGTTAAAGGCTAAGCAATTCCTGGCCAAATCAACTACCTATGATCTACTGAAACATAATCAATGAATTGATAAACCATACCTGATGAAGAATGGCAGAGCCAAACCCAAGTCTTTCTAACAGAAGTGTCATGATTGCTTTCAAATGTCCATGCTCAAACACATCCGGAATCAACACAACTGCACGGTATAACTGCAGTAAAGAGCAGAAAATCATATTAGTGAATGGTACAGTACAAACTAAAAAAAAGCTAAACAGAAAGATGTTAGTTATTACAAATTTTGAACATGATGTAAGAAATGTTCTGGTGAATATTTTGGACATAATTTGATTGGAATCCATTGCTGCCATCGACAGCAATGTCTTCCAATCCAATCAAAATATTCACCAGCACGTTTTCGTTTGTTTTAGAAACATGTTACATTATTTTTTAACTGTCCTGTACATCACATGACATGCAGGATGATATGAGTGACAACCTGGCACACTATTATATAACTGTGAATATAAGTATAAATACATAAACATCCGGTCCTTGTAATCTTCACCACCATTCATCCTCTGTAAAGAACAGACAAACCTGTCTGTAACGGACAATATATGGCCCATTAACACGTCATCAAATACACTTGACTTAATTATTTAATGGTCAAGATTGGTCAAGAAAATCTTTGCTTAGTGACTTCATTTGCAGGCCAAGGGAGGACTATTTAAAAAATGTTATCGTAGAAATGACTGACTCAGTTATCGAGCCAGAGATACCAGGGGAAGAAAGTCTCCTGACCTGCAAATGTGCACTTCATGAGACATGCACAGAAGCCAGATTTGCCCGGCTTGAACATTAAAGGAGTAACTGTCTGACTGCTGCAAGCCACCGGATATTTAATAATTTCAAGGGCAAATAACTCAGGACCTGTTGAATATTTTGAAAACATTTTGACTGAAAGTTGATGGTGCCTTAACCACGAAGAACTTTCAGTCAAATTGTTTTCAAAATGTACAACATATCCAGAGCTAAACCCCATAGAAAAAGTAGTTTGCAGAAATTCAGCAGGCAGGCAGACAGTTAATACAACTCATGTGAAAGGTATGTAGCTTTTTGCATCCAAATGACGGTAGTTCCTGAATTCCCAGAATCCCAATTTCAAGGGCGCTATACAGGTAGGCAGCAACAGCCACCAGCCAACTTAGTTTGAAAATATTCAACAGAATAATTATTAAAATCATTAATGATATTTAGTGATTGGTCTCTCGTATTCAAAGAGTTATGATAGTGGGCTTAATATTAAATATACTCTCACAAAAACATTGATCTGGCAAAAATGTGACCTGGACATGCTACAGAATAGGCAGACGATATATGCATTAGATATAAGAGGAAACTTGCGAGATTAGTATGGTTATCAATTCATATAGACAGCCATTAGAATGAATTCAGAATACTATTCACACAAAGAACAACAGGTTGGACAAAAGGTACAGGAAATTGCTTTTTATTCCATCTTTATACAGTATCCTATTCTATTATAATATTCACCAATAGCCTTTCAGGCAAATCATTTTCAAAATAATCAGCAAGATTTTGACAAGATATGTGCCTAAGATATGTATATCATAGAATGTGAGTGAATATCACCCACAGGAACATTATAAGATAGGCAGATGATAATTACTTTGAGATCTTTCAGAGGAATGTTAAGGCACTCTTGAAGAGCTGCTATCCAGATAATCTCTAGGTCCATCATAATGGCCGTCAAGCTGCCTCCGGGACCCTCATGTACATTCAGACGGCCCTTCTTCATTGGCCAGTGAATGTTATAACAATCATCTGGCTTTAAATACAGAGCCTGAAACACAAGGTGGTACAAAGAGGCTGAAGATTTATCTTTCTATTTGAAATACTGATCTGAAAGACTAAGTGCCACACAAATGTTGAAATTCATCAATAATAACCCTTTAATGGCTAAATTCAGTACAGAAAATCAAAATATATGCCTATTGAATGTCCAGTTACAGGCCAAGAGAAGACTATTTTTGAAAGTTTACCACTGGAATGACTGGCTCGATTATCGAGCCAGTCATTCCAGTTGTAAATTTTCAAAAATGATCTCTGCCTGCAAAGGGACATGCCACTGTGGAGGCTGGTTGTGGCTGGCTTCACCATAAAAGCGTTAAATAAGCACATTAATGATTATTCAGCAAGACTTCCCATAGCAAACACTGGACTTGATTAATATTTAAGTTATTTTGATATACCGATAATTCCAAATCAAAATGATATTAAATATCGTAATTTAATGCAACTGATACAGATTTAAACAAGAAATGTGGTTGCAATGCAACCATGCTCGACTTTACGACTTTGCAATGAACCATGATGCTTGACTTCAAACATAAAATAAATATAGGCGTATCAATACATTTATCAATGACCATGACCTAAGTCCTTTGACCCTAAGCTTGGGTTCCATATTATTAACACAACATCAGATATGAACTGCTAAGTTGAGGTAAAGGAAAAATTTTATTATTGAGAAAACCCTCGAGTTTTGACATTATCACACTGACCTTGAACTTTTGATGCTAAGGTGATTGTGTCATGCCATGTCATTATAAGGAAGGATGTGTCTGAATGTGAACCCTATATGCTTAACCAAACATGAGATATAAACTGCTAAGGTGATTGTGTCATGCCATGTCATTTTAAGGAAGGATGTGCCTGAATGTGAACCCTATATGCTTAACCAAACATGAGATATAAACTGCTACGGTGAGCTAAACGTAAAATGTTAGTTTTGATAAAAACTAGGTTTTAGCAAGGACATATTGCCTGTGACCTTTGACATTTTGACGCCACTGTGTCATGTGTCTTTCCCACTAGTTATAATGAAGCATGTTCCCAACTTTGGCTCCATTATGATTAAGCAAACATCAGATATAAACAATGAGTTGAGCTAAATACAAAAAGTTGCTGTTGACAAAAACAGTTTTTCCCAAGATGACAATCACCTTTGACCTTTTGACCCCGAAGGACATTGAGTCATACTCTCTCATTATAAGGACGCATGTGTTTAAGTTTGGTTTGATTAACCAAACATGAGATATGAACTACGAAGTTGAGCTAAACGCAAAATGTTAAAGCAGATGTCATTGACCAATATCACAATAATATTGACCTTTTAGCCCAACTGTCATTGTGTCATGCCCTCTCCTTAAATGGAAGTATGTGTCCAAGTTTGTGTCCAGGAAGATTAAGCAAATATGAACTGCTAAGTTGAGCCAAACACAAAATGTTAATCTTGAAATAGTTTTTACCTTGATTTTAAAATAAACTTGACTTTTGCCCTTTTGACCCCAACATCATTTGTATAATGTCCTTCTATTATAAGGTTTGTGTCCATGTACACTTAAAACACAGAAACTATTGGTCTGATTTCACCCTGCGTGCGTGTGTGCGTGCGTGCGTTCTTGCATGCATAACAAACCACTGATCTGATTTGGCAAATTCTGGATCTTTGGATATCTCCGTACCTATTGGTCGGATTTTACTCACATTTTAACACAAGAAAGGGCGTGACAGTATGCTACGATTCCACAACCTTGGGCATGATCCAAAGAATTTGGAAAATCTCAAAACTTTTTACAATGTCACAAAAAGGGGATGGCAAGGGTCTGCAACCTCTGATTGTTCTTGTTTAGTTATGGGGCATTTGATTTTCCATAGTAACAGGGCTCACTAGCTGTTTATCTAATGTAATCAATTGATTTATTGAGGTCATTTTAATGACTATTGTACAATGATATGCATCTATGAAGTGTCACAATCAAGACCATGCATTACTAGAAGGCTCTAATTGCCAGTTCCTGTACATTAAATTGTCCACCACTGTGCTTGACAAGAACTATACAGTTCCTGGGTCAAAGCAGCTGCGACATAGTGAATTTTTCCTATTTTATCAAATCAGATTAGGTATAACAACTCATTACAGAGGTTTGTTAAATATTTAAAAATTAATGTACCTGGAGTCTCAAAAAAGCATCCGCTTTTGTTTCTACGAGAATTCTTAATACTTACCAGATGTACTATTATGATAATGTCTATTATCTAGTCTAGGTCAAAATAAACAATTAAAACTCCGCACTCTCCTGGTCCTGCCCATACTGTGTCCGGGAATACCATAGCCGCAGGACCGAGTCCATTCCCAATCACAGTCAGATTCGTCTTATGTTTGCCTTGGCAAACTGCGAAAGCAGCTCAGCCTCACCTCAGCGGGGCGGCTGAGGCAGGGCCATAGTACATCTGGTAAGTATTAAGAATTCTCGTAGAAACAAAAGCGGATGCTTTTTTGATTCTACTTCGAATAATACTTACCAGATGTACTATTATGATAAACTCCGGATTTCGACAGCCAGGAAATGCCGGTGGGAGGAGGTGAGGCTCGAACCAGCACTCATCAACCATCCAACAGAGAAGGTTGTGAAGAGACTAAAACCCTGGCATACGCTTGGGTTCTGCTATCTGACTCATAGAGTGCTAAACTTCCATGGTCTAGACCGCGCTCCCCCCCCCTCTTTTGTCCGCACAAAACCAGAGGGATGTCCATGGGGATGCAACACCCACCAGACCCGTGTCAGCCCCAAGTCTCAGCTAGGGCAGTCCAGTAGAGTGCAAAGAAGCTACTACAACTTCAAATCTTTGAAAAAAACTATCAGTATATCGATTAGATTTTCAAATTGGAATGAGTCTCATGTCTGTATGAGAGGATAAATATACTCTTGTACCAGACTATTCACTTACTCAGTCTGGTATTTCGACTGGAAGTAAATATATTTATAGTCACTTAATTAATGTAAACACTCACCATTTTTGAGTGGTCGATCTGTTATTGATCATCACAGGAGCTAGGCCCAATCCACGGTCGTACTCAGTCATGTGCATAGCGCTTGGTCAGTGTAGGCGGAAGTCCTTTGTGATGTGTGCGAAGTAGTGGTCGGACGTGGCTTAGTTTAGGTTCGACAGATTGGCGACGGCTACTGGATTAAGTGTGCTGGAGATGTCTCGAAGGTAGAAATCAGTGAATGACGACTCGGCATGCCATTGTGCTACAGACATCACCTGCTCTAAAGAGACACCCTTATAAAGGGCCGATGATGCTGCTAGTGCTCGGACCTCATGGGCATTCGCACGATCAATCTGCTTTCCTGTAGCGATCTTGTGCGACATCTGAATAGCGTCAACTATCCAACGAGAAATAGTATCTTTCGAAGCACGTAAATGGGGAGCTTTGAGACATAACCACAGAGATTTCGGGTCGTCTCTCCACTCAGAAGTACGTTTCTTATACATCTTTAGACATCTGACAGGACACCAAGCACAAGAATTTGGGTCATGTCTAGTTAAACTTGGCAAATTGATCGGCTGTCCTGGATATTTAAGTGACTGATTCTTTGCCAGGAAACAAAGACGTGGAAGTAATCTTAAACCTTCACCCGTGACGACAAAACGGTCTTGTTCGGCAGAAAGCGCATGGATCTCGCTTCTCCTTCTCGCCGACGCTGCTGCAACCAAGAAAACTGATTTAATAGTTAACAGTTTAATGTCAATAGTTCTAATCGGTTCAAAGGGAGCATGCCCTAAAACCTGTAGAACAAGAGATAGATTCCATGATGGGATAGGAATTGGCTGTCTAGGTCGCAGATTGCTCATTCCTTTAATAACTTCATTCAAGGTGTCATTCTCTACTCCCCCAACGGTGAGACTAGGAATGACAGAAGCTAATGCAGACTTATATGCTGCTAGGGTAGAAGGTACAAGTTTGTCAACTTCGTATAAATGACAGATAAAATCTGCTACGTGTTGAACAGATGCAGAAAAGGGATCAATATCTCTTCTCTCACACCACTGTGCAAATTTGTTGATTCTATAATTATATGTTTTTGTGGTAGAAACTCTTCTGGCCGAAGCAACAAACTTCGCTGCTTGCTCAGAAAAGCCACCCTCAATTGCACGCTGCTTGACAACATCCATGCAGTCAATTTGAACATTTCTGGTCTGTCGTGAAGGTACAGACCCTTGTTCTGAGAGATTACATCTCTTGTGTCTGGAAGAGGGATTGGACTGCAGACCAGAAGGTCCAGCAGATCCGTAAACCATGATCGGCCTGGCCAATAAGGAGCGATCAGTAGTACTTGGCACATCCCCTCTCTTATCTTTGCCAGAACTTTCGGGATGAGAATTGTTGGAGGATACGCATACGCGTACATTCCCTTCCAACTTATCGCCAGTGCGTCTACTGCTAGAGCCAACGGGTCCGGGATCGGTGACACGTACGTGACCATCTTTGCGTTTGTCTTCATCGCAAATAGGTCGACATTCGGCTTGCCCCATTGTTTGAATAGAACCTCTGCTACCACTTGGTTGAGCTGCCATTCCGTCGGACGACAAACCGTCCTTCGACTGAGAGCATCCGCTAAGATGTTCAATCTTCCTGGAATGTGTGCTGCCCGAAGAATAATATTCCTCTCTTGGCACCACAGCAGAAGGTTCCAAACCATCATACACAACTCCGGTGATCTTGTCCCGCCTTGGCGGTTTAAATAAGACACCACTGTTGTGTTGTCTGTCCTTACCAGGACAATTTTGTCTTGAACTCGACCCTCGAACTTCTGCAGTGCTAATACCACCGCTAATAGCTCGAGTACATTGATATGTTTCTGCGCATTGGTCCGATCCCATTCCCCGGACACTGACTGATTGTCCAATACCGCTCCCCAACCTGTCAACGAGGCATCCGTGAACATGGACATCTGAGGTTGAGGAGGTTGTAGAGGAACACCTCGCAGGAGATTCTGTTCCGACAACCACCACTGAAGGTGGAATATCAATGGTTCTTTTACTGGTATTCTCAGAGATAACGGATCTGTTCTCTGTGACCAGAACGACATCAAATACATCTGAATCGGCCTGCGCCTGAGCGCCGCATATGGCACCACCTTCTCCAGAGATACTAGCAAACCGAGTATTCTGAGAAATTGACGTGCCGTCAGATAGGCTCCTAGAGAAACTGACTCCAATACTGCAATCAGGCTTCTGACTCTGCTCTCCGCCGGAAAAGCTACGCCGTCCCTGAGATTGAAAAAAATTCCCAGATAAACAAACTCCTGGGATGGAGTCAGTTCTGATTTCTCTAGATTCACAATCCATCCTAGCTTCTTTAATAAGTCTAGGACTACCTTCAGATTGCTGCGCAGAGTGACTGGATTCCCCGCCTTTAGCAGCCAGTCGTCTATGTAAGTGTGAACAGCTATGTTTCTCCTGCGAAGTAAAGAAGTCATGGCGAGAACCACCTTGGTGAAGACCCTCGGAGCCGTGGTCAGGCCGAATGGAAGAGCATTGAATTCCCAAACATTGTCTTGGAATGCAAATCGCAGGTACTTCTGAAAGGGAATTGACATTGGAATATGAAAATAAGCATCCTTCAGATCTATTGATACCGCCCACATGCCTTTCCTGAGCCCTGTCATCACAGCTGCTACCGTCTCCATCTGAAACCTGGGAGAAAGAATAAATTTGTTCAACAGTTTGAGATTGAGAATTGGTCTCCACCCTCCGGTACGCTTCGGAACTAGGAACATAATCGAATAGAAGCCCAGTGATGACTGATCGGCTACCAGGTGAATCGCCTTCTTCAGACGAAGCGATTCTATCTCTGACTGAATGGCAACTAGACGGTCTAATTCCCTTGGAATAGGAGTCCATATTGGAGTCGAGGTTAACGGAACTAACGATTGATGGATGAGCCAGTCCGGATCGTAGCCGTTTCTTATCCACTGACAGACTAAATAGTCGCGCACGACCTGTTCCCATTGGCTTAGGAATAGCTGAAGTCTGCCTCCGACGGAAGGAATCTGCACACAGTTGTCGGTCGAGATTAGCCGACAAGACGCTACATCGCATGGGTGAAGATTCTCGACTCCATTTGTTTCCAAAGCCGCCGGTATTGATTCCGCCGGAAACCCGTCAGGAACGAGCCCCACGGCCGCCCCGCGGCTTCTTGTGGTATGACGGTCCGGAACCGCCGCCGCGACTATCCTTACGGTAGCCGCCACGGCCCGAACCGCCACCCTTCCTGTCGTCCTCATACGGCCTCTTACTAGAGGGCTTGTATGTGGACGAACGGCCAGGCCCTTGTGCTCCGGATGGCCTATGGGCATCACGGGCAGAAGGACGGAAGGGCGATCTAGGACGCTGCCTCTGCTGGTCCTGTCTGTGTTGACGGTAGGACTGTTGCGGCTGAGTCCTCTTGGTCGACTTCCACGACTTGCCGACCACCTCTTGCTCCGCCACCATCGATGCAACTTTAGAAAGCGCTTGTCGTGCCGAGCCGCCGAACAAGCCTGGACCAATGAAAGGCGCAGAAGATAACGCTGCCCTCATTTCCGGTCCTGGTTCCACACAATCGAGAACCATTCTCCGCCGCTCTGCTAAAGTTCTTGTGATCACCCTGGCCAGGCAATCCTGAGACAGGCGCATGGTGTCCCGAACAACTCCGGGAGCAGCCTCTGGCACCTGTCCGCCTTCCGCCGTGCAGTCCAGCATACCCTGCAGGACGGTACACCCGTGCGACAGCGCAGCCATGGCCGCCCTAGCCGCATCCTCAATGAGCGTGAGCTCATTAAACGGGTCTTTGTTGGTCTGGGAAACCAAGGGACGTGACCGCCCCTTGGCCTTCCCAGCCAACGGCCTATTCAGCGCCTCACGTTCCGCAACGGAAAGCCGTGGAACCCTGGCGTATTGATGATAGGCCTGCTCCGGAAAACGGACCCTACTCCTTATCCCCTTCGGGGCCTTGGGCAATGCATAGTCTGGCTGAACCAGACGATATGCCGCAACTTCCAACATGTCAGAAGTCTGCGTGTCCAAGGGGAGTGTAGGCATGGCCGAAGAGCCACTGGACAGAGCGCTAGCCGCACGCTCTGACATCCGCTCCATCGCCGGATCGCGCTGAGATCCTAGATCTGATGCCAACCCGAGACGATTGGTCATCCATCCAAGGACCTGCACCCATTCAGCCTCGGCGCAGAAAGCGGAATCGTCCATTAAAGAACTTCCGTTTTCATCTTCCCTCTCTCCCTTAGATGAGAGGGCCACCGACGATCCATGCTGAGCGCTACGATAAACGTCTCTGCCAGGACAGAGCGCATCCGTAGCGCGACTACCAGCGGCACCGGTATCCAACGAACCGTCGGATACGGATTCTCCGCAGTCCATCGGCTCCAACACGGGATCCGGGACTACGACCGCCTCAATCACGGCTGGCACGGTAACTCCGATAGGAGCCGCACCCAACGCCGTCGGGATAGCCGTCGGGACCGCAAACCACGGCTCCGCCGGCATATCCGGTTGCACAAGTGACGGATGAAAAATGCCCGACGGAACGTCGACATCACCATCCGCCTGGCAAACCCGTACAAATCCCGAGGGAGACCCCTGGGACGTACTCGGCATTGCCGACATTGAAAGATCCGGCATGCCGGAATCTTCCATCAACAGGAATTCTTCTTCCTCTACCGACGGCTCTTGAGCCGAGGACAGAGAAAGGTCAGGTGCATGGCCCTCAGCAAAACTAGCCGGACCACCTAATGGTTGCCCTGCACCAGCTTGCCTCACCGGACCCGTGGACTGTAATGAATCAAACATGGCCTTGAACTGGGCCGCCCATACGCCCAGTGCTGAATCCATCCTCTCATTCAGCCGACCTTCCAGTCCAACCAACGACGCCTGCTGACGCTTCACTGTCTTATCCTTCTCTATGCGCTCCAGCCTCGCCCGTCGATCCCTGTCAAACTCAGCCACCATTGCCGACGACCACTTGGCGCACACATCACACGGACTGCCGACCTTACACCTCGCACACGCCACACAGTGATGTCCAAGATACTTGCGTTTCATGAACCTATTACACTTCTGGCACAACGTGTCCGGGTTCTTCGGTTTCTGCGAACACAGAGGAGAATTAAAACGCTGCACATGACAAGTGATGACGAGCAATACGCACAATAGACTTGATAGTTAAGATTTCTTAAACACATTAACTTTCTCTTAAATTAATGATAACAAGTCTTAGGCAGGAAATATTTGAAACTTTTTTGAGTGAAAATTTTACAAAACACAACTCAGCCTTTAACTAGCGTTAAATAACCACGAAAACCTCGCCGATCACTACAAACACCCTCGACAATGAAGCGAGAGCTAAAATCGGCGATAACAGAGTGCCTGGATACCCCAAGCCAATAACGACATATTACATGGGCGCCGCCATCTTGGCTAAGGACGCATCCATCTTAGAGGAACCGAGTCGCAAGAGAAATTAACCGAGTACCCGAATTAAAACTAAAAGTTAACGGGTACAGAAGCGACTCCAACAATGGCTACCATTATAAAGCAATGTGCCAATTTAAGGAAATTTCAAACAGTCATTATGGCACGAATGTATAAATTCTAGATTGATACAACCTGCCCCTGTGATGATTTTCCAAGTTCCTCCATTAGTCCAGCGATGGTTTTCACAAACACGCGCTAAAACTGCTTAATTTATCAATTAAATGACACTCTAAACACATGCGACTTGAAACAAGCGCAAAATAGACGAATCTGACTGTGATTGGGAATGGACTCGGTCCTGCGGCTATGGTATTCCCGGACACAGTATGGGCAGGACCAGGAGAGTGCGGAGTTTTAATTGTTTATTTTGACCTAGACTAGATAATAGACATTATCATAATAGTACATCTGGTAAGTATTATTCGAAGTAGAATGGCGCTGACTAAGCTGAATTAACTCTTTAACCCTCACAGACCAGAAAGCACAAATTCTGTTCCACATCAGCAATATTATATTGAGTATTTTGAAAATAATTTGACTTGGAGCTGTTACAGGTTCCAGTCTAAATATACAACAGCTTTCCTATAGAGCTGGCTTGAAATTGAGTCACAAGGATTAAAGTATTAATTTAAAGATATTTTCCAGTATGATTGCTTTGAAGTTGAAACAATGAGATTATAGCGATGGAAACCGTTTGAAATGTTTCCTATTTTAGAAATGGATCAATATTAACATTTAGAATGCTACAGATTCTGAACGAATGATAAAAACGAGGATTGTTGTTCATCTGAAGGAGACATTCTAACCTCATCACCCAACGCTGTTCCATAACTCGTTCATCTGAGCATTGATTTTATGGCGGGTTATTCAACAGTAAAATGATTAATGGTTACATTGTAACAATAAGAATCACCTCTTCACCGACAATATATTGAGTATTATGGTCCGTCATTGTCCACCTCATCGGAGCCATTACATCAGTTATCCGCCCTTGTACTGTTGCATTTTCCGCCTGAACCTGGTAATAAAGACAAATATTGACAATATGCAACTGGTGATAATTAATAGTATTTGTAAAATGAGGACTGCATTGTGGATTAGAAATTGAATTGCAGTGAAAAACTTGGAAGACGTAAAATTAGATACTGGATCATAGGTTGTTGAAAATTTGGAGAGTTAAACGGATGCTAATATCATCTCAGATATTGTATTGCACCGATAGATTATGGTTTATAGATTCCATATCATTCATATCCTGCCACATTCCCGTATCTGTATCACAATTATCTGCTATGTATTATCACATAAATGTTGACCAGTGATGGCCAACATTTTGTCTCCTCTAGCTATAGTGTGTGATGTCATGTAAGTGCCAATGTATTTTATACTAATTCTTTAGTATGTAATACTCATTTCGTTAAATATTTTGAAACTAATTTGACTGGAAGTTGTTGCTGCCTATGGCAGAGTTTACCAGTATGATTGCTTTTATACCACGTTGCCAAACTATAGCTGACACCTCTATGACTGTGCGAATATCCCGAGGCAGACACGATACGCTTTTTCTGATTGGTTGAAAAGTAAATCATGACAGCCATCATAAGCTGTAGCAATGTAGCAACATTTAGCTACTAAAGCATGAATATCTTTCGTTGTCAGCATGATAAAATGCTAAAATATCAGGAATGGATTACAGGTGGCAAATGCTATCACCTGAATGGTTAGTATAACATAAGATGAGACTTCCTTTAATCATTCAGTCACTTCTAGGATTTATCTAATAATAATCTATTCATTCTGTGATATTATTTAGAAGGCAAAAGTGTACCTTATTTTCCCAATACACTATAGGTTAAATTCATTTCTCAGGGTTAGTACTGTTTTGTACTAATCTGGCTAAACATAAGGTCCTGTGACTAATCTGGCTAAACCGTAAGTCCTGTGACATATGCCTAACCGACCTGCTTCCGGGATGTTGAAAGACGATAGTCTCCGAGACTGGTGGGCCGGTTAAGTAATATCTCCTCTGCCTGCTTTAGGCCAGTGCGCATCAGTTGCTTAGCATCCTCGTGCTGCAAGATAGATAGATAGATAGATAGATAGATAGATAGATAGATAGATAGATAGATAGATAGATAGAAAGAATGTCATTATTACTAAAACTAATTCTGCAGTTGTCATGAAAAAGTCTGTTTTCTGACCAAGAGAAAACTAATTTTGCCACTGAAATGCCAGGCTTGATAACTGAGCTAGTCATTACAGTAGTAAATTTTCTAAAATGATCTTTTCTTGGTCTGCAAATGGACCTTTTCTATGAGAAAGTTGAGATTTTCCTGAGAAAATTTAAATGGGTGTTTCACTACAATTGTGACCGAGACCATGTAGAACTAGAATGTGCAGTCAACAGACGACATACCAGCGCAAATCCCCAACTTAAACGTACTGCACTACCATCCCACTCCACCCGAGGGCGAAACCTAATGTGAACATTGTCTTAAAATCTACAATGGGTAACTAACATAACAAATTTGGTTGAATTAAACCAACTTTGACTTCTTGCACACCCACACCCCACCACCATGCCCCCACCCTGGGGCAGAGCCTAATGAAAATGTCACTATACAGTCCACAATGATATGGGTAACTCACATAACCAATTTGATTGAATTCCACCAAATGATTTTGGAGGAGATAGGCGGACAGACAGATGGATGGACAAACTGATGGAGGAAATTGGAATATCTCATCCATTTATTTCAAAACGAATAGGGTTAATAATAAGCACATGAAGGATGGTCTATGTTCTACCTCTAGGTACCCATATTAACATCCATACAAATTACCATGACGAGCAGCTTCTATGTTACCCACCTGACACTCGGGCCTGAGCAGCCATGGGTCACAGTATGTGTTCTGTCCCTTTGTCTTGTGTCTACGAGCGATACAGTGTGGCAGTAGATGAGGTATAGCATCAGATGCTCGGCCAATCCTTAACGTGTGAGAACCAGGATGAATCACTACTATCGTTGTCCTTGGAACACTCTAATGACAAGACAAGTATCAATACAATGTTACCTGTATGTAATCTTTACCCTCTGACTGCTGAGTGTTTTGCAGACGAAATATTCCATTGGTTATATCTGTGGACTTGTTAAGTATTTTGAAAACAATTTAACTGAAAGTTGTTTGTGGCTAAGCCACCAACAACTTTCATTCAAATAGTTTTCAAAATATTCAGCAAGTCATGAGATTTTGATCGTTTTGTTCATTGAAATTAATGTCTTGTGGTTTGTACCAGCGAGACAGTTAATATTGCAGTACTGTAGATAAGATTAATAGTACTGTAATATTTCATCATACTGTTGCTATACTTATATGGTATGACTCCTAGTACACCTGCAATATAAAATTCTATACTCTTTCCATGTCTAATTTAAAGGATAACTAACTGCATCTCTTGATAGCTATTCAAGTGATCTAATATGCCACTCATAAACTGTGCAGGTAATTTTAAGCTTTTTATCATGCCGCTAAAGAAAGTTTAAGATGTGCAGGTTTTAGTAGCTAAATGTTGGTACAATTCTACAGCCTCGGATGGCTGTTATGATTGACTTTTCAACCAATCAGAAAAACCTAGTGTGGCTGCCTCGGTATATGCGCTCAGTCATAGAGGTGCCATCTATAGTTTGACAATGTGGTATAAAAGCAACCATACAGGTAAACTGTTGGATATTCTGAAACTAATTTGATTGGAAGTTGTTGGTGTCTTAGGCAGCAACATCTTCCAGTCAAATTAGTTCCAAAATATTTAAAAAGATGAGTATTACATAATAAAGAATGTAATGCATTGGCACTAACATGACATCACACACTATCGTTTGAGGAGACAAAATGGTGGCGATCACTGTTCACCATTTACTCGATATTACAAAGCATATAATTGTGATACAGATACGGGAAGGCGACAGGATATGTATGATTTGGAATCTACAGACCATAATATATCGATGCAATACAAGATTTCCGATTAACAGTCTCCAAAAATATTTTACAACCAGTGTCCATTTCAAAATTGTAAAATTTTGCCCAAAAAAAAAAGAAGCCCATGGGCTAAAATCTGGAAGGCAAAATAAAGGATCTAAGCGTGTGACACACTTTCCCAGGTCACCCAATAACACAAACAGGTGTACATATAAAAACTATTTCAAAAGCATAAATTTAAAAGTATTTGGAATTTCAAATAGTTTCATAAGTATTTAAATGTAAACGCAAACTTTTGATTTATAATCTCCAAATGCAAATACTTCACAATTCACATTTAACAATTTAACCCCCAAGCTGGCCATGGCCAAAAAATGGCTTCTGCATTAGTCCTGAGAAATGTCAATTTCCAGACCAAGATAAGACTATTTTTGCAAATTTACCACTGAATGACTGGCTCGATAATCATTTTCTGATTTTCATGACTAAATACTGAGGGTTAAACGGTTAAATGCAAATAGATTTAAACCCTGTGATGCCATAAAAACAGGTAAGATCTCTTTGATCATGTTTGAATGCACACCAATAATGTCTTACCTCCACGCTACTCTGTCCACTCTCAGATGCTGGCATAATAGCACTGATGAAATTGATTTCTTCTCTCGATGCGTTACAGCACTGGTGAGTGGGTGAGTTTTACTGATCACAAGTATCCACGGGCTGTTGAACGCATTATTTCTGGATTCTCGATGTACTGTTCATAAACGTGGGCAAATCACTCATTCTGCAACAGACATGCACATATAATGTAAGCTTTCAGTTATTCTGGTGTAACTCAGCAGTAAATAGCTCATAATAACAATACTTCAATGATCTAGGATTTCACAGTACTTATGATATCGAAAACACGTTTTGTAAGTGTATCGTTTCCTATAACAATATGATTTTTTATGAAAATTGAAACATCCATATAAAGTGCAGTTACTAAAATGACAGTTTTACTTTACAAATATATTACTGAATTACAATATGACATTCATAACATTTTTTAATAAACACATCGCGTAATAATAGAAGGTAGATTAAAATTATAATATATGTCAAAGTTTGACAGAAAATATCAAAACATACATGTATTAAGCCTGACGATAACTTCTTGATAAAAGGCTATAGAATCATGTCTGTTGAATCTAACATAGATTTTATTTATTTAAAACACAAATATTTTTACACCCATCTAGGGGTGAGTGATATTTGCTTTTAGAAGACGATAACAATATCTAGCAAAATATCGCAATATCATGATATTGTAATCAAACAACAGCCGGATCGAATTTTGAGATTGTGTCAACTTACATTTCATTTGAACTGTGAGCTTGAACCAATTTTCATTATTCGATTGCGGTGCTCCTTACATAGGAGGGATATTCCTCTTCAGTTTGTTTACCCGTCATTTTTGTGAAATGACGTTAATTGCTGTTCGACGGACTTACTATAGATGGAGTTTATTTGAGCGCTTATCAGATGCATGCATTTACTTGGATAGATTTATATTGGAATGTGTTCACTTGAGGAATAGTTAACAAAGACTATTCATAGGAGACGAACGTGAATTTTAAACGGTGTGGCTTTTGTTAGTTTCCAGATTTGCATATCACGTAATAGCTAGCCTGACACGTTAACCACTCGATTCTGATAGGCTGTTTTTGAAATTATCATCGTCAGGTTGGTATCTTGGAATTTGTTTGATTTTCTTTGAATGATGATGCTAGAAGTTGTTGCAGATGCACAGTGCAACGGTTTCCGGTAGTTATTCAATGAATGGCTCGCAGATTCTCAGACCGATGCTTTCTGATGTGTGTGTGAAACAGAATTCAGAGTGGAATGGTCACATGTCAATTTTGGAATTTTGGAGTAATGCTCTGACTAGATCATGAGCTTTAGGTTAGCATGATTTCAAATCCGAATATAGACTGCTACTTTGGCGATTGCAGTTTGTCTGACGTTAAAGTTTCCAAAAATATTAGCGTTCTCTTTCGGCGGCTGTTGTGCAGTATGGCAGTGTGTTGTTGCTTTCTGAGTTTTATTTACGTAAAATGTTAGTGGGCTCGGATTCTGCATGGCCAGCTGATTAATTGGTAAACGTGGCTGTAATTTGTACACCAGTAAGTTGCTGTATTGCCACTTAATTTGAAAGCGCTTTTGCTGGCTAGAAACGAGTGCCAAATGTGCGCACAACACCTATTTTCTGGTCACAGATTTGATTTTTAACTTATTTGTGATAGGTGTATAGTTTGAGTACTGCACAGTCGGAGAAAGGGAACGTGCAATGTGATGGCTCAAGGAGGCGGGTTTCATTGTTGTAATAGCAGGTAACATTAGTTTTTGACATTTCCGCCTTCTTGTACTAAATTGGTATCAGGTCTTAAACCTGTAGTTTTAAGCAGCTTTTTCTAAACCATTATTTGATTCCATGTTTGTACATGCTCGCATAATTAGTTCTTGTGGCTATGGATTATGTTCATGGAACCAGATACGTCTTATTTTCTGCTGTCAGCCACGTTGTCACTCAATTTCAAAGGTAACTAAGCTTTTATGGTCGGCCACCATCTTGGTTATTTAATCATTATTGTATAAAATCCAGTAAGAGTTTAACTTTCAGACTGTATTGGATAGTCATGTATTTCGCCAGTAACATTTGATTATGTTAAAATTGTCCAGTAGTAAAGGAATTGAAATGCATTGTGTTAAAATCAGCATTTGGAGCTAAAAATACAAGTCTTGTGCGGATATTTCACCACTTCGAGGCGCAACCAATTATTGTCCAGTTTATGAAGATTACATTCATGTAGGCACACTTCAACAGTACACGTACAGAACCGATAATTATTATTACCTAATATACGACACTAGGAGTTTATCTGATTGTCAATTAAAAGATGCCATTTATTGAATATTTCAAATCTGTTTGTTAAAGTGCTAGGTCATTCATTGTCAAAGGGGCATTCCTCCCTCTCAACGATGGCTTCAGTACGAAAATGTCATAGTCTAGAGATTTCTATTAAAGTAAGTCGGCCGCACACATTTAATCTTTATAGCTAGGATAGGTGAACCAGATTTATTAGATAGCAGCCTAGGGTGCTTATCAGTTCTGTCTTGGCTGTTTCTGATTAATTTGGTAAAACTTTGACTGGTTACTTTAAAATTAGTTCCAGATTGCCACAAATTCGGCTCTAGGTATCAGCATCCGTTGGATACTCAAAACTTAGTCCGGTATCACATTAACCCAGGCCCTAAGGGAAAGCTTGTCCATCTTAGCAGGGAGTGCTTGCCCTGTAGGTGGGGCTTAGAATAAACCTTCCGTATCCTCTGCGTGTCGTAAGAGGCGACTAAAGGAGGTACAGGTGAGGTAACCCTGACACAAACCTCGAGTGCTGAAGACGGAGGTTCCAGGCCGCACGGCGCACTCTAATAAACCATGGATCCACGCACTTAACGCTTATGATCATGTCGATAGTCACTTACAGGACTGGCGGTATGATCAGCGAACGAAAAGAATAAGAAGAAGCAGGGAGTGCGAAAGTAAAGCAGCAGGGTATAAACTCTTTCTTGTGATGAATGTTGGTTAAATGTGTTTTCAAGAACACATTTGAGCAATATTCCTCACAATAAAGGGTTTACAATTGAGTTCTTGCCCATGCAAACCGATTCTCGATGTGACGCTCTGTAAGCGGAACAGCAACAAGTGGATGACGGGCATGCAGTCCAGCATCATGGAGTCTGTTTCGCACAGTTTGTGCATGCACTGTAGTGCCGGTAGCGGTGTGCAAATTACGGGACAGCCGCGGCGCAGTTTCAAACCTGTGACATCGTGATGACATCACTAAGTAGCTGTCTTCTCGTGGTGTTGTTGCTCTCGGTCTGCCAGATCGTGGTCGGTCATTACCATGTCCAGTTTCCTGCTCACGTTGGTGAGACGGGAAATGGTTGAGGCGTGAACATTAAAATGTCGAGCAACAGCGCGAATGCTCTGCCCAGCAGCAAGTCTTTCCATTGCTTAATGGAGCTGATTTTCGGGTAGCCCTGGGCGGCGGCCCATGTTTGGTAGGGTAAACCTTTAAGCATTTTCTGTTAACGTCCGTTATCTGCTTTTGCAATATGGTGAATTTTCGCCTTCGCTACCCGCCAATGTGGGCCAGTGCATGAAAAATGCATTTTCACATGCAGTAAGCGTGCGGCCGAGAAATGCAAGAAATGATTTGCATTTCTTCATGATCAGCGAGACATTACATTGATGAAACATGCCTGCAAATTTGGTTATGAATGGACACAGTTTTAATACAACAAACCAAACTTCACTGTTGCTAAACTTTTTTGGCTCAGTATACTATGCATATAATCCTTGATTTTGATAATGTACTAAGAACAGGCACTGCGCTGTTGTCTTTTGAACCACCCTGTCTAGTATTGATTTTGACTTTGGTTACGTGGTTACCTCCAAACATGTTTCACGAACTAGCAGAGCGCTTTAACAAAATGTATCGTTCCGTAGCAGAGGCGGAAAACTGCCTCGCTAATCTAGCAGAGAGGTCTAGAGCGCTTTCCCTATGGAACAGGCCCCTGGGGTGGATTTCATAAAGCTTTTTGAGCTGAGAAATTTTCTCACCGTGAAAAATTTTCTCATGATTTGGGTGAGCGGATTTCATAAAACTACAAGGGTGAGAAATTAGATGTAAACGGATTTCACAAAGCATTTTCTCAAAATATGGATGAGAAATTTTCTCAGAATCATGAGAAAATTTCTCATCTTCCCGAGATAATTTGACCTCAATATGGATGGAGCATTGATGAATGTAGCTATAGCACGACAACATATGAGAAGACAGTTTTCCGTAGAGGAACAACCCGTTAGAGTCTTTGCATGAAGAAGAAATTAAGCAAAGATATTGATTTTCAAGAAACAACATCTTTGTGATTACCGGTATCATATTTGAAGACCTGAATCATCCGACAAACAGGAATAATTCATTACCTGTGATTTTTCAAGTCTTGTTAGCACTTCGATTCTTCTCATGTGGAACATATCAACGCGTAATTGGTGATGCGTCCATATATATATATCAATTTCTAGTGTGCTGCTGCGCATTCGTGCAGTGGCAGTGGCTATTTCGAGAAGAATGCATACATTTATTACCTTTCCTGTTGATGGCTGTGGAATTGAAGCCAAGCGGCAACTAAGATATATCGCTGGTAAGCCAATTCTATTCCATTGAGAGATCAATAAAACTGACGAAAATAGTAGTCACTTACATGTTTGAATAATGTGACCATACTATAGCTTGAAACGGGGCAGTCTAAAATGGGGCAGTCTGAAGTGGGGCTCTCTAAAACGGGGTAGTCTGAATTGGGGCAGTCGATTCAGGGACGTTAAATGCATACCAGTCGCCAGAAACATCACACACAATTAGATAAAGAAATTGACAATATCGCAACTATCTTCATTACAGCTACTGACATTTTGCCTCTATTAATATAAATTGGGCTACCCCGATTCTAACTAACTATGATCATTGTTCTCACTCTATAAACAGAGGCAGGATGCTGCTTGCTATGGCAAAGATGGTTGAATTATTCTCATCTTATATGATTGCGCTCTGTGTTGAGCTCTGCTATCTATATCTCCCTGAATGGATGTAGTTTATTACCCAAATTGACTACTCCAATGCGAACTGGCTCCATTCAGACTAAGGCCGTGTTCTCACTAGAGACTTAATCGGGAATAACGCCATGTTGTGGTAAAGGAATTGAAAGATTAGCCAAAGTAAAACCCAGAGCTCTCAACAATTATTTTTATTTACCAAAAGTGGAACATAAGCCCTATATGTGGATATTTATAAGCAGTAAGCTTATTTTAGGGTCTATTTTTGATATTATGCACGTTTTATTTCAGTGAATGGTTGCTAGTTACGAAATTGAACAAATTTGTTGATAAAATTCCTACTCTTATATTAAATCACAGGCCTTTGAATTTTCGTCCATCCATATCACTACCGCATATCCCCCTACTACATGTACACTATGGGTACCAAAGTTTGTGAATCTAAGCAAGTAATGCACTCGTGAAAGAAAACTCTTAAAACAGATCTGCGCAAGAATTTAACACAATGTGAAATAACACTTCTGAATACAAACGACTTCAGTACAAAACTTTAATTTTTAAACAAATCCCAAGCATTTGAACTGACCCACCTCGCCAGGTTATGTGTGAAATAGCGGTACCGAATTTCGTGAATTGGTGATTATGCATCTTCAGCTGTCTGGTACATGCTTGTAAATCCTTAAATATCACTGTATTAGTTTGCTGAATGTTTCAACTGCTAATTTTGCCCGTTTTAACCGAAAAATTTGTCTTACAAATCAATGTATAAACTGTAAAAGCAGTTGATACATTTGAAGAGAAGAAAAAACCCCAAATGGATGCCGCTTTCGTTAGGTAGTGACGTCACATGAAATTCACAAATATTAATGAGCTGAAGAAATGAGCTAATGCTAGGGTCTTTAAAACATGTTCAGCAGGAATAAAGGAAAGAATAAAAAAAATTTCTATCGTTAAAAAGACCATGTGCTATGTTAATTTTGACACTTTGGTAAATGATTAATAAGCACCCACCCACCCCTTCCTCTAGAGCCTCTCCAATAAAACTTAGACGCGCTCCCGTCAATCAGGCTAATCCGATGAAGCAAAAAAATGTAACCAAAGCAGGTGGTAACTTTGGATTGTAAAAATTGCTCATTTTAGGTGCTAAATAACCGCAAGTAAGTAATGTAAGAAAGTGCATTAAGGAAGCTTGCAATTTTTATCACTACCATCAGTAATTGTATGAAGTTTCTTGTTTTGACCATATTTTGCTCAAAACTTTGTCAAAAGCTTCAGAACTGTCAATCAAAATGTGGCTACTGTGTAGATGCGTTCCATGCAACGTTACATCATAGAACGAGAGCGATAAAAACAAATTCACGAATTTCAGTACTCACAAAATTGATTGTGTTTTAACCAGATTTACTAGTAAACCTATGGGAGGGGCTAGGATCAAGATATAGCCGAATTGTGCACGTGAGAATGTCAAAAGCACATACAACCCGATATCAACGACCAAAACAGTTTACTGGGCGAAATAAATATTAAAATAAACTGAAATAAAACGAAAACTGGTATCTATTGATATTGCAACCATAGTAGAAGCGCAAAATTTGCATATGTTACATTTCTTACGCTGAAAATGGCATTGTATTAAAGATGGCGTGTTCTAATTTAATCTTTAGACTTCACCAGCAGCATCAAACTGAAAAATAATCGTTTTTAAGTAGATTAAGGAAAATGTAATAACAATCTGGCACACGTGTTTCTTCTTTTTTTTGTATGCGTCTCATGTCTTAGGGTCATCAGGTCAATTTATCCCATCAATAGCAATTTCCTCTAAAAAGGAGCACAACCACATGCACAGCACTGTGCAAGCTAATTGAGAAGCTAAGCACAGTAACCATTACTCAACTACCGTCAGATGGACAGGATGAAGACAGAAAATGTTTCTGACGCTAGGTACTCAACAGAAATACCTGCGAAACCCATAGTTGTAAGCACAGGCCTTTGAATTTTCGTCCATCCATCCCTCTACCACATATCCCCCCTACTATATATAATTACTGCACATAAGACATTTAAATCACCACCAATCTCAATAACGATCTTGTCACCTGCTACTAATGCTAACACAAACAGCAATCCTACCTTACCATATACTAACTCTAAACCAATTTTTGATTCTGCTTCTACCTGTACTGCCCCCCGCAATATGTACTACACCAGATCTTCCAGTCTGCACAACAACAGACTCTGATACAGCTACCCAGCCAAATACTAACCAATCAAACGGCACAAAAAATAAACATAATGGCTGTCTATGTGGGGATCCTAGTAATCAATATATGATCAAGTGTGATGAATGCAAAGTTTGGATGCACTACGCATGTTCAGGGCTGCCCCCGTACATTTTGTCAATTTTAACATCATCCAAACGGAAATACACGTGTTTTGAATGTTCACATATTACTGACCACGTTAAAGAGTTTCTAGCTTGGTATGTCGCAGAACATAGACGCACATATTACCATGATCTATCACAGCATTACATGGCATCATCTGGAAATAATATCCCTCCAGATGCTGACAACTCTATAAGCATCGTGCATCAGGACACCCATAAGGATTCTCTGAATGCATCATCAGCATCCAATGTCTCACTGAGTGATGATGTGATCCCGGAATCACAGGTTTTAAGTCCTAAATTACAGGATATTGGTGTAACCACATGCAATAAAGAAAAACAGTCAACATTTAATAATGTTGAAATACTAAATGAAATTTTGGATGAAATACAACAAATGAAAAAGAATCAGTCATCTCTCCAAGCAGATGTTCTCATTCTGAAAAATCAGACTCGGACTGCTCACGCTGGCAACATTTCTGCCAACAGGGCAGGGGAACAGTTCACCCCATTAGCTATACCTGACAAAGCCAGCTATGAAAGTTTGCCCATAAGGCATAGGCCCATAGGTCATGACCTGCATGTGCCTGCATCTAACATGCCCAACCACGTGCCTGTACCTACTAAGATTACGGAATCTAATACACCCAAACCTATTATACAACCTGGAATCAGGTCCTACAGAGAAGTTCTCTCAAACCAAACTTGTCCTGATAGGCCTAACTCTGGGGATACACGTAGGCCTAATAGACAGACAGCCCAACAGGAACAAACAACTACAAAAAATATCCTTGTAATTGGAAGTTCGACACTGAGGAAACTCAGTGGAAAATACATGTAAAATGACTGTATCAACACAACAGTTCGATCGTACAGTGGAGCATGTATAGATGACATTACAAACCGAGTGACTGACTTCCTTAGTCCAAATTACTTTGATGCTGTAGTCATACACGTCGGTAGTAATGATCTACGTAGGCAATCCACCACTGACATGATATATGATTATGATGGTTTAATTGACCACATCAAGGCACTAGCACCTGTCATTACCATTAGCCTATCAGCTCTCTTGCCACGACCCACCAGCATATATGCCAATAGGAAAATTATGCAGTTCAATCATATGTTGCACTCCCTTGCCACATGGCATTCTGTAAATTTCATAGACCATAATAATCTCTTCTGCCATCCAGATGGACGCATTATGCAAGAGCTTTTCCATGACCACATACACCCAAACTACGATGGTATGAGGTTATTGTCAAATAACATTATGAGTTGCGTAGAAAGCATATTTGATTCAACTGTAGCTCAAAGCAAACCATCAAAACCTAATAATTTTTTATCCACAGCCCCCAGGACGAGTGCGTTTGTTCAACCATTCTAAATATTAATCCTATAAACGCAACACAAACTAACACAACAGAGCGCATGTATTTTAATCAATCTAGAACAAAAACAAACAATAATGAATGTCAAAAGAACCAATTAAAATTATCCAATCGTTTTAAGATCCTTCCAGATTTATGCAACACTACAAATCCAGCCACTGATATGGATGCTGATGGAAATTGTAATGATAAACATAAGGACACAACAATTCAATCAAGATCAATAGCCAACAAAACAAAAACAAACAAAAGTAACAAATCACTAAATAAGCACCGTCGCAAACCGTATATTACTAATGTTTTAGAAAAAGATTTCAAAATTATATTTACAAACGCTGACACTTTGAATGCAGATAAAATAAATGAGCTTAAGTTACGACTGGAACTTATGGACAGCAAACCAGCAATATTAGCTATCTCAGAAATCAAACCCAAGCATTTCCGATATGAAAGAGTATTAGCTGAATATAACATAAACGGCTATGATACTTTACCTTTGAACATATCTAAAGGGACAGAAGGCAGGGGAATGATCATTTATATAAAATCATCATTGCCATATAAACTCATAGACACTGAACTTGAATTTTCTGAATTTATCAGCATTGGAATTGATTTGGGTGTTGGAAATAACCTGTTGTTCACATGCATTTATCGCAGCCCAAATTCAACATTAGAAAATAACAAATCAGCTTTCTGACAATGGTGCTCACAGATGAAGGTTTCACACCGTGTGTATATGTGGTAGAGGGATGGATGGACGAAAATTCAAAGGCCTGTGCTGTAAGTAGCCAACCTGTAAGAATTATTTGTGATATAACAACACGCTGTCTCATTACCGCAGTTAGCGTGAAGGCGTATATGGGTATATCCCAACCGTTACCATTTTTTAAAACTTTGCTGCACCTCGCCTGATCACAAACAAAAAATGCAGCACAAAGAACCTTTTGTTCACTTCACAGAAGAGGAGCTATGGCGGCATGCATGCGTCAGACAGAAATTGGCTGCTGAGAGAATTAAGAATGGACTGGCCACCATGACCCTTCTCGACCCACCACACGCACAGATGCTGACCACCACCATGCCACATGAGAAAATCCCAACCACACCGACTGCACCCTCACCACTGCTGGTAGTGATAACACCACTAATCAAAATTAAACTAGGAACATGAGAACTTACGGGAGAAAGGATATATGTGTGAAGCTGTCACCAGAAAATGAAAACAGCCATTGACTGTATGTCCACCTTTCAAATGGATAGTCAAGTAGACCATGTGCAGCAAAAAGGGTTAAGCCACCAGCTGACACATCCACCCCTGCTGATCTCTCATCCTCTCTTGATTAACTCGGCTTGATGCTAAGCAATGATAAAGACGATGATGGACAGCCACCTCGATCTCCCTCCATCATTAGTGGGCCATCTCGGAGCACATTGCTGACAGTGCTAGGCCGAATACCTACTGCTACCACCGTAACTACCATGACCCATTGCCGTAACCACCATTTTGACTGCAGTAACCGTAAACAGTAGCATGAATGCTGGGCCACCTGTGCCATAAAATATTCTGACGCATGGGCCAGATGTTATGTCAATGTATGGAGTGTATCGATGAGATACTCAACACGCATCAGCAAGCTACTAGAAGGGCGCGATGGAGTCCTGCAGATATCCCATCACAATCTATCTCTAGAGACAGACCGGACAATCACTTGGAGTCATTGGAGGAGAAATGTCAGAGATTTCCAACGTATCTTCTAGCTGTCCCACACAAACAGAATAATTGGTCCGACAAAACCATGCCTTTCTGACCGCTGCTGCTAAACAAGTGGACAGTCGCCGCAAATTGTATGTAATTATTGAAGAATTTGTATGGTTATATCTTAGACTGTAACATGGTTAGGCTATGGGTGAAATAAAATACCCTATGGCTAATAGTTGTGTTGCTGCCATTTATATGTTAATTGTTAGAGTACATTTAATATATTAAACTTGATGTGTTGCTTTATTTGTCCTGACGCGAACTGAAGTGTCAGTTTAGTCTGGATGCCGATATGCTGTTTGCATGCTCCTTTTATACTTTTTGGCTAGACCAGATGTACCCAGTTCACTGTGGACTTTGTACACGGCTATGGGGTACGATTTACTTGTTGATGGTCTCGTGCACCCCGATGCGTGTGTACATGTCCAGATGTACCCGGCTGTACATGTTTCTTATCCTATATATGCAATTTGGGTTTGTTGAGCCATAAAAGAATGGATGGATGTACTTGAAGGATTGTTTGGGTATTTATGTAAGCTTTACATATTCCCGTATTAATGGGTTTACTGTAAAAATGAAAGGTGTATGTCGGCATTGGTTCCGTGGTTTACGTGAACCGTCCATTTTATGTGATCCAGATTACTAGTGTTTTTCTCCTATGCAGTAGCTACACTCATCAGAGGACTGATCTATTCAGTTTCAAATAAATCAATGAGAATATGTAGGTTGTATGGATGATATGAATGAGTGATATCATGCCTCAATGGATGTCAGTTTTAAGTTTTATTTTAATATAGTTTTACGGTAATAGTTTCTTACCTTTAGAAATTTTCTAGAAGTGCCAGGACCGATTCTGGCCTTAGATCTTCCTCCCTCCATTCATTGACATCTTCCATGTGCATGGTTGTTTTCAATGTGTGCTGGAAGGCGTCTGACTGCTGATCTGTGCTTTCCATAACATACAGCTTCTACCACCAGTCATTGAGTGTTGGTGCCCTGTACCAGAGTGATGTTGTTCTATCTGGTTCAGGGCAAGAGAGTGAGTCAGGAGATTGTGGGTCTTCAGGCCATGTAGGAGACAAGTCAGACTTGAACAGCATGTCCCTTTGTTGCTGGACTATAACTGGGCTGACTCAATGGATGCTAAAGTTGGTGGATGCGCACTCCGGTCACCAGCTGTGGTTGATGGATGCGTTGGTGAATTGTCGGCTTGCTGATGGTGTGTTGCTGGTGATTGGTGGCAAGTGTGGAAAATTTCAGTACGGCAATTTCCAAGATATCAGCTCTCTCGGTTTTGATGTCCTCTGTCGTGACACAGCTGGTGACTTTACAGAGTCAGGTAGAGTCTGTCGAGAACACCTAGGAAGGATCTGAACTGTTCTGTTGATCTTTTCATCATACTCCAAACACCAGTAGAAGCCCTCTTATGTATGATGCGGTTGTGCCGGTAAAGTCCTGATCTGTGCACATAAGATTTGCTACACTTTTTCAGTGATGGCGGTCCATACAGTTAAATGGTTACGCTTTGAATGGTGGCTGATCGTCGATTAGTCTGATGTTGGTGTAGTTTTGCGCAACGTCATTGCAAGTGTGACACAAATAAATTACGTTATAAGGGTCACCAAGGGTAGGGAGGCTAGGTAATTCAATTGACAATTATAGTTTTACAACCGTAGTAATTTTAAAGGGTTACCAATCAGCTTGATTGATTCCGATTGGATTCATGCAATGGAGTTGGTGGGATCCAGAATTGTTCACGATCCAAAAAAAATGACCAATCAAAATTCTGAATAGCAGTTCTAGAGTGTACGGCCATAGGGTCCTTCTAGCCAAATTTGGTTGAAATCCAGCCAGTGGCTGATGAGGTGCATCATGACAATTTCTAGTAAATCTATTATAAAATGTCGGATTTTCACCCAAAGAATTGATCAATTAAAATTCTGCACAGAATAGTATGATAGAATCCTTCCTGTAGTATTCAGTTGAAATCAATTAAGTGGCTAAGGAGAAGATATTGTTTGGACAATTTGCGGTCAGTTTTTCATAAAATCTAATATTTTCACCCAAAAGAATGAGCAATCAAAATTATGAACAGACCTTCTTGAGCCTGCCATGATATGGTCCTTCTAGCCAAATCTGGTTGAAATCCATCAAGCAGCTAATGAGATATGCTTTGACAATTTCAGGTAAATTTAGCATAAAATCTAAGATTTTCCCCCAAAAGATTTACCAATCAAAATTCTGAATATATGTTTTGGAGCCTACCACCATAGGATCCTTCCAGCCAAATGTGGTTGAAATCAGTCAAAGAATAAAGGAGATGCAATTTGACAGACGGCTGGATGGACGATGGATAAATGCAAAAACCTAACATTGATGCTACCGCCGTGGGAAAAGAGATACCTATCACGGCTATGTCTCGCATTCTACTTCACAGGCAAGACAATAAACTGGTAACATTGTAAGATTGGCTAAATGCAAAGAACTTAACGTTGAAAAATAACAAAGTTTGTAGAGGTCAGAGTGACATTGACTTTTGATCTGGTGACCTCCCTGTCACCATCCTGCATCCCCTAGGTATAAGCAACCAGGTACACAAGTTGTGTTCCACTAGGGCTAGTCTATCCCGAAATATAAGCTGATATGGTTTGCTAAACACAAAAAATTAATATTGAAAAATAACAATAATAATTTACCTGGTGAGCTCCCTTTTCCTGAACCTGCATTCTGTTGTCATAAGCAACTATGTACCGAAGTTTTCTTTGATTAGGCTAAAGCAATCCAGAAATATAAGCTGACAAGTTTTGATAAACGCAAAAACTTAAGGTTGAAAAATAACGATTTTGTAAAGGCTCAAGTGACTGTGACTTTTGACATGGCGACCTCCCTAACAGTGGCAACCATTTACCCAAGTGCTGTTCCATTAGACTACAGTAAACCTGAAATATAAGTTGATAAGATTTGCTAAACACAAACTTAAAGTTGAAAAATAAGTTTTGTAGCGGTCAGGGTGACAGTGACCTTTAATCTGGTGACCTCCCTGTCAGCAACCTGCATCATTTTACGACACACAACTATGTACCACAGCTATGTTCCATTATGGTTAACCAATAATGAAATCTCAGCTGATAAGACTTGCTAAAATGCAGAAAATTTACGTTGCAAAATAACGTTTTGTAAAGCTCAACATAATCATGGCCATCCTGCATCCTCTTAGCAGAAGAAACCATGAACCCAAATTGTGTTCCACTAAGCCAAAGTGGTCCCTGCAATACATGAACATCTTTGACATGAAAATAGAGGAATCCAAACTCCAACCCAATCCAAAGCGATCAAATTGCAGAAGTCTAACAACACAGTTGCATAAAGATTACTTCAAGAAACTTTGGCTAAAATTAGTTGAGTAGTTTTGACGCACCATGGGAAGGTTGTGTAAAAATCCAAACTCGGTGCAGATAACTTGAATTAGTATTTCTTTGGCTTCAAATATGAAATCTACAACCAAAGGGGCCTTCCTTCTATGTTTAGTTCCAATCTGCACATGATTTGTCAAGAAAACTAAAGGTTTGCTTAGTGAATGTTTATTTTCATGACAACAGAAGACTATTTTTGAAAATTTACCACTGAAATGATTGGCTCAGTTATCAAGCGAGTCATTCCACTGGTAAACTTTCAAAAATAGTCTTCTGTCCTTAGCAGTAGTCACAAAATTAGTGTTAGCAAATGACTGACAGATGAATGATCGCATGGCATAAGCTCACCTTAGCAAGGCGAGCTAAAGACCAGACAGCATACTTAATGTAGTTATATATGGAGATGCACGATCACTAGTGTAGAGCCTGATGCTTGGCACTAGGTTTGTGCCTGCTATTTAAAGGCTCTCTGTGGAATCGCAGGGCACCCCTCCCCTCATAGCGCATATTTTCCTGTGTTTTCTCTATTTTCCCGATCTCTAATGGTCAGGGCTGGCATTTGATAAAGACGGGGAATGTCTGTGCGTGCAAAGGACAAATGGGATGAAAGGTTAGATTGCTTATTTGTTTGGTTTACAGATTTCCTGCAAGGCTATCTCTGACTTGTGCCGAATAATGCTGGCTAGGATGACGAAAACTTTGGTTGATGTTTTGTGTTCACTTAGGCTCTATTACATACCTCATCTCATAGCTTTTCCCAAACAGCTAGACCATCTCTCACCGTGTAGGGCATCCAGTCAACAGATTGTGCTGATGACTAGTGTGCTGGCATATGGTCAGTTTGGCTGGGATCTTGCAGTGTCATAAACTTCTGAAGGGGGAAGGCGAATGGGTGCCATTGGAAATGGATGGAAAATTCAATGGCAGGCTTAGCAGTACTTGCACTGTTTCCTACACAGTTGTTGGCATTTGCCCTTTGGGGGGGGGGGGGGTAGACAGGCAAGGGATGGGTTAGGGTCAGGCAATTTAAATAACGAGTCTGGGTGTGTTGGCTATGGAAGGAATATGTGATACAAGGGTTGAGACTATGTCCTGTTAGGAAATCAGGGAGAGATATCACTCACTGCACCAGCTGGTGGTACTGATTACTGATTGCCACTCGCACTTGATTGGAGGACTGGACTTGATGTAGCCAGCTTACGTTATGACAGAGGAACATTTCTGACAGTCTGATGCTGTTTTTGGAACTCTTTGATGCATAGCGCATATTCGTAAGGTTTGCAGTTTTTATTTCTTGTATGTCTGGCCCTTTGTCGGTGGTGCCAGAAGCTGTTTTGTATAGCTATGTGCACCTGACATGCCTGATGGCAGTTCTGAGTAACCTATGTGGGTAATTTTATCACATTTAGTAGTTGGCAAATTAGGAACAGAGCTCGATGATTTGTATATTGGGCCATCCTTAAATAATAGTTTGGTTGTCCTCTCCCGACTGACCCTAAATAAAACCTGCCGACTCAAAATCTTTTTTTGTAGTTTCCTCTGAATTTAAAAAATATTCTGCTGTAAGTTCATTGGGAGATTTTATTCACTCCATTCATCAAAATGGGCTCATATAACCTTTAAAAATGTTTGCTTTATAGTTTCTGCTTCAAGTTCAAATAAAAACCTTCAAGTTTTGTTCTTTAAATTCAATTTTGTAATGTTATGTTTCAGCATGTATAAATAAACAAATTTCCCTACCTACCTTACTCCAGCCATCAGGGTTGGGAGAGGACAACCCAAAAAATCATTTGAGGATGGCCTTGTTCCTGTTGAAATAGTACTGGGCACTGTTCATGTGTTTGACCCTTTGTTTTGGTAGAGTAAGATGTCATGGTGTTTTTGGTCGAGTTGTGGAAAATTCTTACTGCTCTCGATTTGGCTGTATCCATCATCTGCTCTTAGCCAAGACTCTTTTCTGATTAGATATATTGCTTCATTATCATATTACTTCTGTAGGATTAGTCTGCATCTAAAGATATTGTTACCTGAATATGAGTTAGATGCCCTTGGTAGGCCTAGGGTACCCTCGAAAGTGATTCTGCCTTCTCTAGTCCACCATGACAGTTTTGAGGGTAGAAGCTTATGATAGTGTATGAATCTTTTCAGAGGTCTGGTTGTGCATTCACACCTGTTAAAGTTGTTGCTATAAGGCAGGCAAATGCAGGTTTAAGATTTATTAATCTGATGACTATGTTCAGATAGATGTGTTTTATAGTGATACATTGAGCTGAAACCCTTTCTATGTAGTCAAGATTTGTCTAGAAAATTCAAATTTTTGCTGAGTAAATGGACATTTGCAGGCCAAGAGGACTATTTCTGAAAACTTACCTTTGGAATGACTGGCTCGGTTATCGAGCCAGTCATTCCAGAGGTTAATTTAAAAAAAGTCTTCTTGTGGACTTCAAATGAACATCCCTTAAGATCACTGCATAGGATCATTTTTCCCAGCTTGATAATAACAAGAAC
Source organism: Chaetoderma sp. LZ-2023a (assembly GCA_034401795.1). Lineage (NCBI taxonomy): Eukaryota > Metazoa > Mollusca > Caudofoveata > Chaetodermatida > Chaetodermatidae > Chaetoderma > Chaetoderma sp. LZ-2023a. The sequence goes on from CM067371.1 coordinate 100,358,571, forward strand.
GCTGAAGCGTAAAATGCTTCGCCTTTAAAGGCATGGATTGTGTTGATTGGCAAAGCAAACTTGGCATGGTTTGTAATACACATATTCAGTAATGCACCAACAAACAAGCGTAACCAATCGTACATGGAATTTTTTTGATCAAACTGCAGATAGTCTGATCTTGAAATATTTTTCCAAAATGAAACTAGTAATGATGCAGATGGTACTCTTGCATAGTATATAACTCTGCTGTAAAATATTTAAAAATTATTCAAAAAGCTTGATTCTTGCTTATTTATCCTGACGCGAACTGTGGTGTCAGTTTGAATCTGGATGCCAAAACACAGTTTGGGCCTTCCTTTTATACTTTTCCAGATGCGGCTACACGTGGGTGTGTGAGCGGAATTGATTTTGTAGCCGGATTAGACAAATTGAAGCCAGATTACAGTGGATCTGTAGCCGGGAGTATCTTGGGTAGCCGGGATCTGTTTGATTCTGTAGCCGGATTTGGGCCAGGTGTAGCTGGTAGCGCTGGCTGGGGTAGCAGGGACGAGATGGGAACTTGATTCCTGTAGCCGGGTTGTGTAGCCGGCAAGATGACCGTGTTGTGTGTAGCCGGGAATGTATAGCCGGGCTAAAATTATGTTGTATAATTTAGTGTTTGCTCCCGCCAACTACACTAAGTGTAGCCAGGATTGTCTACAAAGGTGATACAAAGTATTGTAACAGGAAGGTTTTCTTGTCACTTTGTATGGGGTCGACGGTCAACATGAATTGTGGGAAACTATAGAGGGATGTATTATGGCATTCAATACTGAGTATGGTATTTATTCCAGTGTGATCCATACTCTTAGCGTTTCGTGCCGAGGAAATATATTTTGTTGACAAGAACATAGTTTGTTTTTGTATATTTGATCTAGTTTTAGATCAGAAGTGTTAATTTTTTAAGAGGGTAAGGAATAAGTTCTATTCTTACCTTGAGTTTAGTCCATAGCATTAAGTTCCCTTTCTTCACTTAGCTCATCTTCCTCGTCTAGTGAAAGAGAGATGAACGGATCCTCTAAGGATTCTTCAAGCAAGTCTTGTTGATAGTCTTCTTCAGGTGTTGGGCCTGAGAGTCCGCTATCTGGGCTGTTGACCCATGAGAAGATTTGTAGTGGACAAAGGTGAAGAAAAGTTTGGTAGACTTTCCAGTTCACCAATGACGATTGGCTCGGCCTCTTGGTAACCGTTCTCCTTCCAGTGAGTCTTCTCTGTGGTTGTGTAAGACAGGTGAGCGGGGTGGTGTCCTGGCAAGTATTGCTGCAACACCAGCTGCTGTGATGATTCTGTCGGCGTTGTGGAAGGCTATAATGGCTTCTCCCACAGTGGGGAAAATTTGGCGTAAAGGTCCGTGCTATCAGGATCGTGACGTAATACCGCAATAATTCTGTATTTGACATCTGTGGTCCCGTGTTTGTGAAGATTTCAAAGACACACTAGTCACCGCCAAATTTAAAGACCCCCCAAAATATGGACAAGGAAAATGTATTTCTAACCCTATTCATCCGTGTACTAAAGAGAAATGCTCGTTCTGTCCCAACATGGACAGAACACAGGTATTACGTCACGATCCTGATAGCACGGAAACAACTGCTTTCAGCAAGGAGCGTGAAAAAGTCACGCTGATTGGTAACCATATTCTACCTTAGGTAGTAAAACCTTTAACTGCTGTAAAATATTGTTGATATCCAGAGCCATTGTTGAAAATGAGTGATCCATAAAAAACTACAACAAAATCAAACATGAAAAAAATTGAAAGTCCAAAACCGTGAAAAAAGTAGTAAAAACTGCCCAAAATCACATCCCTGGCCATATGTGTCATCATACCAAAAGTTTCAAGTTTCTATGTGAAACGGTCTAGGAGTTGTGTTACAATAGATTGGTGCCCACTTTTGCCCCCCCCCCCCACCCCTACCCTCAGTTTGACCTACTCATCATTGGCTTCAAAATGATATGTGGCATGACCCCATTTGGAAAAAATCTTATTTTTTACCCCACATTTCCCACCCCCAGGGCCGTAACCCTGGGGTCATACCAAAATTCCACAAGAGCTATCAGAAGATAGCAAACAACTTACCTGTACTGTATATTAATTGCACATCACAGGATATGATTGACCACCGGATAGTCTCATTTTGAAATTTGACAATCAACATCCCGATTCAAAATACCCATGGTACTAGCCATCTGTCAAGCATAGCTTGGAGACTGAACCATAAAGCCTTCGTGCCCAGGAGTAACCTGAAGTCATTGTAATGACAACTGGCACCCTGGGGCTAACTGAAAGGCAAATGGTCCAAACTTAAGCAAAGTTCAGTCTGAAAAAAAGAACAAACATTTAAAAAAACAATCAGCATGATACATATTTGGACGTGAAATGGTCTAGGAGTTGCGTTACAATCGATTGGTGCCCACTTTTGACCCCGTGCCCTACCCTCAGTTTGACCCAAGATCCTTGTACTGTAGTCTACTCATCATTGGCTTCAAAATGATGTGACATGACCACCTTTGGAAAAATTTAACTTCTTACCCACAGTCCCCATCCCCTGAGGGGGGGGGGGGGGCATAACAAAATTTCAAAAGTGCCATGCACATCCCTGGCCATATGTGTAATCATACCGAAAGTTTCACGTTTCTATGTGAAATGGTCTAGGAGTTGCGTTACAATCGATTGGTGCCCACTTTTGTCCCCGCCCCTCACCCACAGTGTGACCCAAGATCAAAATAATTCCCTGTACTTTAGTCTACGCATCATTGACTTGAAAATGATATGTGACATGACAAGCTTTGGAAAAACTTAATTTTTTACCCCACATTTCCCACCCCCAGGGTCGTACCCCTGGGGGTCATACCAAAATTCCAAGTGTCGTGCACATCCCAGGCCATATGTGCAATCATCCCCAACGTTTCAAGTTTCCATCTGAAATGGTCTAGGAGGAGTTACATTACAATCGATTGGTGCCCACTTTTGACCTTTTGACCCCACCCCTACCCTTAGTTTGACCCAAGATCAAAGCAATTCCTTGTACTGTAGACTACTTATCATTGGCTTGAAAATGATATGAGACATGACAACCGTTGGCAAAAATAATTTTTGACCCCATATTTCCCCCCGCCAGGGCTCTGCCCCTAGGGTCATGACAATATTTCAAGTGTCATGCACATCCCTGTCCACATGTGCAATCATCCCCAAGGTTTCAAGTTTCTATCTGAAATGGTCTAGGAGGAGTTGCATTACAATTGATAATTACTGGCCAATTTTGATCTTTTGACTCCTCGGCCTAGCCCCAGGGGGGGTCAGAACAAAATTCCAAGTGTCATGCACATCCTTACCCATTAGTATAATCATCTCCAAGGTTTCAAGTTTCAAAATCAAGTCTTTGCTGATTAAATTGTGATTAGAAAAAATATTAACCAAAACATAATGAGTATAACCTGGATGCAAATCAGGCCTAAAATTATCAAAGTCCAAACACCCCCCCCCCCCCCCCCCCCCCCCCACAAAAATGGAAGAAATTTGAAAATCACTTTCCTTTTGAACGTGGTATAGAACAAATTTGTGAAGTTTTACTGAAATCCGATAAGCCTTTGGCACCCTGGGGCTAACTGCAAATGTCGTTTTAAAAAACTGTAACCAAAACTGCACTGGCAAAATACATTAAAATAGTTCAAGTCCAAAACCGTGAAAATATTTTTTTAATGCCCCAAAATTAAAGGTGTTGTTATGTAGATCACATCTCTGTATAGTATAGATCACTTCTGTAAAGTTTCATTGAGATCAGATAAGCCAGTGTTGAAAAATAAATTGATTAAAAAACCTTAACCAAAACATCACAAATGACGCCGCTGCCAACGACGCTGCCGCCACCATCAATGCCGGCGGCGGCGGAATTAGTGATCCCTATGTCTCGCTTTATGCTTCGCAGGTGAGACAAAAAGGATAAATTAAATTGAAATGAACTAATAACATGATGGCAAAATCAACACTGCTAATCAATAGTGCAATTCATCCTACTTAGAGACAGTAAATATAAAGGCAGGAGGCATTTGACAAGGTGTGGAAGGATGGCCTCCTCGTGAAGCTCAGGCGCACAGGCATCAGTGGCAACATGTTCCGATGGACCAAATCATACCTACACAATCGCAGAGCTAGGGTGCTGGTGGATGGACAATCTGGACAGAATGTATTGCTGAGACAAGGGGTGCCACAAGGCGGAGTATTATCACCAACTCTGTTCATACTCTTCATTAATGACATTGTAGCAGAGCTGCCCAATGGGATCCAAGCAGCCCTCTACGCAGATGACCTCGTACTCTGGTGCACCGAGGAGTACACAACGACTGCCACGTACAGAATGCAGCTCGCCTTGGACAAAATTACAGCTTGGGCCAATCGCTGGTGTATTACCCTCAACAAAGAAAAATCATCAGCCATGCTATTCTCACTGTCCACCAAAACCAAGGTTGGCAATCTGACACTGGGCGGTACTCCACTCGAGTATGAGGACCAGCAGACATACCTGGGAGTCACCTATGACAGTAGATTAACATGGAAGGAACACATCCAGAACGCAGAGGCAAAGGCCAGAAGAAAGCTAAACATCATGAGGAAGCTGGCAGGAACAAAGTGGGGTGCCAATGAAAGGATCCTCAAGACCATCTACCTAGGTGTTGTACGACCACACCTTGAGTATGGATCCAGCTCATGGATGACAGCAGCTAAATCTCATCAACAGAACCTCGACAGAGTACAAAACCAGGCACTGCGCATCATCACTGGTGGAATGAGATCAACACCAATAGAAAAAATGGAGCAGACAGCAGGCATCCCCCCACTTAGCAAAGGAAGGGAATGCAAAGCACTGATCCAAGCTGCAAAGTTCAAATCATTCAACAACCACCCGATGAAGATCAGGCAAGCACAGCTGTCATCAGGAAGACTTAAGAGATCAAGTTTTGTGAAAGAGACAAAAGCACTTCAAAGGAAACACCAAGAAATGTTGCCAACACAAATAGAAGACCCGACCCACACCCTTGATCCTCCACCATGGGAAAACAAACTAGAGAGCATAGCTATTCGCACCACAGTACCTCATCTCACAACCACAGATGAACACAGTGATGTGAGCAAGAAGGCCCTGACCCTAGACATGCTGGAAGAAATGTACCCTCAGGAGACATGAATAAGGATCTACACCGATGGATCAGCCAAAGATGCAATTAGGAGCGGAGGTGCTGGACTGCACATACTGTATCCAAATGGACAACATGAGTCAGCTGCAATACCGACAGGCAAACACTGCACAAACTACAGAGCTGAAGTCGAAGCACTGGTTCATGCAGCTAATACCATCAGCAGAACAGCAGACCCTATTGCACAGATTGTCTTTTTATCTGATGCCCGCTCCGTCCTTGAGGCTATCACCAAAGGTAAGCTGCCACAACTTGAAGAAGCACTACAAACCATCAAATGCTTTCGGATAGCATTGCAGTGGATCCCCTCACACTGTGGAGCACAAGGAAATGAGGAAGCAGACAAGATGGCAAAGATGGGTGCAGAAGATAATCAGACAGAAAACATGGTTACCCATACAGAGATGAAGACTATCATCAAGTCATTCTATAGAACACCTCAATCAGAAGATGCCTACCATCATCTCTCGAGGCCAGAGCAAGTGGCCATTTTTCGTCCCAGAACTGGACATAACAGACTAAACCAACACATGTACAGGCGGTTCCACCTTACGACATCGCCCACTTGTCCTTGTGGAGAATCAGAACACACCACAGAGCACATACTTCAATGTTGCAGTATGTATCAGCTGCTGAGAGAAGAGATCTGGCCTTTGTCAACCTCTTTTCTTGAAAAGCCGTATGGGCCTGTGGAAGAACGGCAGAAAACCACAGATTTCATCTTGAGAACAGCTCTCCAAGTGTGATACCAGCGATCGAAAAGAAGAAGGCAGGAGAGGACGTCATTGCAAAAATCTGTTAAGCGTGCTGAAAGGTGATCTCGAGTAAACAGAACTAGTTACACTCAGATAAAGAACGGACCTGAGGAAGCTAAAGATTTTGGCCAAGGACAAGACACAGTGGTCAAAAGTGAACAAGAGCCATCAAAAGATAGTATATCCCTACTGGGCCCCCAATATCTCACTATTAGGGGAATGTGAATTGGCTGCCGATAAACACAAATCGGGATTTAATATATCATTAATAGACTGACAAACTGACATTTTATACAGATGCATGAATGTACAGGCATACGGATAGCACATGCACATCTTGGTAATGAGAACCCTTACCAAGTTTCAAAAGAATCACAGCTAAATTGTAGGAAGACTTACCACGTTTCAATGATATACAATTAAGAATAATAACAACTATACAAACAATGCTACTCATCTGATAGTGAATGAGCAAAATAATCACCGGCGCAGGAGATCTCAATTCCGAATGGCACTGCTATGGTGTACGTACCACAGTCAGTTAGCAGTTCTCCCGCGTCTTGCACTGTGCTGGTCCAGCAGTCTTGCTGACTGTGTCGGCTCCCACGCCGAAGTGCTCTCGTTTCTCGATTTTTGGCTCCTTTTATACTACTCGTGACGTCAGAGGCAGGACGCTCCAGCCAATCAGAGGGCGAGCAGTAGCCAATCAGCGTGCAGCTAGAAATAGTGATCACGTGAACAGTGCATTCCCCATTCATTTAATACATGCACGCGATTACGACGTCAAAGCAATATTTTGAAAATAATTTAAGTGAGCCTTTTGACGATAACTCAGCTATTTCTGGTCCGATTTTAAAAAGGTAAAACGTTCTGAAATCCTCGTTTCATTCCGGTCCTGATTAGTACCAAGAACGACGAGAATAGTGTGATCTGAAGAAATCACTAGTACCAACTCGGTACACTATAAGCATACACTCTCTCCCAATACTGACACGTGTTACCACGGAAGCTCTGACGCACGTGCATGCGCACTACGCGTTCTTACTGACTTCCTCTCTCATAGGGCTTTATACACGTGTACTATCCTACTCAGGGGGTCATGCTTGGAACACACCCGGAGCGGTTGTCCCATACCCAGCCTAGCTGGGATGGTTCGTACCCATCCGGTCGATCCGTACTACATAACTAAACTGTAGGAGGAAATGCATTGACAAGGATGGACAGACAGATGAACATACATTTTGGACAGACAGATGGACGTACAAGTATACAGATAGCACATCGTCCTGTTGTAATGATAACACTTACCAAGTTTCAAAAGAATCACAGCTAAACTGTAGGAGGAGTTGCGTTGACAAGAAATGATTGGAAATGCAGTTCCTGTATCGGCTTTAAGAAATTTAAAGGGTGATTACTCGGTAATGAATAATTTTTTGGCCGCGAAAAAAGCACATGCACATCTGCATATGATACTGATAATGTGGACGAAATTTTAAACTAATCCATTAATACCTCTAGGAGTTGTATTGGCAAGAAATGATTGTCAGAGATGGATGGACTGACAGACAGACAGACAGACAGACATACATACATTTTGGACAGGAGCATGGACGTACAGGTATACGGATAGCACATGCACACCTTCATATGGTAATGATAACCCTCATCAAGTTTCAAAAGAATTGGAGCTAAACTAAAGGAGTTGCGTTGACAAGAAATGACTGGCAATGCAGGTATGTATCAGCTTTAAGATATTTAAAGGGTAATAACTCTCTAATGCACAATTTTTTGACCACGAAAAAAAGCTTATGCACATCGTCAGATGGTAATAACTAGATTTACTAAGTTTCAAAAGAATTGTAACTAAACTGTTAGAGGAGTTACGTTGACAAGACGGGGACAGATGGATGGACATACTGATCGCTATATTGGGGGGGGGGGAGATAAAAAGGACAGGTTGTAGCTGTAGGATGATTCTACTAGTACAGCCGTAGAATGTAGAACACAGTAATCATACAAACTAATCAATACCATGGAATTTATTTTATAATTTCGCGTCTGGTCATGAAAATTCATTTGAATACAATTTTTCTGTAACATTCAAATCAAACATTGACTGCCCTTGTCGAAGAATCCGTGCACTGCCCAGGCATTCTTCACCGTGGTAAAACACAGCAAACTGCCCTGGTGTCATAGCTCTCATTGGCTGTGAAGTATGAACAAGCAACTCATTATTATCAGTTAACTGTACAGAACATGAGACTAAAGGATGTGTGTGTTGGAATCTGAAATCAGCGTGAAACACGGGTCCGAGCATCTCACTGTTACTATCTATAGAATAGCCAGGTGCTATATTGGGCAGAGAATTTGTTGAAGTAAATCCTTTCCATTGACATTCACATATGTTATTACTCAAATTACTGCATGTTTCACAAGTGCTTCCTCTGTGCGTCACACCCTGTGTTGTTACATTGTTATTGGACACATAATGGTTACGCTCACTACCCTGAAGTACACTTTTAGAGTTACGGCTATGATTAACACCAGACTGTCTGTTACGTTTATCACACTGACTATAGCTAGGATCCAATTCTGCTGGGGTATGGTGAATCCAGTGCGCTGGTTCTGTGTAGATTGACTGGCAATACAGTGCAGGATGGCCTTGACCTAGGGCCTGCAAATAGAAAAGATATGTATTAGCAATTATTGATTCCACAATGTATATTATACATATATAATTGTATTAACCCTTTAACCCTCAAATTTGTTCAAGAAAATTTCAATTTTCCCATAGAAAATGTCCATTTACAGACCAAGAAAAGACTACTTTTGAAAATTTACCACTGGAATTACTGGCTCAGTCATCGAGCCTGTCATTCCAGTCATAGATTTTCAAAAATAGTCTTCTCTTGGTCTGGTAATGGAATTTCTCAAAACCACTAGAGAAGCCATTTTTTTTGGCTGATTTGAGTGTTAAAGGGCTAACCTTTTAAACACTGAAATTCCAGAATATCAATTTCAAGAGAGCTATACAGGAAAGCTATTGAAAATTTCGGAACTAATTTGACTGAAACCTGTTGCTGATATAGGCAGCAATAGATCCCAACCAAATTAGTTTCAAAATATTTAACAGCATATTTCCTATACATTAAATAATTAGTTGTTTCTCTCCTGTGATGGTAAAGGATTAATAATATGATCTAACAGGGGTTAATATGAGGAGTTGTTAGTAACATAGTTATAACCGGACATAAGTATAAGCCTTTCCCTGTTCACCCAAGTTATCTAATTCTGATGGTATCCATGGCATAGCGTACCATTGTATGGAGAAAGTGAATCCAGAACATTTGCACCTTGCTCTGCAGTGATTATTAGTAACCAGTGGACGAGTGCAGCAGCACTATTTTAGAACTGTTTTGTGAACTAATGAGGACTGGGTTTAAATAGAAAAGCATTTATATTTGAAGTCAAGTAAATATATTTTCAAGTATTTGTAAATAAACAAGTTTTATAGGCAAGTCTATTTGGATTTAATTAGATTTGCAATATATTTACGTATTTTCAGATATTTCATTGTCCATTTATGATATTACATAATTGAGAAAGTAAGGTAATGTCAACTAATTCTCGTGGTATGTTTGGGAGTTTCCATTTCCACGGATGTTGAGTATCTGAGTTCTTCCACCATTTTCTGTGCTCCCATGACAAAAAGATAGTTTTATTGCTACTGCATGGTTAGGTTTCATTATATAGCAATATTTTGTAGGCTCCCACAAAGATTTATGAGTAGAAAATGTTAACTCTTTCACCGAGGAATTATCCATATCACATTTTCAAGGCAACCATACAGGAAAACTGTTGAATATTTTGAAATTGATTTAACTGGAAGCTGTTGCTGCAATGTCTTCCAGTCAAATCGATTTCAAAATATTCAACAGGATATGTTTACTTTTTCATGGATCTCTCAGTGAAAGGGTTAATATACATTCTATTTTCCTGGCATGCTGATTTGTGTATCTAAATCTAATCATCTGTTTCTAGGACTGTCTATTATTTCACAGTAATGATAGGTATATTACAATGTCTAAGCACCAAGCATGTAGTGTGTATGCGTGTGTGAGTGAGTGAGTGAAGGTGTGCGTGCGTGCGTGTGAACTTCTGAACAATATAGCTCTCCATATGTATGCCGTTTTCTTTTTGTAGTGGTTCCATTCCTATGCAATCACTGAATATGGATTCAGAGAATCCAATTTTCAAAATTTTCTTGAGAATAACCACAGGAGTTCCGCCCCCACTACACATTATAATCATGGACCACAAGACCATTTCTACATTTTTATACTAGTCCCTTAAACTTTTCAATGCAACAACCTGAGGACAAAAACTTCTTTATCATTTAAGAAATATTCTGTGGAATGTTTTCTAATTGATTTACTTGGAGGTCATTAGGTAATATTAAACATCATTGCTGTATTGTTGCCTTGAAATTGAGGCAAATAAATTTCATTCATGAAAGGGTTAAAATCTGTAACCACAGGCTTGCAAACATTTCATTTTTACAATGGTCACTACTAATGCATATATATCAATGACGAAAGATACAATGGTGTTTAGAAATTTTCATTTGCAGGCCAAGAGGACTATTTTTTTTAAATGTATCATTGGAATGTCTGGCTCGATGCTCAAGCCGGTCATTCCAGTGATACATTTTCAAAAATAGTCTTCTTCTCAAGACAACTGCAGTGCAAAGGTCAGTCTGGGGAGGCTCTACCATAAAACATATTTTGATATATTCTGAGACAATAATTGTGATATAAGTATACATATCAAAGTATCAAAATTATTGGACACCATACTATCAAGTGTGAAATGCAGTCCCAACCTTAATACAGTCAAAAATTGCACAAGCCACTGTTTGGAACAAATGGAGTATGTTTTTAGGACAGACAGCTCCCACATCCATATCCTATATAGCAAATCACTTGCATTAAGATAGCACATGTCCATATATGGTCACTAAGCGTTTGTGCTCCATGAAGTGGTTACCTAACATTTAAGCGGTTAAGATTTCTTAAGAAAATTGAAATTTCTTCTCAGTACAGTAAAGATCCATTTGCAGCCCAAGAGAGTAAAATTTCAAAAATAACTTCTTAGTCAGCAAATCGACATTTCTCAAGACTACTGGGGAGGCCTGTTTTGGACAGCTGGACCATTAAGGGTCTAAGACAAACTTTACAGTATCTCCTTACCACAAGAATATCTTGAGTGGTAGCATCGATCCGAGCAATGTAATATGCTTTTAACATCCCACCAATCAATGCACGCTGACCTAAGGTCCAGAAGTGTGTGCCTAAAATAAGAGTAGAACACAAAGTCTAATATAGAGCATGTAAAGTATTCACATGATTGTGACTGAATATAAATAGTCAGCTATGGACACGACACAGTTATGGACTTTCAAAGACGAAATAGATTAAAACTTTTAGTTGACGAGTATACATATCTCTAATACAGTATTCAAATCTGGAGGAGAGTAATTGTCAGCTTAAACAAAAACGGAGAAGACATTTTCCGATACAAATGAAAATAACATTGAAATAAATAGGTCGTTGTAAAGGTAATGAAACGAAATCAAACAGGTGTCCAGAAAAGAAAGGAAACATTTAAAAACATCTACAGTGAAATCAGCCGTATCGGCTGCTAGTTAGTGGTTAGTCATTTCTTCTTTAATGACCAATATTTGTCAGGAAAATTTGCAATTTTTCATATGGATTGATTGTTTACAGAGCCAGATAAGAATACTTGAGAAAACTGACCACTGGAATGACTCACTCAACTACCCTGTCAATCACTCAACTGGTCAGTTTTCTAAAAGCTTGGGATTCTTCAAATATTTGCTACTTATATCCATTTAGAAGGGTAAGTGGTGTAATCATGAACTTATGTTGGTATAAGCCGTTTCTGCCTAAAACATTTATCAACATTGTTTTCAGAAATACACCAGTTTCTGATTGCCTACCATATGCTACAGAATATAACTTTGTTTGCTAGGAAACTGTTATCATTTAATATCGATATATGGGTTAGGATATGAATTGCAACTACAGTACAGCTCAGAAATAAATTACAATATTTCCAAAGCAAAATAAAACATAATTGAATATTTTGAAAATAATTTTATTGGAAGACATTGCTAATGGCTTCCAATCAAATTAAGTTCAAAACATTTAACAGGAAATTTCTTACACCATGTTCAAAATTGTAGTGACTAACATGTTTCTGGTTTTGTTTTGGAAACATTTCAACTTATGTATTTTTTGTACTGTAGAGTATAAAGTCATGTGACTTCACTGAGTGGTAATAATAGCACTAACTCGACAGAGTCTCCATTTAAACATAATACTTCAGAATTCAGAGCGTGTTACTTATTTCCATCTTTAACGATAAATTGATAACTAGTAATTTTGAAATCAATGTTGCTGTAAGCTGATGTTGCCTAAAGCATTCAGCAAGATTTTTTTTAAAGAAAAAAACAAGTTCTTATTATCGACCATATTCTGAATATAACTTTGTTTGCTTATTTAATATCCATTCATGATTTATATTACAAATTATTACTAGCCCACATAGCTGGTCCATGAATAGATAAGTGTACTAGCCATGCCACATTTCTACTGGTCTCAATCTAGCGAGTTAAACCTTTAACGCTCAAGCTGGTTAAAACACGGCTTCTGCAGCGGTCTTGAGAAATGTCCAGTTGCAGAAACGGAAGACTATTTTTGAAAAGCTACAACTGAAATGACTGACTCAACAACCAAGCCAGTCAATCGAGTGGCAAATTTTCAAAAAGCTTTCTCATGCTCTGCGAATTACACGTTTACAAAGGACTTATCGATAACTGAGCCAGTCATTCCAGTGGCAAATCTTAAAAAAATACTCTTCTCTTAGTCTGCAAATGGACATTTTCTGTGAGAAAGTTGAGATTTTCTTGACCAAATTAGTGTTACAGGGTTAATTTTAAGCCATGCATTATGTGAGCAGCCGATACCTTTATGTTCTCCAACAATGTGTCCCGTTTCAACATCAATAAATCTACCAGACTTTGGAGCAATGTACTGAAAAGTGGAAGATTGGCAACAATGATTTAATAGAACGTATTACAAAATGTTACAAATTAAACAATACAGAGCTGTTACATATCTTTTTCTTTTCTCCTCTTACTTTAAACATTTACATAGATTTATCATGCATATCAATATATATATATATATATATATATAACACGCACGCACGCACGCACGCACACACGCACACACACACACACACACACACGTTCTGATGATCTATTGCAATTAAAAGCTATTTTCTGTGAAGCCACTCCTTCCAAAATTCCTCAGTCAAAACAGGATTCAAACGTAGCACCGTTTAAGACCAACTTAGTTTATTTTGATGAGATTTCAGCCATAAATCTGCTCCATCAACTCATTTACTAGGTAAGCCTAACACAAAATACAGGTAGCTATGGTTTGCTGTATATATATATATATATATATATATATATATATATATATATATATATATATATATATATATATATATATATAACACACTTATTAGATGTGAGGAATGAGTTTTTAAGTGTCTTCTTACATCTTCAATAAATCGGTGAAACTTTCTGCTCCCGATGAAACACATTCCCATACTCTGTAACAAGAAAGAAAGTACAAACGTATTAAACTTAGTCATTTCTACATACCCCGTTACAATTGATATGCAATATATGTGTTTTACCCGCATTGCTAAACACAGGGGATAATGTGAGCAAGAAGTACTTCTTCTTCTTAAGACAATTTTTAACTAGATTGATCGGTCGATGACCGGCTTTGAACTTTTGACCACACCCCACCCCCGGGGATGGAGCAAAATATAAATGTCCTTTTGCACTCCACACTCATATGGGTAACTTACATACCACATTTGGTTGAATTTCATCCAACAGTGACAGAGGAATTGCATTACAATCAATTTCATGACCTTTTGCACCCCCCCCCCCCCCATTAAGGCGGGGACAAATGTAAATGTGCTCATCCACTCCACATTGATATGTAGTTGCACTACAATCAATTTCTTGACACTTGGACTGCACCCCCCCCCCCCCCAACCCTTGCACTAAATGTGCTCATGCACGCCACACTGATATGGGTAACTTACATTTTGGTTGTGCGTGTGCACCTGCGTGTGTGTGTTGCCTGCGTGGGTGTATGTGTGTACTTCTGTGTGTAGGTGTGTGTGTCCGCTCTTTTCTATGTACATACTCTACTCTGGGAGGGCCTCAGGAAGATCAGTTTTTATTGATGATGTACCCTCATTAAATAAAGATTATTATTATTATTATTATTATTATTATTATTATTATTATTAATTCCGTCAAACAGTTTGGGAAGAGTTGCATTACAATTAATTTCTTGACTTTTTTACCCCATTCCAACCCAAATGTAAATGTGCTCATCCACTCCACATTGACATGGGTAACTCACATACCAAATTTGGTTGAATTCCATCCAATGGTTTCGGAGGAGTTGCATTACAATCAATTTTTTTACCTTTTGACCACCATCCCCCACCCACCCCTAGGGTTGGGCCAGATGTAAATGTGCTCATGTACTCCATACAGATATGGGTAACTCACATGCCAAATTGCTTTGAATTATGTCCAACGGTTTTGGAGGAGATACGTTACAATAAATTTCCACAGGTTAAAATTTGACCTTTTGACCCACTCTCCTGCCCACAAAGGGGGGGGGGGCAGAAACAAATGCAAATAGCCTCTTTCACTCTGCAATCATATGGGTAACGCATATATCAAATTTGGTTGAGTTCCATCTAATGGTTTCAGAGGAGTTGCATTACAAGTGATTTGACCTTTCGACCCCTGCCCCACCCACACACCCTGAGGACGGAGCAAATGTAAATATCGTCTTACAAAGCGGAATCATATCATGAGTATGGGTAACCACCATAGCAAATTTTGTTGAACTCCACCCACCAGTTTGGGAGGAGATAGCGTGATGGACAGACGGACGGACAGATAGAGGCGATTACAATATCTCCGACGTTTTTTTCTGATTCTACTGGAGGGATCTTTTCCAAGCTTGGGTAGAAGTTTCCTCAGGAGGTGCCGAAGTCGTGTGCTAATTTTGTGGGCAAAAGCTAAAACACAACATCAGCAATTTTCAGCAACATTGTTTTCAAAATACTTTTTTGACATATTTTTCAATAACTAATGGTTCTCCTGGAGCAATCGTCTCCAAACTTTGGTGGATGTATGTCTACAGGGTCCTGAATACGTGTGCCAATTTCATGTGTGCCAAACATGGTTTCGAATATTTACACTTTTGATTTCACACAGGTATTGGACAAATGTGTCGTTGTTTTATTTGATAGGCTTTTGTATTTTCTGTTGCAAAATTCCAGTCATGCCAGTAGGAATGAATTAAGCTATACAGACAGACAAACATCTAGCACAATAACATCTGATGTATTGACCTCAAAATTAAAGGAGCATATTCACAGTAAAAATTCTGAAAATAAAATTGTTTAAATTATACACTTTTAGAGGCTTAAACTGTGGCCCTATATGTAATGAAACGAAATAAATTTTAACATATGATGATTCCATACCATATAAAATAATATAATTTTTTAAGTTGCGAAATTGAAACAGAGGCCCGTGCCTTATTTCGTTTCATTACACATAAGCACATAATTTAAGCCTATAAAAATATGCAATTTTAACAATTTTATTTTCAATCATTTTGGTGTGAATCTGCACCTTTAATATGTATCTATCGATGCGATCTATAAATCGAGCATACACCTGTTATACAAATAATCTAACTAATGTTACAATGTGACATAACATTGAAAACACTTCACTTGTCTGACTGAAAAGTGACGAAGCAGAACATACAGTTAATTAAGCCTTTAATTGTGAAGACAATCAAAACCGGCGTCTGCAGTAGTCCTAGCTAACGTCCATCTGCAGGCGAAGACAACTTAAGAACTAAGCCAGTCATTTCAGTGGTAAATTTTCAAAAACAGTGTTCTTTTGACTGGCAAAGGGACATTCACCAAGCAAGAATTTTGATTTTCTTTACCAATTTTCAACATTAAAGGGTAACATTAATTTCAATATTTTACAAATTATAAGAACAGGCAATAGCTTTATATACGATTAAAATTTTGCATCAGAATTAACAGGAAAGCATGAGACCAATGGGAGAATCTTTGAAATTTATTTTTATTTAAATTGTGTGCAATCAAAAGTAAACCAATGTATAATTGTAGTTTAGAGCACGCAAATTCAGTACATTAACATTCGCTGTCCATAATATGGATGTGTAAATAGATAGGTCATTTTGAGGAAATAATTTAAAAAGAATTAATAAACCATGGAGTGGATGAGATCGTCATCAAACTTCTGATTCTGGTTACAGCTGACGTTTAAAATACGTCACCTAATAATCACAATATCATATACACTGCAAGTAGTATTCAACCAAGAAATCAAGATATACATGTAATATATAGTTGGCCATACGTAAGAAAGCTTAGACTTTTCACACTTTTCCCGAAAGGTCCGGGGAACAACAAATTTCTGTATCCATATTTATCCTATACATGAGCTGTTAGTAGTAGATTGTTGATATATGTATATAAAACCATGAGAACCTAGAAACCTGGGCCTCCACATACATACCGAGCCATCTCCGACTTCTCCATATGTTGAAAAACTTACATTTCCCGGATAATGGATGCAATAATGTCGGATCCCATTCTGATCACTAAGTCGTGTCACGAAAAAACTCAGTCTTACAGGGACCGACCTACTCATTTGAAATCATTAGCCAGTGAATTAGCCTATTTTGGGATTTCATTAGCCAAATATGGACTTTCTTAGCCTGACCAATAACCTATCAATCTAATCCTTTATGATCCCACTAGATCTTAAGGCTAATAACCAAGTTAGAGATGACCAGCAGGTCATATAAGAAATTGATTAGAATCAGATGTGTCAAACATGGTTTAAGAGGAACTGACCTACCAACATACATGCACAATTATTAGCCAGTGAATTAGCCTATTTTGACATTTTATTAGCCAACCATGAAAATTATTCTCAAACGCGAATTGGCGAATGTGTAGGTCCATCCCTGTCTTAAATAATCGCCATCTTATGGCCACATTTGGTATGTTGTATCAAACTTTTTTACGGTGGTTGCTTCACACTTTCACTGATAAAGTCCCCATATCTCATTTTCAAGGCACCCATACGGGAAAACTTGAATATTTTGAAATTAATTTGACTTTTTCAGGGATTTGTCAGTTAAAGCTTTAATGGACAAAATTGGTCAAGAATAACAATCTTGGCTTAGTGCCCATTAAATGCTGATTATGGAGCCAGGCATTCAGTGGAAAATTTCAAAAAATAATCTCTCTGCCTACAAAAGGACATGTCTCAAGCCCTCTACAGAAGCTAGTTTTGGCCGAGTTGACCATTAAAGGTTTTAGGGTTAAGATAATGTTGATTATTACACGTGTTTATACCTCTTTCCTCTTCGCCATCTTTTCCAGTCCTGAGGACATTGCTATCTGCTTCACAGCAGCCTTTGTTAAATCACCAATAGGAAACATTGTCTTCTCCAATGCATCTTGCGATATCTGTGACAGGAAAAACGTCTGGTCCTTCACAGTGTCCATTGCTTTCAATAGTTTTACTCCTAGAAATGAAGTTATTATATAGCACAAGTACAGTAACTCCATAATGTAAATATCTGTTAAAGTACAGAGTTACTTCCCATGCGACATGAGAATTTCAGAAAATCAAAAGATGGTCGCCGAAAAAATTGACCACTCACATTTCTGTATACATTTCTGTATACATGTGCAGAATACTATGGCCATAGGTCGTTACAAACTCAGCCATGTTTGGTTGAAATCGGCAATGTCATTTTTAAACAAATTCAATTGGAAATTCAAGACAGCTGGCCAAAGCTATTGACCAATCAAATTTCTGTCTAGAGGATTTGAAGCCTAAGCATATACTATGGACATTCCAGCTATGTTTGGTTAAATTCAGCCAAACAGTAAAACAATTTATGAATCAGATATACATAAAGAAGCTCTGAAGCCTAGATACAAGCACATGGTCCTTCCATCCGAGTTTGGTTAAACACCCCACCTGCCCGCCGATGTCTCCATGCAGGTCCACACGCACGCGCCTGCCCACCCGTGCACACACACACACACGATCGTAAGATCCTCTCACACCCCACACACCACCCACCCACCCCAAAATGGCCGATTGTAATGAATGAATGAATGGAATGAATAAACGAAACAGAAGCTTTAGACCAAAACTATTAGCCGAAAATTACATGAATGGATGTGCAAAATTGGGTGATTCTAGCTTGTTGCATTCCAGTTATACAGCACCAGCCAAAAATGTATATTTCAGTATGCACTTACTGTGAGCTATGATGGTACTATAACCTAGATAATGAATGTCTTGGCCAAAAACTCAACTTACTGCTAGGCCAGCAAAATATGAATGGATGTTTCAAATTGTGTGTTTCTATCCATTTACATTCTGAGGTTATGGTAAAAAAATGTGTGCTCCGATATGCACTTAGTGACCCTGTTATCTTAGATATTTGACCCTTTGAATTGAAACTGAAATTACCTCTAGCCCACCCCAATATGAATGGAAGTACTACATATCAAGATTCTACCTTCTTGCATGGAGAGTTATGGCCGAAAATGTAGATTCTCATATGCACTAGTGACCTCATGACCTAGATATTGACTCTTTGACCTGAAACTTACACTCTCTCTATCTAGCTTGCCCAATATGGTTGTATGTGTCAAATTTTTGGTAATTCTACTCGCTTGCTCTCCTAAGTTATCACCAAAAAAATATATTTCAGTATGCACTTAGTGACCTCTTAACCAGATATTTGACCCTTTGATCTGAAACTCAAAACAATTTCTAGCCAGCCACAATATGATCGGATAAGCCAAATTTGCCGAATCTACACTCTTGCATTCCCAAGTTATGGACCAAAATGTGTATTTCGCTATGACCCTAGTGATCCCATTATCTAGACATGCCAAGATATTTGATCGCTTGACCTGACACACAAACCATTTCTAGCAGGCTACAATATGAATGGACGTGCCGAATATCGTGATTCATTGCTCTTGCATTCTGAAGATATACTGCGGACAAACAAACAGATGGCACCAAACGTAATACTCACACCGGTCTTCGGCAGCATAAGTAATGATAACTAAAACAAAGGACTACAACAATGAACAGGGGCAGCAAGCACATAATTTACATGTACCTTTAGTTAAATCTAGCTTCTGCAGGAATTGACCAGCGCTGGACTTGGCATAATGACCTGTGGCTATGGCCTGTGCATCAAACGTCTCAAGGGCATAGTTCAGAAATGTGTTGAATTTAATATACTTGTTGCAAAATATATCTGGGTTCGGTGTCCTTCCCTCCTCATACTCTCGGAGAGTATAACTGCAATAAACAGAAAAGACGCCTTGGTGTGCCACAGTGTAAACTGATTCAACTAGGTAGTTTTTATTTAATACATTCATTCATATATGTACTAAATGATATTTATGATATGCATCATTCAGATCTAGGGCCTGTTAAAATCTTTCCTTTTTCAGAATCCATGATGAAAAGGGCCAATTATTGGCTCATGATAATCCACAATCCTGAAATTTGTATTCAACTAATAGCAAGTACCTTTTTGGCAATAGTGGTAATGTAGTAATGGTTGTGGTACAATGCAGCCTCCACCTGCCGCCACCGCACAAGCATTAGGGATAGTTCTTTAGATGGCGAGCACAATAAATGAGTGTAATTTGAGCTAATTTCTAACTTGAGGAGAAAGTTACTGAGACACTAAGAATCAACAAATCATGTATTACCTGAACACGTCATGCCAATATTCTTTGACAAAGTTCACTTCATGAAAAGGTATTTTCAGCTTATGACATGTGAGTTCAGCATCTTCCCTGTCAGCATCCGCACTACAGTGACCGGTCTCATTACGAATATCCCAGTTTCGCATAAACAAACCAATAACATCATAACCTATGTAACAAAGAGTGAAAGAACACATGAACCGTAATTACTTGTAGTAATGCATTGCCTTTCTTACTTAATACTTTAATAGTAAGATTTGGTCAAGAAAATCAAAATATTTGCTCATTGAATGTCGATTTGCAGGTCAAAAGAAGACTATTTTTGAAGGTTTACCATTGGAATGCCTGGCTCGGTTATCGAGCCAGGCATTCCAATGGTAAATCTTCAAAAATAGTCTTCTTTTGACCTGCAAATCGACATTCCTCAAGCCCATTGCAGAGGCCATTTATGGCCGGCTTCACTCTTACAGGGTTAAATATTTATAACATATATTAACACTTTAAGCCTTGCGAAATGGAAGCGATGAATCATTTATGATGTATGAAGTAGTATACTGATGAATATTTTGAAACTAACTGGACTGGCACCAGTAAGTTCCAGTCGATTTAGTTTCAAAATATTGAACAGTTTTCATGATGTTTATTTCAGCCATACAGGCTCTCTATATAATTATCTTTCCAGAAAATCAATAGTTTAACAGTTATTAAATTTAGGCGTCTACAATAAGTTGATCGGTGAAGAAATTCCCCATCTACAACGGTAATATTGTCTGCTTGAATCATTATTATGCTGGGTTGTGCATGTAGAAAATAACACAGTCCAAACAAAGACAATGATATTATTATTTTCTTCTCCCAATTATTTTTATGCCTGTAACTGAAATTAAGCAGCAACCCTTGATAACTGGTCCCCCTCGCCAACTGGTTCCATCAGCCTTTTTGCCAGTAGCGACGCAAGTGTATATGTGAGCATGGAATGTTGCTTCTTCTTGTTGCTCTTATGACATTTTTTAATAGCTCTGGTTCTACTGGAGGAATCTTCCTGAGCAGATATGACAATTTTGGGGTCTAAAATGCAACACGAAAAGCTTTTAGCCGACAGTTTTCAAAATAAACATTTTTAAGCATTCTTCTATAACTCGAGTCTAATGGTGCAATCTTCTCCAAACTTGGGTGAAAGCTTGCCCATGCGGCCCCGCACATGTATGCCAATTTTGCGGCCAAAGGCTAAAACGTAACAGCAACATTATTGTCAAAATATACACTTTTGACATATATATATATATATATATATATATCAACGACATGGATATTGGACAAATTTGTCCTTGTTTTATTTTAATGCATTTACTATTTCTATAACAGATATGCCAAATCACTACTGCCGTATCTGCGTTTAGAAGATGAAGATTTCCTGGCGAGCATAGTGAGATGACCTCGATGGAGAGGGGTTCCACACATAAAATTTGAGGGTGTGTGTGTCTAATTGCCAGCTAATATGGCTACATGTTGTTGTAACAAACCTCATTATTGTTACCGTATTTATTTTGACACACACACTTCACCTCGCATGACAGCATGAATAATTGCCTGGGGATTTATGATCTCTAGCGAATGTGTGGTACTTAGTTGATACTTATACTTGGTCATTAGATGTCTTCACCAAAGGGCAGTTTTGTTTTCTTTTGAAGACTTCCACGGAAGGTGCGAATATAATAGATTCCGGTAGGTTTCGAACTTGTTTCAGTCCTCAACTACATGTACACAGGATGGAAAGAAAATTTTGTCTTGATCTATGTTGCATCATTGTTTGAAAAGTTTCTTCTCCACGACGTGATTAGATAAACAATGTTCTTTCATAGGAAGAAAAATTATTCTTCATAGTGATTATATAATTTTTGTTGTGCTAGGGCTCTTTATCTGTATGTGGAAATCCAGCCTCGATGGGCTCACCCCTATTCCGTAGGGTATGAACGGTTCTTCAAAATGTCTATATAACACTAAGTCTTAAATACACGAATACACAAAATTTGCTCCGAGTAGGATTAAATTAATTAACGTCAAATTGATTGCAGAGTTTTTCATTCACACATTAATAAGAAAGTTCTGTTAGTAACATTTATAACTTGTAGAAGAATAGGTAAATTTTAGATTGTGTCTGATTTACTTTGATTAGTGTTCATTGAGGTATTTATACAGACTCAATTTCCTCAATCAATTGTGTACGTTTGATGTGCAAGGCATAGCAGAGAAAACGTGTAGTTTTCGCAATTTTGAGAGAATTTGCTGGGGACAGCTTAATGTCCAATCTGGATATCATCAATGTATGATCAAGTATCAGCTGAGTTGTATTTTCGGGATCAGCTAATAACGTGTTGATGATGACTGGGTCATTTTCTAGGTACATGGTGGTGAGAATACTCTTCAAATATGGTTTTCTTGACTCCTCCAATGCTGTACATATTGTAATGAAGTGATTTCTGTCCTCAGATGCTGAATGGCAAAGTAAACACTTGTCAGAGACAACATATTGATTAAAACAGGCACGATTTGCTTGCAAGATGTATGAGACAGTCAGAATCTTTGTTGATGTCTTCATGACAAAGTCTTCTTTCCAGATGTTGTGTACAGCACAGTTGATGTGCTTCTCTACTTGCGCCTTCCACGCTAACTTTGCAGGCATGCTGTTAATTAGTTGGTAGACACTTGGGAGCTGATACTTATGAAGCGTTTCTTGGCATTTCATAAACCAACTATTGCTCTTATTATTCTTTACAGCAAGGTGTCTGGCTGCTATCTGGAATTCTATAGTATCGTCATTGCTGAGGATGTTTCCTGGTAGTTTTAGTTTTCTGGAGTCTAGCTCTGCTTGGATGGGTCTTATTCCTAGTAGGCAGTGTTGCTGATGATGTTTTATTCTTTGGAAGGGACTGTAATTGTTTAAGAATTGACAGTTGGAATAGTTCCAATGCACTAATCTCAGCCTTTGTCATCTGAATGACCTCTAGACCAAACAGTAATCTTGGAAGACAGTAGATTTTCCATATATGCGCTGAAGTTAATGGGGAAAGTCCACCATTTCCATGAAGTCCAGCTCCCATTAGCGAATAGACTGTTCTTCTTGTTGCTTGAATGCGTTTTTCTACATTGCCTTTCCCATTTGTTGAGCATTCTATACCTAAGTGAGTTTCACATTTAGATTCAAAGATCTGTCTGTGTCCTAGATGAATAACTGGAGCAGATTTAGTTCACTTGTTTAGAGAAATCAGTGCACTTTTTCCAGGGTTTATAGTGTAGAGCTCTTGAAGTGTGTGTTGATGAACTATGTTTAAGAGCTCCTGTAGGTGATCAGTGTCCTGAGCTAATAGGGCTATGTCATCTGCACATGTTGGCGCACTGCAGTTAATGTGCCCAATTTTAGCACCAATATTCACATCTTCAATTATTTTGAGAAGGTTGTTATTGAAGAGTTTGTAATGCATTGTTGAGAGAATTCCACCTTGGCATACTCCTTGGCATATCACAAATGGGTCTGAGAGGGTTCTATTCATCTTGACGGAAGATTGAGCATCAGTATATATCTCTTTGATGGTTCGCCATAACGATCCTTCAATTCCAATGTTGTAGATCTTTTGGAGTAAGGACGCATGCCACACTACATCAAATGCTTTGCAAGCATCTACGGTTACTATACTGAGCTGCTGATGATTGTCTTTAGCTTCATTGATCACTTCTGAAATAATAAGTTACTGATGATGATCTTTCAGTGAAACCTCTTTGCGGCTTTGACTGAACATTATCATGCTGTTGCTTTGTCCA
This sequence comes from Chaetoderma sp. LZ-2023a, assembly GCA_034401795.1. Lineage (NCBI taxonomy): Eukaryota > Metazoa > Mollusca > Caudofoveata > Chaetodermatida > Chaetodermatidae > Chaetoderma > Chaetoderma sp. LZ-2023a. Next base: position 100,382,366 of record CM067371.1, read on the forward strand.
TTGTAAAATTACTTTTTCCAAGATCTTGCCTACAATTGAAAGGACTGTTATTCCTCTGTAGTTGCTAGGCTGTTTATCATCCTTACCCTTCTTTAATACTGGAGTTAAGATTCCTTGCTTCATATCAGATGTCAATGAGAAAACGGGAATGGAATGATCAGCAGAAGCAGCCTAAACTATATAGATATTTCCTGGAAAACATGTCTTAGGCATCAGTCTTTACTCATTGCACTTTCATGATTGTCGCTGGTTAGTAGCGTTCATTTTTAATAATGCTGATACAAAAAAACGAAAAGATGTTTATATTCATTTTTTCGATACATATATATTATAAGAGGTTTTGAAACCGTCAGTGCGTGATATCGGTTTTCACTATGGTATCGGTATATCGTGCAGCCCTATAAGGTAGGCCGCTTCTTATGTTGGCAGGTCGGTGAAGATCAAACCTCTTGTGATTGGAGGTGTTCAGACTTCCACTGAACTATATAGCAATTTATACTGGAAGCCATCCCAAATATGAATGAATTTCGTGACATTGAGAACATAAATATTGCAAATTAATATGATAATATCTACAGAAGATAATGTTTTAAAAACGTTTGAGTAATAATTTCACTATATCCTATTAATTAATTTTGCAGAAAACATTATGCTCTGATCCACACGGATCAGCTAAGACTATACCACGATGGCTCATTTAAAATACTGATACGGGCACAAAAAATCCCAGTCAGCTGTCAGACAACTCTACCACTAACAAGTTACTGTGCTCAAAACGGGATTTTAGGGGGCAGAAAAGAAACAAAATAAGTTTTATTGAACAATTTACATTAAATACAGTATCATACTGCCCAAGCCATCATTCTGTATTGCCTAATACTGTGAATCCCTAAAGCCTACCCACCATTCGAAAATCGCAAATCCACAACAATCGAATCGAATCGAAGCTTCGTGACAATATCGAATTGAATACTCGAAGCTTTGCCGGGCCCTATCACAGATCCTACCCCCGGATCAGCAGCCTGAAAGAACAGGTCAGGACCTGCAGGGATCACTTCTGGTTCTGCTTTGAAAACTGGTGTACCCTTAAAAGAGAGGCTAGAACCAGATGCAGCGAAAACCTTGCTCTAACTAAACCCTCTTTCTTTCTTAAGCTTTCAACTAACTTCTCTTGCTCCTGGATTGAAAGGAACTTCAGGAACAGCTTGTCCGCCCATTGATCACAGGTATCACACACGTTGAAATCAAGGTTACACGTCCAGCTCAGAGGTCCCAGGAATCCCACACTCTGAAATCTGGGGGTCCCGAGCTGAAATCTGGGGGTACCATGCCAGATATTGTGTGGATTTTTGTGCAAAAACCTATCAAACTAATTAATATTTAACAATCATACAGGATTTTCAGGCGTCCATGGGGCCCAATGCCACTACTATTGGGGGTACCAAGTTGCATTTTGAGGGTATATACCACCAAAAGGACCTTTATGACAATCACTGCACGTGCTGCACCTGGAGCACTCATGACTCACAAATCGCTGCTTAATGAAGGGGTGGCAAACAGGACAGACATCGGCAGTCTTCTGAAATGACACATAGACTACAATTAGTTTCTAGTCGTTAAAAGTTACTCGAATTAGTAATAAAGAAAATAACTTTAAAATGCAACTTAAAATAAAACTTTGAAACCTCCCAAGATGTATGTGCAGTCATTAATAAGATTAGTAATTACTTAAGAAATTAAGTAAGGGACCAATTACTATGACATACAATCTGAGATAATACCAATTAAGGGATAATAATCAAATAATATTAACCTATACCTAGATACAATAAAAATGTGTTATTATCCAACACTTCAGCACACACGCACACAGGCAGGCACGTACACACATCTAGGGCCAGTGATTTTCCGTGATAACGGAAAATAAACGGAATTCAAAGAATTGCTAATTTGAAATGGAAAAGTGATATTCAATTGGGAATCAACGGAAAATCAAATTTTTTGCAAATTATTTTTAAATTGAAGCGGAAACATGATATTCGAGCAGAAATTAATGGGTTGAACCTAATTCCCTCCAGAATATGAGACATTCTCGTGTATAATTGTACACTTTTGCCTACCCATATCTCCACCAGCCTAACTTTGTATTGTCTAGGCATACTCATAACACAATTCACAATGCAAATTTGACTGTTTCATTGACTTTATAAAGTCTACATTAGATTAGATGACGTAAGTTTGCGAAACGGAAGTGAAACGGAATCAGCAATTTTGTGAAACGGAAACTGGCAAATGTTGAAATGGAAAACTACTGTTCCTACATATCTGTCTCCATTCTCCTATCTAGGAAAGACCTAAGATGTATGAACGGTTAGCCAAATAAAAACCAAACGTTACCAAGATTGAGGAGCAGGAGAAAGCCTAGCTGATGAGGAACTATAAACATTTTTACATTAATAAATGCACAAGACGCACCCTTACAAAGATTTTAGCATGCGATAAGCGAATGATGTTAGCTCACAGCGTCACATTGTAGTTTGCGCAAGCTCTCCATAAGTTTGCACAATCATAACATTTCCCTAACAGCATGCTCGCGCAACATCACGCATGCTTAACCGTATGCTCCCGCAACCTGGCACATGTCTAACCATGTGTGCATGCTCCTGCAACCTTGTGCATGCTTAACCATGTGTTCCCGCAACCTCGTGCACGCTTAACTGTGTGCTCCCGCAACATCGCACGCTTAACAGCATGCTCCTTCACACGTAACCAGATGTTCCCGCAACCTCATGTATGCGTAACCATGTGCTATCGCAGCCTCGTGCATGTTTAACCACATGCTCCCACAACCTTGTGCATGCTTAACTGCATTCTCCTGCACATTTAATCGCTTGCCCTAAAGATGACTTTGATTTATTTTACATAAGATAACAGTTAACTCTTAAATAGGTAAATATCATAATCTTCTAATGACATACTCAAGGAGTTGGTGTAACCTTTCAAAATCACAGACCAGAATACAATAAATTTTGGTTGAGCACTTCTCGAAAACCGATCATCCGATGATACATCATAATTAAGTAGGATTGGGACTCGAAAACCATGGTAGAAGATTGTAAACGGGTGTCTTAGAGTGTTTTCGATTGGTCTAGTGTTGTTCACACTAGTGTTGTGTTGAATTCGTTTGTGCGAGTTTAGCAGAGTTTAATAACAATCATGATAATGCACGTTCTGGTCCTCTCGGTAATCACACAGTAAAGGTCCATAACGTGCGTTATCATGGTTGTACCGTTGTTGTCGTGACGTGATTACAGCGTCATAATTGAATCAATGTGACATCACAACAAGAGTGGTGCAGAACTCGTGCAAACGAATTTTTCGCAAAAAGGTCATAATCATACCATGGTAACAACCCTACACTAGTGTTATAACACTAGCCCAATCGAAAACGCTCTTAATTAAGACCGAGTAAAATTTTTTTTAATGATAACCAAATTTCGTACCCTGATTTTTCAATATCAACGCTGCAACCGCGCTGTCAACACCACCAGAGACAGCACAGGCAACCCGCCTGACTACATGATTCATTAGTTTATGTCAGCAACTATTGAACAAGTATCATTAAATTAGAATGTTAATTTATAATATTTATGTTATGGGAGCTGACATATTTCTTCTGTTCTGTTATGTAATTCCCGACCTGTGCTTTCAATTGAATTCAATATTATTCAACATCTTAAACATATATTACATTGCCTTATACAAACGAATACATGTAAATATATATATCTATAAATTCAACAGTTCTTTCATTGATATCTAGTTTGTTCTTGAATGATCATACAATTTTACTGCAAAAGCTTGCATACTATGGAATAAGAGGTACTGCCGTGTATAGATATTTCGGCAGTCAACCATTTTCGGCAGCTTGGAGTATATTTTCGGCAGCCCGTTTTCGGCAGCCTATATTAGTGTGTTTTATTATTATCCCTGTGTTACCTATATGTTACCCTATATCCATGTCGCTTTAACAGAGTCGATATAACAGTGTTATATACTAATACTATACGTGTGTATTATATAGTAATAGTATATATTTCTGTTATATTGACTCAGCTAGACTGAAATCCATATCTAATTACTGGTAATTATCTGGTTGACGAATTTTATTATGTTTGTTTTTTCAGCCATGCCGGCTCTAAGAGCAAATTAAAATGAGGCCTATGAATTTCAGATCTATGGTTCCTTAATCACGGTATTAACCTAAAAAAGTAAATATTATTAGATACACCTTCATCTGTGGGCACCATTGTCAGAAAGCTGATTGGTTGGTTTGTAGTCGTTTGTAGTCAGAAACGTGATGTCAGCGGATTTTAACAACAAACCAACCAATCAGCTTCCTGACAATGGTGCCCACAGATGAAGGTTTCACACCTTGTGTATATTTATATATATATATAGTAACCTAAGTAGGGGGAATATGTGGTAGAGGGATGGATGGGCGAAAATTCAAAGGCCTGTGGTTGAACATGCTGCCCAAAATGTAATAATGTGAGAGGCTGCCGAAAATGTATGTTTCTATGCACCATATTTGCGTTTCGGTAGGCTGCCGAAAACGTATTAATATTTGCGGCTGCCGAAATTACATGGCTACCGAAACCGCTTGAGACCGGTACTGCATTGAACTTGACATGCTTCCGGAGTGAGCTGAGGCGCCCTGTTGGGCATTCTGAGCATGGTGATGGAAGGCATTGCTTCCCAAAGTTGTGGTGCCTTCCAGTCCGATTGTGCTCGGAGTGCTCAGCGGAGAACTTCTCTTCTCACTAATTAACATGTTAATTTACTGTTTTGATCTGGGGGCATGCCACCTTCTTTTAGCATTATTAATTCTATTATGAGCTATGCTGTTGTAATAATAATAATAATAATAATAATAATAATAAAAAAAATAATAATATCAATAATAATAATAATAATAATAATAATAATAATAATAATAATAATAATAATAATAATAATATGGTAATATATAATAGATGAGACACCCCCACCCCCACCCCCCTCTCCCACCCTCCATAAAGGGTGTTCATACATGTAATTGTCCTGTTTTACTGTTGTATCCTACATGTATGTACCTACTGTTCATATAGTATCACGTAATATATGTTTGTTTGTGTTACATCCTATTATATATGTCATAATATAATTTGCAATTAATGTTTATATGTTAGGAGTCCACCACTTCATAGGCTTGCCTTTGGTGGACTGACTGTTGTAATCTCTGATCCTGACGACTAAATACGAAAATAAAATAATCTTGAATCTTGAATCTTGAATCTTGAAAATGGATACAGATTTACCTGTCAAACAGGGAACAGTGTGTACAATTCAATGGGGCTATCTGAATACAAAAATATAGTTTGTGGTGTTCCCCAAGGTTCGGGTCTTGGGCCTCTGCTGTTTCTCCTATATATGAATGACGTACCCAAAGTCTGCAAACAACTCTCACTAATACTTTTTGTAGACGATACAAATGCTTTCTTCAGCCATACGGATATAGAAATTCTATACAAAAATGTCAATAATGAAATGGCGAAATTAATAGACTGGTTTAAAATAAACAAATTGCCCTTAAATTTATCAAAAACTAAAATAGATACTATTCACAAAATCTAAGAAACTAAAAGAAATAGCTCTCCCAAACCTCTATATCGACAACCAGATAATTCAAGAAGCACAATATGCTAAGTTTTTAGGAGTCTATCTGGACAAAAATTTAACATGGGAGAAGAGTATTGAAATTATTACTACCAGGGTAGCAAAAAGGATTGGCACCATTTGCAGACTGAAACCATATCTGACACCTAATATTATTAAAAACCTGTACTGCACAATAATGCTTCCTCACAGCACCTACCCCAATGCTATCTGGACTAATACATCTCAAGCTAGACTAAAATAACTAAAATCTCTGCAAATGCAATCTATTAAACTATTTTCACAAACAACAGGTGGCCAGGATATCTTTAAATCAGAAAAGGTCTTAAAATTTGAGGACATTGGAAGGCTCCAATTATACACAATCTTAAGGGACTTCCACAATGGCAACTTACCCTCATCCTTATCTAACATCTTTATGCTCAATATACAATTGCATCCTCACAACACAAGAACAAGAAATAACCTCCACTCAACACACCACCACACAAAAGCAGCACAACAAAAACCTGCATACAAAGCAATTCAGTTATGGAATAATACAGACACAAGCACACGCACAGACATAATAAAGCTACAAATCTTTAAAGCAGAGAATCAAACAGAAGATTATAGAAACCTACTAGATGCTGGAAAGCTATTTTTGCTATTCTCATACTTGCACCCAGTCACCAGGACAAATAATAATAATAATAATAATAATAATAATAATAATAATATCTGTCATAATGGCGACTGCCAAACTACTACCTCTACCATCACAGCCTAAAAAAATTCTAATACTTTTTCGATGGTAATAAGAATATGTAATATAGAATTATTAACTTAAGCAAGATATGCACATCCCTCTGTCATGTCTTTCCCTGTAAATATGTTGTAAATTGCCATACGTTTATTAACTGTTGGACTGCTGCAAGCCACCGGACAATAATTCTAATTGGCAATGACTCTGGATTGGCTGCGTATTTTGGAAACAATTTGACTGAAAGTTGCTGGTGGCTTAGCCACCAACAACTTTCAGTCAAATTGTTTAGAGGTACTCAGCATACCCTGAGTTAGGCCCCATGAAAATGTAGACTGCAGGGACTTGGCAGCGAGACAGTTACCATGTTAGCCTTATGTATTCAGTATTCTTATGCCCTATATTGTTGCTATATGTTATATGCAGGGGTCCACCACCACACAGGCTCTGCCTTTAGTGGACTACCCGTGTGAAACTGTACATGTTTATTCTATATCAAAATAAATACTCTTGAACTTGAACTTGATTTGACTGTTGTTGATTAATTACAGTGAACTAGAGTTACAGGTGAGTGAAATCAAATATAGTATATTGAGTCGCTACTTGTTTTAAATTGAGGCAATGGAGGTCACTCTACTCTCACTATGTGTTATTGACGGTACTCTAGTCACCAACATCATTTTAAGATTTGAGTCAGTTGAGGTCACTCTACTCTTAATACTTGTCATTGAAGGTAACCTAGTCACCAACATTCTTTTAAGATTGGAGTCAATGGAGGTCACTCTACTATCAATACTATTCATTGCCTCTTGTCATACATCACTCGTCATACACATGCCACCTCTTGTCATCAGTATGCAATAGAGTCAGTGTAGACAAATCCAATACTCAATATAATTCACTTGTCATTACTGTCACAAGCCATAGAGTTAGTGGAGATTACTCTCTTTATCAATTCCACCAATTAAGTACTAATACAAAGATGTCACTCAATATCAGTCACCATTGCCATTACTGTAACAAGTCAATGTCATTACTGTCACCAAATATAGAGTCAGTGGAGATTACTCTACTTATCAATTCCAGCAATTAAGTATTGATACAGAGCTGTCACTCAATATCAGTCACTATTGTCACAACTGCCACAACGCATAGAGTCGGTGGAGATTACTCTACTTATCAATTCCACCAATTAAGTATTGATATAAAGCTGTCACTCAATATCGGTCACCACTGTCATTACTGTCACAAGCCATTGTCATTACTGTCAACAAGCCATAGGGTGAATGGAGTTTACTCTACTTATCAATTCTACCAATTAAGTATTGATACAAAGCTGCCAGTCACTATTGTCACAACCCATAGAGTCAGGGGAGATGACTCTACTTATCATTTCCACCAATTATTTATTGATACAAAGCTGTCACTCAATATCGGCCACCATTGCCATTGCTGTCACAAGCCAAGGTCATTACTGTCACAAGCTAGAGAGTCAGTGGAGATTACTCTACTTATCAAGTACAACAATTATGTATTGATACAAAGCTGTCAGTCAGTATCGGCCATATTGTTATTACTGTCAAGAGCCATAGAGTCAGTGGAGATTACTCTACTTATCAATTCCACCAATTAAATATTGATCATTATTGTAAATATTTTCACAAGTTATAGAGGCAGTGGAGATTACTCTACTTATCAAATATATAAATTAAAGAAATGTCATAAGCTGCACAGGTAACACCAATATGTCTAGCAAAAGGCCACTGTCGAAAGGAAGAAAGCCCTCAGTAAGAGGTAAAGAAGGAGACGATCAAGAAAAACACACCAAAGCGGACTGGACATGTGAGATGTGAAAAACAAAATTCACAGATGAGAAGTCAGAGATGCGAGAGTGTGAGTACTGCTGCAGGCATTTCTGCAAGAAATGCTTTAATTTTTCCAGTACAGAATACAATCTGCTAACAAAAAGGTCAGATATGCACTGTTACTGTCCACCATGTGTGGAAAAGGCACTAAGAAATCTAAGAATAGAAAAAGATATTGAAGAAAGATGTGGCACGTTTCTAAACAAAATGGAAGAGTTTGTACAGAAATTAGAAAGGGATATGGTGCAAAAAACAGATGTAGAGCACTAGAAGGCACGTATAAGTCCCAGCAGCGCTACAGAAAATTTTAATGAATTGAGAAATCTCATCCAAGCAGCATGCAATTTATTCACTCACCTCCTGATTATGGGTGACTTCAACTTTCCAGACCTAAATTGGGATACATGGATGGCACCAAAATTTTCGAACATTGTGTCATTCATGGCGTGCCTAAGAGATGGCTATTTATATCAAGTTGTAAGGGAACCCACGTGCACAAGGCTGAACAACACTGCTAGTACAATAGATCGGCTTTTGACAAATGAATAATTGATAACAGACTTGGAACATTTCAGTCCTATTGGATCTAGTGACCACAGTGTTTTAACATATGTATATCACCAGCATATAGAAGGTACACATAGTAAGGAAATAAGAAGAGACTTTTTTAAAAACGATTATGAGATGATGAGAAAGGATCTGTATATTGACTGGGAAACAGAAATGATTGAATTAAATACTACCAATGCACTGGATATTCTTATGGTAACGTACAACCAAGCACAAGAGAAATACATCCCAAAACCGAATAATAATGGTAAAAACAAAAAGCAAAAGTTGACCTGTTTAAATGAGGAATTAATGAAAAATATTAGAAAGAAACACTGCCATTGGCAGCGCTTTATGGAGACAAGAGATGAAAATAACCATAAAGAATATGCTAAAATTAGAAACCAATATATATATATATATATATATATATATATATATATATATATATATATATATATATATATATATATATATATATATATATATATATATATATATATATATATATATATATATATATATATATATAACTACTAACGCAGTGATGGTGCGGCTAACTCATTTAGCATTACCCTGATGAACAGGGGGACTACAACACAGTAACAGTCAAAGGATTAGTGAGAAAAGCCAAAAGAAATCGGGAAAAGCATTTAGCTAAGAATGCAAAAAGAAACTATAAGATATTTTCGAAATATGTTGTTTCTAATTAAAGGCTAGTTAAAACAGGAATTGCAGAACGAAAATTAGCTGAAAATGAGGGAATAAAGACTGCTAGCACAGATAAAGAGAAAGCGGATGTCCGGGCCAACTTCTTCACAAGTGTTTTCACGAAAGAGCCATATACTGGAATACCTAAGCTTGAAATTAAACAATTGAGTGAAGATTTCCACGATGCAAGATTTACAACGGAGGAAATGATTAAAATATTGAAAGGCTGCGTGAAGAACAAAGCACATGACTCAGATTGAGTCCATTCAGATGTAATCAAGGAGCTGAGAGAGGTTCTCTGTAACCCTCTGACACAAATCACTGGTAGAGAGAGTAGTACCAGAAACATGGAAAACAGCTAACGTAACAGCGTTTTTCAAAAAGGGAAATAAAGCAGAACTGGGAGCTACAGACTGGCTAGCGTGACTAGTGTTTTATGTAAATTGATAGAGAAGTTAGTTAGAGTGAAGATTATGGACCATATGACCAGAAATAAACTGTTTAGTTAATCCCAATTTGGAATCCTGCTTGGAAGATCAACTACCTTAACGTTATTGAAGGTGGTGTAGGACTGTACCTGTATTACGGATAAAGGCAGAATGATAGATACAGCGTACATGGACACCGTTCCACACCAACGTTTGCTAGGAAAGCTAAGAAGTTATGGTATAGTTCAACAGCTAATCTCATGGATTGAAAACCTCTTGTCAAACAGACAACATCGTCAGAAAGCAGGCTTGTGACAAGTGCCATTCCACAGGGTAGTCTATTAGGCCTGGTATTGTCGTCCTTTACATAAATGATTTACCAGATGTAGTAAAAGCAGCAACATATCTCTTTTCAGACGATACAAAGATATAAAAAGAAATAAAGGGTGCAGATGACGAGAAGGAGATGCAAAAAGATTTAGATGCACTTCAGAACTGGACAGATAAATGGATATTGAGCTTCCATCCAGACAAATGTAAAGTAATGACGATACAGAGCCCAAACACAATGAGGAAATAAAGAGATTATTATTTATTTAAATAAAATGGAAAGCGTGTGACAGTTGAGATTGTAGATAAGGAAAAAGATATTGGTGTGGTCATTGACAACCCCCTATCATTTAAGGCACACAGGCAAGCACAAGTAAACAAAACAAACAGCATTATGGGGTCAATAAGAAGACCGTTTACCTATCTTGATGAGGATATATTCACTTACCTATTCAAAGCATTGGCCAGGCCACATCTTGAATATGCAATCAGTATGTGGGGACCACAGAGCAAGACGGAAACCTTGGTGGTCGAAAATGTACAGAAGCGAACAACCAAACGTATCCCCACACTGAAAGAGTTGGATTACCCAGCCAGACTAAGGAAGCTTGGCCTGCCAATGCTAAAATATAGTTGAGTCCGAAATGTACATATTTGTGGAGGATATCAAGATCTTTAAAACTATCCTGGGCAAAGAGGACCAGGAAACTCTTCAAAAAGACCTAAACAAGATGGCGGAATGGAGCAATCTATGGCTGTTGAAGTTCCATCCAGACAAATGTAAGAACATGCACATACGCATGAAGAAAAATGAAGAACTAAATTATCAGCTCCATAATAGAATACTCCAGACAGTAGACACTGAGAAGAATATCGGCGTAACAATAGATTCTGATCTTAGTTTTGAGCAATACATCGGTGAAAGGGTGAAAAAAAGCCAATTCCATGTTTGCTCTAATAAGAAGGACATTTCAGTATCTGAATGCAGAAACCGTTATCCCATTATATAAAATCTGGTGCACACTCGCATGGGTTTCGCCAGCCCAATATGGGCACCACTAAAAGTCAAACACATAGAGCTAATTGAAGGCGTACAATGTAGGGCTACGAAACAAATTTCAGGAATGAGAGATCTCACACATACCGAGAGGCTAAGGCGCCTCAAGCTATCCGCCTGATCATACAGAAGAGTCAAGGGAGACATAATAGATCTGTACAAGATACTGGATGGGATGATAAAGAAAGGGAGTCTGGTGAAGAGGACCTCTAAGGACCTGTACCATTATCAATGCTAAATAACATAATTGCATACACGTACGTGTGACTGTATCATCATCATGGTACTAGGCATAAGCAATTGACTTGTTATTGCATCAGTGTTTATCTGATAGTTTGGCTGTTAACACAAACCTATGACCATTCTACGACAAGAAAGAACCAAGAATAGTGTACAACTATAGTAATGCAAAATCAGACGACATCCGGAGTGACATGCAAAATTCCAAGAAGCATATTTGAGTAACGACAAACGAAATTCAGTAAATTAAAACTGGTCTCGCTTCGAACATGCTCTAACTCTAAGCATGAATACTCCCATTCCATGCACGAAAACAGGGAGAAAACCAGATATATCCTAGATTACCAGAGACATCAAGAAGCTGATCAAAAAAAGAGATAAGCTCTACAGAAAGAGCTGCAACTCAAAATCAACAGATGATAAATGCCAATATCAATAGATGCGCAAAATCAGCAGAAATAAGCCCCCCACACATCATATTACAACTATATCAGTAGCATACTTGATCCAGAAAGTGATAACAATTCCAGACAATTCTGGAAATATATTAAATCTTGAAAGCGGGACAGCATTGGGGGTAGGAAAGCTAATGTTAGATGGCAAGGCAGCCACTGCTCAAATGGAGAAAGCAAGCATTCTAAACCAACAGATCACTTATGTTTTTACAACTGAGGACTGCACAACCCTGCCAGACAGGGGATCTTCCCCATACCAACCTATGCCAAAAATCACCATAAGCAAGCAAGGTGTTGTGAACTGCATCAATCGACTCAATCCCAAGAAAGTGACTTGACCTGATACCCCCAATCTGTGTACTAAAAGAAACCAACAAAGAGACAACCCCAATCTTGGGTGCATTATTCCAACAATCTCTTGATACATCAGAAATTCCATCTGGCTGGAAGACTGTCAACATTGTTCTCATTTTTTTAAATGGTGATAAGTCCAATCCAGCTAGCTACAGGCCAGTCTCAATAACAGCAGTAGCCTAAAATGCTAGAAAACATAGTTGTTTCACAAACCATGGACCACTTAGACTGCTAAAACATCCTCTGTGAAAACCAGCATGGATTCAGATCAAAGAGATTATGTGAAACACAATTACTTTTAAGATCAGATGACATCACATGCCGCATGAACAATGGCATGCACATTGACATGGCCATTTTAGATTTCGCAAAAGCATTTGACAATGTTATACATCAAAGACTGTCTATTAAATTGGGTTACTATGGTATCCAAGGTTACACCCAAAAAACGATTGACTCATTCCTTAATGGCCGCAGGCAGCAATTAGTTTTGAATGATGCAACATCAGCACCATCCGACGTGAAATCGGGAATACCCCAGGGGACCATCCAAGGTCCAACCCTTTTCTTGATATACATAAATGATATAGCTGAGAACCTTTTTCACTCAACCGTGCCTCTGGTTGCTGATGATTGTCTATTCTATTGACCTATTACCGCTGTTGATGACCACTGACTACTACAAGATCATAACACCTTAGTAGCATGGCGCCACACCTGGCAAATGAAATTTAATGTGGAGAAATGTGCCATCATGAAAATAAGCAACTCGACCATAAGAACAGAAGCAGCTTGCACAATGGACGGTCATGTGTTAAATGTAGCTCAACACCACCCATATCTAGGAGTAGAACTAACTGATAAGATGAAACTCAACCATCACAGATAAAGCATCAAGTGTTTTGGGATTCATCAGAAGAAATTTGAAGCGATACCCAATGAAGATCAAAGAGCATATACCAACCTAGTACGACCAAAGCTTGAATATGCCTCAGCAATATGGAACCCACAGCAAATAACTCAGAATAAGCAAATAGAGCGGGCCCAAAGAAACGTGGTACACAATGTACTGAACCAGCCTTACAACAGCAGACAACCTGGCAGCGTTAAACTAATCTTACAACAATTACAATGGGCCTCGCTACAACAATGTAGAGCGAGAATCAACGTAATATTAATGCATAAGACTATGAACTAGACACGATACCACAATCATACCACCCAAGCTCAGCTAACTGAGTATTTATGCGGCATGACAACACGGAAAACTTCAATAAAAGCTTGTAAACATTCATTCCCAAGAACAACACCTTCGTGGAACCACCTACCACAAGCGGCAGTAACAGTGCAAAGTCTGGACACATTCAAATCTGCCATCCAGAAAACCACCGTCTATACAGACCCTGTACAGTGTTTTTAATTCGCACAACACTTTTGTTCCTTCAGGTCAATATTGAAATCATCCATGAGGTAGACTATTTTGTTTTCTTTTTGAATACCATCTAAGGTTGTTCCTAATAGGTCAATACATTTTTTGTCACTGTTTGGTGCACTATAGTTAGTATTTTATTTTTACCTTTTTCTGTTGGGATTTCTATAAACAATGATTCACAATTTGGGCCGCCGATGGAAAGATCTTCATGCTCAGTGTACTGCATACTATCCTTGATGTATCGTGGAGTATCCAGTTTCGGTGAGGTTCTAGTTTTGGTGAACTTTCGCTACACATACGCTGTGTAACAACACACGCTCTCATGACGTCATAATTTTGTAGTTAAGCAGTACAGTAATTATCGATAGAGCTTACCGCATTTTCCCTCAAAATGGTCCATTAAAATGCTAAGTGAGCACTAAATCAACTTTAGCATGTAAAAATGGCCCATTTTCGTATTACTTTTTATCATATGCCTTTAAATCATTGTATTTTCAATAAAAGAGCATATATTTTTTGCTTCAAATATTGGGAATTATTCCATGTCGTCTCTTATATTTATACCATGTGACCAATGTCAAAATCCATACTGAACAGGCTGGTTCAAAAGTAAATAGCGCAGTGCATGTTCTTAAAACATTTTTATCAAAATCAATGAGTATATGCTTAGTATTATTCAATAACTAATTATGCATTTTCCATTGATGCTTTAGTCATTAAGCCTTCACATCTATCTCCAGTCTGGAGACCCCCCCCCCCACCTCCTGCCAGCACTCCACCCCACCCCCAGCAACCACACTAGAAAAAACTAAAAAATGACAATAAAACAGTTCCTCATTCTGAGAGCTTCCAATGTTCAGCATTTTTTTCTCCATATGCTAGGTGTATTGTCCAGAAACAGTCATTTGGGCGAGCCTGTATGCGGTATCACCGAAACAGGATATCACCATTTTCGTTTGTTTTGAAGTATGTCATCGCCTGATGGCACTGTGTTTTGAGATTTCGTTTTGAGGATTTTCTTCTAAGTTGGCGCTGAATAAGGGATAAAGTCACCGACAATTTAAGCCGATTAATTTTTAAATGTTTATGACATTTATTAAATTATTAGCAATTTCTGCTTAAGCGCCCCGAAACTAGATACTCCAGGCTACATGCCTACACCACCATCCTTTTTAATTTCTCTATACTTTTCAATAAACATGTAATTTTCTTTATATCTACAAGGTTAGTAGGTGAACTTGCTTTTAGCCATGTCTAAGTAATTCTAATAATTCCAAATTCAGATGCACTCTGTTCTAAAAGGCAGCTTAACCTGTCAATGGTCTTCAGGAGTTATCGCATGTTGGCATGTAAGAGTGAAAAAGTACCATGTACCATGGATGCTATTATATTATCATTGAGCATTTCAAGCGAATACAGGTATTACATATATCGCATAATAATGCTCTGTGGTTCTTTTTTACTGGTTTCCTACAAGTTGAGCAGGGGAACTTGAGCAGAGATCTTGGTGCTGTAACTGTATTGATGTCTGAAGGTAGCAATGTTGGAAATATGGCGAACACTCCATCAGACCAGTGTTAAATATCTCGAGACTAATCTGACTGAAAGCTGTTGCTGTCGAATCCGGGAAATTTTGGAACCGCTGCATCTGCCTCTTTTGAAATAGCTCTAACTTCTAGATGTACCTTGCATCCAGTTTAGAGATCTCCGACCCATACTACAGTCTTGGGTTAATCATCATCATCATCATCATCATCATCATCATCTGGTACGAGAGTAAAAGCTGTTAAGCCTATTGTCGATTTAAAGAACAACACGATGATTTACTCTTACCTGAGTAATCAGATGTGGGCTAGATACGTATGCACACCCATCCACTCACCCACCCACGCACGCACGCACGCACGCACGCACGCACGCACGCACGCACGCACGCACGCACGCACGCACGCACGCACGCACGCACGCACACTGTTTAAATACCCCATCAGTTGACAGTATTTTAATTTAGAAAACTAAATTTTTCTTTCAAATTTCTGATTGATTCTGTACATCAGATTCTTAATGTAGGTCTTCCACACAGATTGAGTGGCAGCTGGGTTAACCAGCGCCCATAACTTGGTAGAGGCCTGCAGTTGCAAACTTGACCACATTCGCTATCCTATTGTTATTTATATTTGAGGCAGGACCTTGGGTGATGCCAAGCTGTACTTCCCTCCAAACAGGTTGTGCCGCTGAGTAAGTAACTTGTCTTTCACTGTTGCTTTGAGGACAGGGTATCTGTAGTCAGGCAATATTCAGGAGCATGCATCCAGGAGCTTCATAATTCGTAAAATACTCTAGGTTCTAAATCAATCTAAAAATAGAGGCGTGGCCTCTTCGAGAATACACCTCTAATGTAATGACCGGCTATCTTAATAGGTCATCACAACAACTAGACTCCACTTTGGAGACCAGACAGATCAGGACAAGGTATATATCTTTTGCAGACTGTAAAAGCAACACTGTGGATCGTGTTGACTTTGGTACCATCTTTACCTCTGTATCACTAGCTTGATACTGACATTAAAATCGACTTGATCCATTCAGTGGTTCATGTGATATCAAACTCCACGCAACCTCAGCAAATTCTTGACCTTATTTTGTGAGACAGATTTGAATTTTATGACGAATTCTGAGGGACTATTTTCCTGTTAACTACTTGTCATACAGATTACTATAAGCTCTGTATCATCTCATTTTACATGAATTAATATTGTCTAGTATGAAGAGAGTAGCGCTCATGTCCTTTTAAGTTTGAATTCTCTCTACCACCATATTCTGGTGGAAATCACTACACCAATACCTACTCAATACATACAAAATACTTTTCTCGATCTTGTATCGAAGGAGATCTCACGAGATACGAATGGGAACTAAATCCTGGAAAAGCTTAGATCATGTGCGACCTGGCGTGTTATGAATATTCATGATGTCATAAGCCAAGTGCATGTTTCTATGCTGATATTCGACTCCTCGTCCAATGCCTGCCCCGCAATAGCATTGTACGGCTGTATGGGTTGTGCCATATTCTGTTCTGATCTGTTCTTGGAGTTTCCGCCAATGTCTGGCGCACCACCTTTCGGTGTATTATCCGGGAATCTCTAGAATCTGCAAATTACTGGAGTTTTCCATTAATTATATATTATATTATATACACACGCGCAAACGATCATTAAATCTGACATTTATGTACATGCATGTACACACGCAAGTGATTTTCCTATCTGTATATAGGTGAATGTTCACAGTTCATAGACGAGCAAATTTATGTTCACCAGACGCGTAAATGAGTTCATTGTTATTGAAATACATGTAGGAGCATCAAGAAAGCAAAAGGTGCACCATATTTTTCTCTGTGCAATTGACTTTAATTATACTAACGTGATATTTTGTTAGGGAATTCATTTCATATAAGAGATGATTACGTCTGATATGAAGTTTCTAGCAGAGTTTCCTGGAGATGGATTCAATTTTCGACATTGAATCAGTTCCAATCAGGCCAAACAAGGAGAGTTGTGTCGAGTAACATCTGGAGAATAAGATTCTCATCCTTGCTTATTAATTCCCAGCTATCTGCCGCCACTAGATGCTCGATTTCCGCTATATAGATGCTTCTGATATCTGCAAATTCTGGAGACTGAACTAGGAAATGCAAACAGTCTTCTATAATGTTCTTTCAAAAAGGACAGGCATCATTCTCATATTGATTAAATTTGGATCTGTGTGCTTGCAGATAGTATGTACCGGTTAGTAACCTTGCCTTGATGATGGCACGTTTTACATCATATGTATTTGCTGTCACTGTTGACCAGATCGGATGTGGCCTTCCGATATCAAGGATGTCAACATTTACAAACCGGGCTGATGATTTCTGCTTAATGTCTTCCTTTAGCATCTCTAGGACTACTGTGTTTACAGCCTTTTGGACATGACGCTTCCATACACATTTATGTGGTGGGTCTTGTAGCAGCAGGTGGGCTGATGGTAATTGATATTTTTGTAAAATCAATTCGACATCTTGAAACCAACTGTGTCTGCCTTCTCTTTTCATAACGAGCTGCCGAATTGCTAACTGTTGTTCGACAGAGCCTTCACTCCTTAGTATTGCACCAAGTAATGTCAGCTTCTTCTTTTCAATTTGCACCTCTATCGGCAGTGCACCGAGAAGTAAATATGCCAGTGAATTTGCACAACTATTTGTCAGTGAATGCAATTGCTTTAAGGGTTTCCTTTCATGTGTAGTGATCTGACTCATTTCCTTCTTTGGTATAATTAATGCCTCCAGTCCATACGTACATCGTGGTATTACATATGTTGACCATAGTTTTATACTGACAATTGGGCTTAGTCCATTAATTCCATGAAAGCCAGCATCCATCAATGAATAAGCTGTTGCACAAACTTTTCTTATAATTTCTTTGCCTAGGCCACTTTTGTCGTCTCTTCTTATTAGTCACAGATGTTTATATTCCTTTACCACGTCCATCTTTTCTTCATTTAGTGTCCACTCATATTCTGTTTCTTTGCATTGTTGCAGCATTTAGTCCCGCCTGTAACCCATCTGGGGATGTATCTAGGACTGTCTTATCATCACATAGTGTTATTGAGCCCAGATATATTGAACCAATATGTAGACCAGTTGCTGTTTGCTCAAGTAATTTTAGTAGCGGATCCTTCTATGGTTTATGAAAATCAGGAGATGTGACCCCACCTTGTAGAAGGCCTTGTTTGACAGCAAACTGTCTACTTCTATGTCCCTCCCACTTGACTTTTGCTGACATGTTTCTGTATGTTTCATTTACAATCAACCATAGCTTCCCTGTTATACCGAGGAGGTAAAGACGACGCAATAATGAAGAATGCCAGACAACATCAAAGGCTTTCTGTGTATCCATAAAGCCAACATAGCAGGGCACTTTATTTTCTCTGGTATAACTTCAGTCATTAGTACTGCTGCAACTGATGGTGATTTTCCAGGTGTGAAACCAAATTGTAGATTACTTTGGCTTTCTGAAATCAATGGACTGATGCGTTTAAGGTAAAGCTTCTCAAAGACTTTTCCCACTATGGATGTCACTGTGATTTTCCGGTAATTTTCTGGGATCGTCACTGGCTTTCCTGCATTCTTATGGATTGATGTAATCAGACCAGTTTTAAATGCATCTGGATATATGCCTTCAGCTATGATCTTAGTATACAGTATCAGATGAGTGTGGATTAATAAGACACCACCATGTTTTAGGTGCTCTGATGAGAGTCCATCAGAATCTGGAGCCTTTTTCAGGTGTAGCTGATTCACAGCACTGTTTACATCATCCCACGTGAAGGGATCTGGACTGGACCGATCATCACCACAGATAGATTTAATGTTGGTTATATCATCCTCAACTTGATCTTTATATGCCTTATTAAATGTGGGGTTTTCCTTTGGTGTCCCTAGCTCTTCAAAGTAAGTTACCCATCCTTCTATTATATCATTTCCATGATACTCCTTATCATTCACATGCAATACTTCTGTTGACAGAACTTTCTGTGATGTTTTTCTCTGAGTTCGTATTAGTTGTGCAAACAGTGACTGATCTGAGGGTAGGGCATTCATGATCTTGTTTGTAGTATCTTGCTCTGCTCTTGTTACAGCCTGCCGTTGCTCTAATATATAGAATGAGATTATGCAAAGGAGTAATCTATACATTATTTTATTAGAAAACTATTAATTATTTTACCAACCGTTTTACTCAACGTCTAACAATGTTAAAACTTAGAAAACAAATGTTTTGCGATGTTCACACATCGAGTCAGTTTGTCAGATGATAAACTAGAATCGTTGTAATGTTGAACCTGACTGACCAATCTCAAAAGAGTTTACGACGTCTTGAATATTCATAACACGCCAGGTCGCATTCCATTTAAGGTCTTCCCTAAATATTCTCTGGAAGGCTCGTCTAAGGGCCTACAGCCTGAAATAGACGGGAACTACTAAACAAGACAAGACAAGAAGGAAATAATGTTCATGTGACATTTTAATCCGTTTATTTACCATCTCCGTGATATTGCATGTGTATGTAGAATTTGCTAATCTGTACTAAATAATAAGTTTGAGTGATTTCGAAATCTGCACCCATTGTTAATATTGGCCTTATTCTTATCCTCACGAAAACTGGTGACTCAGGATCGTTTTCCAAAACCGCTTGCTGCCGATAATTACAACCCAAATAGCAGCCTTGCGTTCCATAGGGAAAACGCAACAAAGCACTCTGGTAGATTAGCGATGCGGAAACCTGCCTCTGCTAGGGAACGATATGTTGCTGACGATACAAAATGTAAAAAATCTACAAAGAAATTAAATCATCAATTGAATTGAATCTTGATGCAATCGAACTACAAGATGACTTAAATAGCGTAACGAAATGGTCTTCTATCTGGCAAATCAAATTCAATGCTGACAAATGCTGTGCTATGCATCTAGGTACAACTAATATTAAACATTCATACTTCATGAACTCTCTTGATACAAATATTAAGCTGGTAGAAACAACTGTCGTAAAGGATTTAGGTCTGAATGTAGACAACCAACTAAAATTTAGCATCCATTGTCAAATCCAAGTATCAAAAGCTAATAAGATTTTAGGACTGATAAGAAGGTCTCTCACCCATTTAGACTCTTCAACTCTAGTAAGGCTGTACACTTCGCTAGTTAGACCTATACCTGAATACGGGAACGGTCCATGGACTCCCATGTTAAAAAAAGACAGTCTAACACTAGAAAATGTGCAGCGAAGAGCAACTAAAATGATACCCTCAATAAGAAATTATACTTATTTAGACCGGTTAACATATCTGAATCTACCATCTCTCTATTACCGTCGATCACGTGGGGATATGATTCAAACTTACAAATACATTTATGGCCTTTATCGTGTTCAGTGGCCATTCTTGGAGATAGACAAACAAAGCATCACTCGGGGACATAATTTTAAACTCACTAAGAGCCGAAGTAACAAACTAATTAGGCAGAACTCTTTTGCAAACCAAATTATGAATAGTTGGAATAGCTTACCAAATGAAGTAGTTAGTGCCGTAACCCTAAATATCTTAAAAAATAAACTAGATTCATTTTGGTCAGATTTTTTGTATACGCAAGAGCCAGTACACAATCATTATCTTTCCTTTACCTCGAAACAAATTAACTAAGCAATAAGCATAATGTAGTCGCCATCTATCTACAGGCATTTTGCCTATAATGGTAGTATATGATAAGTATAAGTTTTGTTAGAGCTCTCTGCTATTTCGCGCAACGTGTTTGGAGGTCACTGGCGAAAAACAAAACATGTTGAGGCATATATTGCGTCATAAGCGTGTCGCGCAAAGGATGTTGAGATTCCGTTTTCTTAACAAACATCGTCCCGTATAGAATAGTTTGTTAGGAGAGCGCTCTAACAGAGGGGATCTATTGAAACTTTTTTGCACCTACAGAACGTAAGGCCAGTTTCAATCCCGATTTCAAGCATGTGATCACACAAAAATGTGTGCTATTCCATTCGTCATTCACAAATACACATTCTTCGAAGGGACATATGATAAAGCTGTGGCGGTGGTTCTGTCTTGCTTGGTGGCTGTTTCATGACATTGTCCTATTGCACAGGCCTCGCCCTTCCACTCCGCTTTCGTATCGAGTTCCGTGTTTGCACGCTTTTCAATATCTATTAAGCTCACAAAACAGAAATGGGGTAAGCCAACTTCCGCTAATGAAATTGCCCGGTTATTATCATCTTACTAATATATGCTCACATCGCTTGACATTCGTGTCCCGCGAGCTCTCCATCAATATTGACACGAAGCCACACGTCTATTTTTAAATTGATAGCTAGCGTGAAGTAGGCAGAAATCTGATTGGCGGACTGAAAACCGCTCGTCACACAGCAAGAGATCAAAGCACTGCAAGTACGGCCATGAACAGCGAAGCTAAGAGTGGGCGTATGTTAGTACGATGGTGTCATGGGGTTGGCGTGGGTGGGCAGGGAGGCATAAAAAAACTTAATTCAATTAAATTCTAATTTTTTTTCCTTAGCATTTATATTTGGATTTACATCTTTGCAATAGGTAATCCATCTGAAGGCGGAGCTTATAAAATGATGGATACCTTAAACATAAAACAAATCTAGGATGAACGTGCAAGCTTATGGAGAAGTTGGTCAGAATTAGGCTTGCATGATTATGCAATTTTTATAATTGCGATTATTTCAAAGAAATACTTGCAATTATTCAATTAATTGATACTTAGCCCTTGTACAACCCGTTAAAAATTTAACTCTTACAGAGGCAGTAAAAGAAATAATGGTGTACATTTGAGAAACAATGATACTTTATATTGTTTCTATCTTAGCAATACAACTTTTGAAAGTTAGAAGAATAAAAGTTTATCTAATTCACACTATATACACATAGATGACTATAGCTATAATACAGCTATAATTTCCCTACTGATTACATGTATATTAAAAACATGTTGACTGAAAATAATTGCCGCATAAGCAAGCAACAAATTTGAGACAATATGTTTTCAAAATATTCAGCATGTTTCATTATGGGCTCATTTGAAAACATCTTTCTCCGAATACAGCAAGAATGTGGTTAAGATCAAACTCGAAATTGAACAAAAGCAGGTTGGCATTTCATCCTGTTACCATTATAAGCTGACTAAGTTGACTAGCAAAATATTAATCAACTTTGTGTAAAATGAGCTGAATTTGAAACTGATATGTTTTAATATCTGAACTGTAGCATTGATGATATATATGTAAACATTTGTTCAAAATAAACTCATACTAAATGTTAATATTTCAATTGAAATGGATTAAAAACAACATACCACTTGAATAGCGAGTAAAATCAAATCATAGACACACTGGAGGTGTGCGTTAAAATTAGCAAGTCTTAGCCTCATCTTAATGCCTCACTGCACACAAATTATGTAATTGATAAAGTAATTGGAATTACCAATTTAAAAATGTTCAAATGTAATTAATCACAATTCAATTACAATTACTTTTTTAGCTACTCAATTACAATTACAATCAGTTACTTGAAAATTTTAATTAAATTACGGCCAATTACAATTACAAATTACAATTAATCCATGCCTGTATGCTGGTAATCCATTAAACATTTTCAAAATGATTTTATTGGCGCTGTTAGAGGCAGCAACAGTTTTCAGTAAAATTAGTCTCAAGATACTCAAAAAGACTGTTATTGAAATGAATGTATAGAACAGTAACAAATCTTAGACAACATATTTTCAAAATATTTAGAAATCTCAATTGTAATGTAGGCATACAGGAAAGATTTTGAACATCCAGCACATAATTGTCCTCGATATGCTCGGTATGGTGCTTTCCATACAAGAAGATGAACATAAAATATATTTGCAATTTTAATTTCAATATGTGTCAATTGTTCAATTATTTGAACTTAGCCTTGTCCACTATTATTTATTAGTCAGAATGAGAATCCTAAAACGCATACATGTACGGGAATGATCTGTTCAGTAGACAGCAATTTGGTTTCCTCTGTGTGAGATGTACATGTTTACAATTGCTTAAAGTGATGGACAAGTGGACTAGTACTAGAAAGGGACCTGGGGATCTGGATAACAGACAATTTAAAGCCAACAACACAATGTCTAACAGCAGCAAACAAAGCCCATGTATGTCATGAGATCTGTTAAAAATGGCTTTAAACATCTCGACAAAGAAGCTTTTCTTATACTATACAAGACATACGTACGGCCACATTTGGAATACTGTGTACAGGTTTGGTCACCTTATGTTATAGATATGAACCGTTTAGTACAAATACAAAAATGATGTATGAAATTAGTAAAATGCTTACATAGTAATAACTATGAAAATAGGTTAAAAGCACTAAATCTCACAACATTAAAACAATGAAGAATTTGGGGTGACCTCATTGAAACCTATAAATTAATTACAGGAAAAGAAGTTATAGACAGTAGCCAGCTCTGAACTCTATAAAAAAAAACCCCATCATTCGTGGACATAGTTTAAAAATTCACAAGCAAAGATTCAATACACGGTTAAGACAAAGCCTTTTCAGCTGTCGTATTGTGAACCTATGGACGTAGTTTTTGCCTGTAGTGTCAATGTCTTCAAGAGCTCATTAGATAATTATTGGCGAAACCTGGACATTTAAATAGGCTAAAAGCTTACCTACGTCCAGCATACATAACTCTAACTCTAGTATCTTGGATAGAGGAGGCTCGATTGACACCATTTACATGGATTTTATGAAGGCATCTGATACAGTGCCCCATTAGACCATCCTTAAATAATAGTTTGGCTGTCATCTTCCAGCCGACCATAGACAAAA
The DNA here is from genome assembly GCA_034401795.1 of Chaetoderma sp. LZ-2023a. NCBI lineage: Eukaryota > Metazoa > Mollusca > Caudofoveata > Chaetodermatida > Chaetodermatidae > Chaetoderma > Chaetoderma sp. LZ-2023a. The sequence goes on from CM067371.1 coordinate 100,406,675, forward strand.
AACTGCCGACTCAAAATCTTTTTTTTTGTAGTTTTCTGTGATGAATTAATTTTATTTTCTGATGTAATATCCGCATCAAAATGGACTCATGTAACCTTTAGAAACTGTTTGGTTTATAGTTTCTGCTTCAAGGTCAAATAAAAACCTTCAACTGTTGTTCTTAAATGTGTAATGTTATAATTCAGCACTGCAGACCTGCCCAAATTGTGCGAACGATGGCTCAGTAAGAATGGAAAAGTTATGACATCATATTTGTTGACAATATCTGAATGGGTCTGAAGAGCGAGCTCTAGATAAGCAGGCTTTTTGCGTTTTAACCCAATACAAATGGCCAATCGGCCAATTAATTTTTAACATCATGAGTGTCGAAATAGTCAATCACCCAATTGATTTCAGTTCTATTGCTAATAATGTATAATAACTTAATTAAAAAAACTCAATGAATTTACAAAATTTCTAAGAGTAAATTACCCAATTATTGAAAAGCTTATCTTGAGCTCTGGGGTCAGTCATACAAAAATCATGATTTTCACAACAAAATCAGATAATTCTTCCATATCGACGGTTGAAAGACCCATTTCAACAGGTTTTCATAACAGCACAGGCCTGGAGGATTGCTCAACAGCAACACCCATTACATTACAAGATTGGCGATTATTTATTTCATGCTTAATATATACGTATCACAATTGGGCAGTCCATCAAAGGCATAGCTTTTAAACTGATGGACCCCTACATGTAAAACAAATCATTGCAATATACAGGGTGATGACTGATACAATATCCACAAGCTGATAAGTGTCTTCATAAACAGAACGGCACAGGCCACACAACATATGTTCTTTGTACCATGTTGTGCTATAATATCTTATGTAATCAATCTTGATATTATTGTAATCAATTATTATATTATTAGGTTACCTGGCCTGAAAGGCGAAGTGAGCTTATGTCATGGGGACCATCCGTCGTGTGTCCGTCCGTCATCCATCAACTTTTCCTTTAAAATGACTTATTCTCAAGAACCGTCAGGCCGATTTCAATTATATTGGGCAGGAAGCATCCTTAGGGCATAGGGATCCAAGTTTGTTCAAACAAAGCTGAACGGCCAATTTGGCCGATGGCCATCTTGGATTTTGGCTGATTTTTAGAAACGCCTTTAAAAATCTCCAAAACCGCTTGAGGGATTGAAGCAAACCTCATGAAATATGATCTATGGCAAGAGCTGAACCAATTTGGTCAAGGGAACTTGATTGGTCAAATGGTTTGGCGGCCATCTTGGTTGACCTAGTTTTAGTGAAAATGACTTCTTGGCAGATATGATTAGGGACTAAGGGCCAAGAGAAGTCCCCCCCCCCCCCCCCTGGGGGCGGAACCAATTGTAAATATCATCTTGCAAAACGGAATCATATGGGAACCCATACAAAATTTGGTTGAATTCCACCCAACGGTTTGGGAGGAGATAGCATGACGGATGGGATAATAATCTTGGTGCATTGATGCATTCTACTTGTAGTACATGTATCAATTCATGCAAGATTAATTGCGTGCATTACCGAAAAGCGGAGTTCAGCGGAAGGCGGAGGTACACGCATCCTTTGTGATGCATTTGCATCACTAAAACTAGTTACTACTGACTTTGTCAATGGAAATTGCCAAAGCATAAAGTGTCTTTTTCGGGCTTTTATGATCATGTGATGTTCTGTTGACGCTGAAAGAGTCACATCGACTTACTTGATGTACTTTACTGTTTGTGTATTATCGACATATTTGTTTAACATTTAGTCCTAATTCCCGCGATATTATTGTGTTTTATGTGTCAAGTTCATATTAATCTCAACCGGAGGGCTTGTCATATGATGTGAGTGTTTACTTTTAAAGCAATTCACTGTTTGATTTCGTTGTCCGTGATGTGCGCAATTGTGCTTTTTTGTTTGGTTATCAGTTGCTCCTAAACGAGCGTAAAGCTCTTGAGTGCTGATGCCAAACATGGAAGAGAAATGGAAAACGTTCACACATGCACATTGTGGGCTTTGGAAATTTTCCAAATTGATTCCAGCACACATACAAAGTGGGTGAAGAAATGACTCAATGAGTGGGGCATACTGCATAGCTAGAAACGGATCTCCTGCATAGTCCATTGAATAGGTACATGTGTATGCGTGTTGGTGCCGACAATGGACCTTTCCAGTTTATCCATCCATCATATGACATCATAATCAACTACGTGACACCGCTGACTTGTTGGATGATGTCATAATCAATTACCATGAATGACTCAATTTAGTCCCTCTTAAATGCGTAATATTCCGACACATTTTACAAATTGTATGTTTATTATTTAATAAACATTCTGTTGAATATTTTGAAACTAATTTAACTGGGTGCTATTGCTGTCATCGGCAGCAAATTCACCCAATCAAATTAGTTTCAAAATAATCAACAGTTGATCTGTATTGTTTTCTGGAAATTGATAGTCAGTGAATTCAGGGATTGGTCGATCTGTCACTGGCGAAGCATGGGTGAAACTTGGCTAGAGCTGGGCGGGGACTAGATAAAACTGGAAAGCTCCATTGGTCTCTGTGTGTAGCATTTTCTGGTGTTGTTGCTAATTGTAAATATGTTTTCTAGATTCTGAGTCAAAGTTCACATTGCTTGAAGGAATATAATCAATAACCTAATGTGCTTGATGACATGATCTTTAAGCGATGATATGGCATCAATTGAGTGTGAGGATGGTGTTGATGAGGTAACATTGGATGATATTAATCAGCTGTTGGAACATTTTGTGCGAGCATCCTACAAAGCCAGGGATTCTGATAAAAAGGTACTTACATGTACATTATGTTTTTGTACTATTTGTCTCTCTGTCTTTGTCATTGATAATTTTCTGTCCCTTGCTTGGGGCATGACCTAGCTCTCAACCGATGAAAAGAGGGACTATTGCCCTATCTATACAACTAACCTAGCAATTACTTTGTGATTTGTTATCAGGTTTATGCTAAATCAGGGTTTAAACCTTCTTATTGAATTCCACCAAAAAGGTTACTACATGTAGGTGAGGGAACATATCTTTGAAAACCATTTGCTTTAGTCCTTTAGCACAGATCTGAAATTACAGCGCTAAATTACTAGACAACTGTACTGGTAAGCTGTTGAATATTTTGCAGCTAAGTTGACAGGAATCTGTTAATGCAATGGCAGCAACAGCTCTCGATCATATTAGTTTCAAAATATTTAAGAGAATATTCATTGCATCATCATGGACAAATTTGTCCAAATCCACGTCGTTGATTATGCTGATATATGATGTGAGGTCAAAAGTGTCAATATTTTAAACAATATTGCCGAAAGCTATTTTGCAAATTTCCACCCAAGTTTGGAAAAGATCCCTCCAGTAAACCCAAAGTTAATGAAAATTATCTTATAAAGAAGCGCTATTCTTTCATTAACCCAAATGTCTAGTGCTACGTAGGCTTGTGCGATTTTTCGATTTAATCGTGAAGTTCGATTTATTTTTAAAATCACGATTTTTACGATGTAATTGAGGAAAGATCGGAAAATCATCAAAAATTTCATGTTTTTACAAAATCTGAAGTGTGTACCTTTCCGTCGCATTATATCAGTACATGAGTACACTTAAAATTGATTCACGCCTGCGTTCATTCTGTGTATATCCCGCCGTGCCATGCATGTGTCGAATAATTACGAATCACAACACAAAGCGCTACAATAAACAAGCTAACAATAGCGAGGTAACACCTTTGTCATTGAGAAAACCAGCTAGTTACTCCGGCGAATCGCCATATAATTTTCTTTCTTTCGCTGCAGACCCTGAGTCTGTTGTGAAATGTCAAGTATATACAGTTTCAGAGTGTTAGGCAATCAGTGAACATAATTCTGTTTAATTCTAGAGTTAGCAATTTCAGACGGTCTAATAATTTTTCCTTTTTGATTCGGTTGTCATGTCAAATTAAAGAAAATAAAGCAACAGCATTCCAGATTGTTTGATTTTGAACTGTGCGTTCTGTTGATTACTCTTAAATGCAAATCGTACATTCTGAAAGCAACTATAAACCGCACTATAGGATGAGTTTACGCCGTTACACTAGTACCTACTCAAAGGGAGGCTATAAGCGGAAGCATCACGTAATTAAAATTTTTTTTTCTCAGCGACATTTTATCTCAAATTTTGATGAATTAAATAATGTTTATTAAACTATACGCAATATTTAGGCGGTCCCAATTAATAATTTGACGCCCGCGATGATGGATATAAGATATACATTAAGCATAGATGTAGGATGGTAAGAATTCGTCGCATGAACATCATGTGTTCTAATTTCGTGCTATTTTTGTCATTTATTTAAACTATCTAGAAACGAGTCACGTTAACCCGGTTTATGCTTTTGGGAATTTGGACCTACGATTTAATCGAAAATCGTGATTTTTTTCATGAAATCGATTGCGATGTTTCAAATCAAAAATCGCGCAAGCCTAGTGCTACGGATTAAAAGGGATTTGTCATGTCTGGCCTGTATGGGTGAGTCATATACAATAAAGACAGACTTGGCTCTTGCAATGTATTGGCCAGTACATTAGTCAGCTGCACTTTTTGTTAGCCAGCTATGAACTATTCTAGCCAATGTTTTGTAATCAATCTCCACCAGTTAATTCTTGGTCCAGCTAGTTCCTGCAATGTTCTTGAGGAATGGCCATTTACAGGCCAAGAGAAGGTGTTAGACATGTTAGAAGTTGTATCTGCTCGTATGTCTAATCATAGGTATACATTCGACTCCTAACCATAGTTAGCTATAGGTAACTAGATTATCAGTCTAACTTCAAATAGTTAACTAGTTAGAAGTTGTATCTGCTCGTATGTCTAATCATAGGTATACATTCGACTCCTAACCATAGTTAGCTATAGCTAACTAGATTATCAGTCTAACTTCAAATAGTTAACTAGCTGGTCACCTATAGTCAACCGACCACCTGAGCTCGGTTCAGATGGTTAGTGTGATATTTGCGTAAATTTTAAAATGGCGAACACCGATCGCTTGCCACGAATAAATGCATATAAGTGTAAATATTTCACTAAATAACTTAGGTTTGATGAAATTATGCTTTCCCGTTGTATGTCAATATTCCCAAGCCCCTATTCCTTCCAACTTTATGTCATACAGATGCTTTTTGACGTCTTAGCAGACAAAAATAGCCCATTTTCGTAGGCTATCAAAACAGATGACAGGAAGGGTTAATGGAGACTGGTACTTGGGTCCAAATTTTCTGCAATGGTGATTCAATGGGGAACCGGCTATCAACAAACTATAGTTAACTACATGGGTTTAGCGTCCGAATGGACATAGCAACTGTGCACGTTCAGTAAACCAGCACTGACTATAGTTAGCGTGGCGAACTTGACCATAGGTATAAGCACGACGTAATGGAGAAATTTTAGTCAGACTATGGAAGAAATCATGGTACTAACTACTAAGACAGCTCTTCTATAGAGACCAAGATGGCATTTTGCATTTGTTATCCCGGATCAAAGCTGTTTTTCTAGTAATGCTGGGCTTATCTGCTTGCTGCCTTTGATACCATAGATTTGAACATTCTGCTTACGAGCTTGCATAAGAACATTGGTAATTCTCTAGAACTACATTATCATGGATTGGATCGTACTTAATTAATCATCAATAGGCTGTGCAAATCTCAGATCTCGGTATTATTATCGACCAAGTTTTTGACACTTGTACAAAAACTGGCAGCTACATGTTAAGTTGTACTGAGTATACATGGACATAGATACGACAATAATTCTTAATCCTTACCACACTGATGTCAATATTTTATCTGTTACTGTGACAGTAGAAGAGAAACTGAGTGTAAATCTTTCAAAAATTTTGGTGGACGATGTTGCTGTCTATGGCAGCATCTTCCACCAAATTTGTAGAAAAAAGAACACCAGTTCATCTTTTAATTTAATTTGAAAACTAAAAAATTTGGCATCGGATTGCTAAGGGTTAAGAAATGGTAATTTCACTGGTTACCTATCATGAGGCATAGAATCATTTTAAAGATATTTATAATTGCCTGGAAGTATGTCATGGAAAATTGCCCGCATTCTTGTACATGTATATATACAGTTCATGGCATTCTTGTACATGTATATATACAGTTCATGGCATTCTTGTACATGTATATATACAGTTCATGGCATTCTTGTACATGTATATATACAGTTCATGGCATTCTTGTACATGTATATATACAGTTCATGGCATTCTTGTACATGTATATATACAGTTCATGGCATTCTTGTACATGTATATATACAGTTCATGGCATTCTTGTACATGTATATATACAGTTCATGGCATTCTTGTACATGTATATATACAGTTCATGGCATTCTTGTACATGTATATATACAGTTCATGGCATTCTTGTACATGTATATATACAGTTCATGGCATTCTTGTACATGTATATATACAGTTCATGGCATTCTTGTACATGTATATATACAGTTCATGGCATTCTTGTACATGTATATATACAGTTCATGGCATTCTTGTACATGTATATATACAGTTCATGGCATTCTTGTACATGTATATATACAGTACATGTACATGAACTTCTAAACTACATACACGTAAAACAAACAGACCACTTTGATCCAGCAACCTGAATCTACTTAACGTTCCTCGGTGAAAGCTTTGTTTATATGGGGACTAAGCTTTCAGCGTTACAGGCTTGCAGACTTTCAGCGCCAAATTTGTAGAGCAATTTGCCAAGACATTCAAAGCTACTGTAGTCAAAAACACACCTCTTTACGGGACATTGATATTTGCTCAAGATTCTCATTCTGGCACTTTATAAATGATTTATTAATATTTATTATTTACTATTTTTTACCATTTACCACTAGAATGACGACGACTGTAATGCTTCATAAAGTGACATGTATCTTTTCAGACTGGTGTGACTATTTAATTGACACATATTTTACAATTCTAGTCAGAAACCATTCTACAACGGTGTATCAAGTTATTCAGCAGAGATTATAAAGTATCGGTAAGTTTTGCTGTCGCATGTACATTTTGTTACAAGGTCCTGTCAGATGTGTGTGATAACATCGCCTAATTACTCCCTGAATATGCCTATAAAACATTAGCACCAACTATGGAGTCATGATTTATGATTTGTTTCATTTTCATAATCTGAAATCCCTTGACCACTGAATTTTCAAGAATCGTAAATAGTGCAGTCTGTTAACATAAGAATCGTGCAAAATATGATACCAACATGCCATTTGCCACACAGATAGGGCACATGGGCAGGATGAAACTAAGCTACAGACCCAAGCTAGCCGAGCCTCCTTTTAGCTGTATGACGTCATAATCCAAAATGTCTGTTGTACGTGAGGCATATTTGTTGAAAATCCTTGTATTTATTGCACCGTTTCAATATGACTGCCGATTTTGCCGCAATTTATGATCTACAGCGATGTTCTTATGTATTTGCAGCAGAATATCACCCAAGTGATTGAATAAACATATTCGTCCATCCGTCTGTCTGTGTCTGTATGTCTATCAAAAGCCAAACTATCTCAAAATATATACATATCTCAATTTTTGTTCAAATATATTAATTAAATCAGTGCATGTAGTGTGTGTCATGTGTCATGAACATTATCATATGCCTTAGTGTCGGTGTCATATCAAAGGTCAAGCACATGTAAAGGTCAAATGTTAAAATGAATGAACATTGTATCATTTCACCATTTCACCTGAAACAGTTCATCTAAAAGTATCAGACTTCAAACCATAAAGTATTTGGAGTTCATTCTGTGTATGTGTATGCACATGTATGCGTGTGTGTACATGTGGTGCATGTGCACATGCGTGTGTAAGTGCGCATGTGTGTGCATGCCTGTGTGCATACGTACGTACGTGCACACATACGTAGTCGTTTCTATGTGGAACCCATGTTAAACGTGCAAGGTATGTGCACCAGGTGTTAGTTGCTGGCTTATACATCCTTCTTATGAAGGCCAGGCAATCATCAGACGCTGATAGTGAGAGTCGGTTATGTTTCAGTGAATGGATTGAGAAAAGATCAAGTGAATCTGTCCAATTCTTATTCTGGTATCAAACCATTTTGCTACAGACATTGCTCCTAAGTCCTAATGTTGGTGCACAGTTTGCGGACAGCAGATTTTGTGATGTATTTGGATGCCTTGATAAAAATCTGCCAATGGGTGTTTGCACTTGATCATATCCACTATGCTAGATGGCTGCCAGTGTTTATCAACGCGTTGCTGGAATTAAGAGTATGACATCCTGGTGTTCATGAGAAGTTCCTCAATGGAAAGTTTGTAACACAGAAAACAGATCGACCGTTTTCCTGTATATCAGATGATCATGCCCACGAGCAGAATAACAAGGCCATCAAGACTGATTGTGGTGCTATTAGTTTGCTTGACAGTCCAGGTGCGCTCTTAAAGTGGATGGTTGCAGGATCACAAATTGCTAAAATGGTAAATGAATTCCAAGAGAAACGTGTCACGTCAGATGAAGATAAGATGAGTCACCATGAAGACAACAAAGCATTTGAAAGTCGTCACCAACAGCATGTAACAAACTTTGTGACTGTTCTTGAGAGTGAAGGAAATCCTTTTCAAGAAAGTGACATTCTAGTTTCGTTAGTGAGTAAAAGGATAATGAGTGATGTAGCAGTTAAGTCTGTTAGAGAAGCTGAACGGCTTGGATAGGACCAGTACCATACATATATGCAAGATAGACTAATAGAATGCAAAAGCTTTGTTCATGATGTAATCCATAAGAACAAACTGTCTTTGTTTAAAGAGCCAAGCATGCCATTGACTTCAAAGGCTAAGTCTAAGGTCACTGCTTTATCCCAAGATTGTCAGTTGTTTTCGAGACGGTTTATTGCTTGCGAGATGAGATTTGGGAATCTGTCTGATTTTTATACCCCCCCCCAAAAAAAAATTTGGCGGGTTATGTAATGCCGCCGTCCGTCTGAGCGGGCGGACGGGCGGCAGAGTGGTTTCCGGATGATAACTCTGTTACCGTTTGTCGGATCGCATTGAAACTTTATAGGGTGGTTGGACTTGCTCTTGGGAAGAAACCTATTGAAATCGACGATGATCTGAAATCCAAGATGGCCGCCAGCCACCGGCGGCCATCTTGAAAATTGGTTTCCGGATGATAACTCCGTTATCGTTTGGCGGAGCGCATTGAAACTTCATAGCGTGGTTGGACTAGGTCTTGGAAAGAAACTTATCGAAATCAACGATGATCCAAAATCCAAGATGGCCACCAGCCACCTGCGGTCATCTTGAAAATTGGCTTCCGAGTGATATCGCCATTACTGTTTGTCAGATCGCATTGAAACTTCATAGGGTGGTTGGACTAGGTCTGGGGAAGAAACCTATCGAAATCGACGACGATCCGAAATCCAAGATGGCTGCCAGCCACCGGTGTCCATCTTAAAAATTGGTTTCCGGATGATAACTCCGTTACCGTTTATCGGATCGCTTTGAAACTCCATGGAGTTGTTAGACTAGGTCTGGGGAAGAAACCCATCGAAATTGACAATGATTCGAAATCCAAGATGGCTGCCAGCCACCGGTGGCCATCTTGAAAATTGGTTTCCGGATGATAACTCTGTTACCGTTTATCGCATCACTTTGAAACTTCATAGAGTGGTTGGACTAAGTCTGCGGAAGAAGCCTATCAAAATCGACAATGATCCAAAATCCAAAATGGCTGCCAGCCACTGGTGGCCATCTTGAAAATTGGTTTCCAGATGATAACTCCGTTATCGTTTATCGGACTGCTTTTAAACTTCATCGTGTAGTTCAACTACGTCTGGTGAAGAAACCTATCTAGATTGACAATGATCTGAAATCCAAGATGGCCGCCAGCCACCGGAGGCCATCTTGAAAATTGGTTTCAGGATGATAACTCCGTTACCGTTTATCGGATCGCTTTGAAACTTCATAGAGTGGTTGGACTATGTTGAGGAAGAAACTTATCGAAATCGACACTGATCCAAAATCCAAGATGGCCGCCAGCCATGGGCTGTCATCTTGAAAGTTGGTTTCTGGATGATATCTCCGTTACCATTTATCAGATCACTTCCTAGGGTCGGTGGAATATGTCTGGTGAAGAAACCTATCAAAATTTACGATAATCCGAAATCCAATATGGCCACCAGTCAGCGGCAGCCATCTTGAAAATTGGTTTCCGGACGATACCTCCTTGACTGTTTAGCGGATTACTTTGACACTAAATAAGGATTACTGATCTGAGGAAGAAGTAAATATTTTCTGATAGCTGTCATTTATTAGTTTGTCATCATGGCGGGGTATTAGGCGCCATTTGCGGAGCTCTTGTTTCAGCCATAAAAATCACTCATACCCGCCGTCAATTTCGGATTATGAAAACTAAGAAAGGGCAACAAATCTGAGGTCATAATCTGTTTACAAAATTCCGGGACAACATGGTTTTTGGAGCCGCAGGCAGGTGCAGTTATAATAGATGGACAAGCTGCCATACACATGACAACCCCTGGCACCACGAAGACTTTTGATCAGTATAGTCCGGGTGTCTTCTGACCAGTTATTTTGAAACTGTGTAGCTCAGCATCTCGTGTTGATATCATATTTGATAGGTGTCTTTCAGGAAGCTTGAAGACAGACGAGAGAAAAGCGGGGTACTGGGTCATTCCATGTCAAAACAACAAATTTTCAGAAATCTTGTTGCATGACCGATTCAGATTATCATAATTCTCTGCCTACTGTATTATTAGTATGTTTTAGGAAATCCTGCAAAATTTTAGCACTCAAATCGCAGTCTTTTTGGAGATATTGGTGCTAGAACAGCAAGGGGGTCCACCACATGTGACGCAATTGTCATTTTGTAGCCTTTTCAAGGCTCTGCAAATGTTTAACCTGACATCCAATTTCAATAAAACGTTCAGTGCTTTGTCACATGTATGTGCTCTCTTGAAATATGCAGGGCATAATAATTTTTGTGCTCATGTTAGTAACCTAGGTAACATTAAAAATGAAAATCTATTCAAAGTGACAAATTTTCAGACCCACTTGTGATTACAATTATGTTAAAACTATTAGAGTTAGAAATGTAATACATGATGGATCAGTATATATTTGTTAGTTTATACATAAAAGAAAAAATATGTGGTTCTTAACATTTTTGAAATATAGGCCCTTGAAATTAGCCCAACCCGAAAATGATCCCATATTCAACTGGCAGGATGACCATGTGGGATAGGTGGAAGAAACTTGTGCTTTACAGACAATAAAACATTGGTGGACCCCCTTGCTGTTCTAGGGTCCATATCTCCAAAAATATTGAGATTTGAGTACTAAAATTTTGCAGGATTTCCTAAAACATACTACTGTACCAGTACACAAAGAATCTTGGAAATTTGAATTGGTCCTGCAACACCCATTGTCTTGACACAGAATGACCCTACTGGAAAATGATTCAAAGTAACACCTACATCCCCTAAAGAGCTGTTCAAGCTACTAGCAGAAGACATGGCTAAAGTAGAATGACAGACAAGGACCATTGTTTGTACTATGTCGACACAGTTATATCACCCTCCACTATTCATAGCGTTGAAGAACTGTCACCATGTCAGCATGAAGAAGTGGACACACATTCCTCTTGCATGCTGGACATACAGACCAAGATGGTCAACCAAAAATCCTCATTAGAACTGTTGACTCCGATGTTGTTGTTTTGGCGGTGTTTGTCTTTCACGTATTGAATGTAGATGAGTTGTGGGTTGACTTTTTTCACTTCAAGAGTATACTTACCTCCCTAATACTTTTGATATTGCTAAATATTGGCTTTCACTCAATAAACACTCAGATTTAAAACAGTTAGGTGCCCCTACTGGGCAGGGAGTCAGAGCGTAGTCTGGCGGATGCCAGCCCCACCACCGCGCATGCGCAGACTAGCACTTCCTCTTTGCTAGATTATTGGCAGAGAGAACACACATGTCTTTTTGTGCAATAGCTTTTTCCTACTCTTAAACTGTTTAAGTGGTGTTATTTTGGAGTGATAGTATCTGATTTGGATGGCAGGAAGGAACACTTCGCCAAAGGAGGACTTAGGACCTTTAAATCAGGTGACTTCTAGTAAAATTAGCGAGTTTTCTTCCCGGTGTATTGTGTTTCCGGGACTCGCGTTTACCGTGATAAGCGCCTTGGTTAGTTGGTTTATGTCAACTCGGTGCTACCTAAGGCTAATTTCTCTTTCTGTTTATGTCCACAGGTCTGTATGACGCTAGGTGGTGACATCACAGCAGCAGAGAGTTAGTTTTCTCTCCACCATGGTTCCATTTCCTACTAACACTGTTAGGTTATCTAACCAAATGAAAAATTATGTCCAGTGAGTTGGAGGCCTAGTATAAAGGTCTTCTCACTTTGCCCTCTTGATCCAATTCCTTCCCCATGAGGTGGAGAGAGTTAAGAGGCGTGCAGATGGTGGAGTTCTCCGGTTCGTTACGTTGGATGGTTTGTCTATACAAAGTGTCAGGTATCTAGTTATTGATAATGTGGTGATGTTAATTATAGTAAACAAACAAAGGGAGATAATTAACATTTTTGCCAGAAAAGAGTTATCTATATGTATCTGATGGTTGTGTAGTCGACTTATCCATTCAGCATACAATTCGTCCTTGCACTTGGATGTTTTGTTGGGATCGAATTTTTCCTGTCACGGGATTTATGACGTCATAATCAGCCTGGCTATGTATTTATCAGCAATTCAAGTCGCTATGCTGGTTTCTGATGTATATTGATCTTTATGATCGTTTCCTTCTCTTTGAGTTGGTTTGAGTCTCTAAGCTTAACTAGTTTGCTCATACTCCTTGTCCTTTGCCCTGTTTCAGGGACCTGGTTGCGCGTCCTGTGGACGTTTTCTACATGAAAAGTTCTGGCCTCATCTGTGCTATCAATGTAGCCCTTGTGGTCCCTTGGTTAATTGTGACATATGTAAGCACTGGGGGGGCGAGTTAATGTCCGAATTCTTGTGCTGCTTACAGGCGACGGACAAGGTGGTAGAGGAGGAGAAGAAGAAGAAGCGGAAACGAGAGGTTGTAAGTAGGAAGGGTAAGGGGAAGGTCTCGTCCGCGGTGGATATGGAGGCCTTCCGGACCGAGATGTTGGGAGAGATGAAGAGGACAATAAAGGATTTGGTTCCAGGGTTGCTTCGTGGCATGCTTCCTGGACCAAATCCTTTACTGTCCTCATCATCGGCTTCGGAGCAGGTAATCCCCGCCTCTGGATCGGTTTTCCTTAGACCGCTTCCGTTGTTCGACGATTCAGAGGTGGCCCCATTAGAGGGGGCGTTCCACGACCCTGGCAGCAGGCTTATTGCCGCGCCGAGAGGGGACCGTGGACGGTTGTCGCTGGAACCCGCGGGCTGCTTATCAGTCCAGGGGTATCCGCACGCCGCGGTGGCCAGTACCTCCTATGGCACCGTTCCTGGTCAGCCCGGGTTAGCTCTCTTTGCTGACCCGGGGTCTAATCTTTCTGACCAGGGTGATGAGGATTACCTGCTAGGGTCGCCGTCTGACGACGTGGACATGGATGAAGAAGTTTGTGCACCCCTCGCGGGGAATACAGGCGGCTTCTTCCACGGTTTTACTCACCCTGGAGTAAAGTCCGCGGCTCAGGTGGTGGCCCAGGGCGCTGCTGATGGCCAGCGGTACCGCATACCTCGGCTTGCCGAGGGTGTTGCTGGTGCTGGCCGGGCCCGTGGTGGGGCGGTATATACCCCGCGCTCTGCCACGGTGCCTGCTCCTGGTCAAACCAGTGATATTGTCATGCCGGTGCTATCAGGCCCGCATGTTTTCCCTGGCTTGCCAGGTGTATCAGCGTACCCGCCGTCAAGCTCTGATGCTTGCGCTCAGGAGGAAGACGAAGGTCCCCGTCTTGTAGAGCGCTCGCAGTTAGCCACTGAGGAGGATTGGTCTGACGCTTGCCAGTGGTTGGTGAGCGTTAGGCCTGATCTGCCCGTGGAGCAGTCGCCTAGCCAGCGTGACCACAGGCCGTGGTTAGCTGGCAAACCGACTGCTAACGCTATGCCTTCTCTGCCGCTGGCGGAGCATGTCGTTGACATGTTCAAGGCGGCGGAGTCGTCCATTAACTCGAGTGGACGTCTCGCGAAGGCCCCTCGCGAGGTGGCCAGGCGTTGTCGCATCGTGCCCCTGGATTACCAGCGGTACGGTGTGGTACCCAAGCCCAGCGTGGATGACCGCGCGGCTTTGGGTGAGGATGCGCGGCCAGGCTCCCGTTCTGACACGGGGGTCTTGTGCTCGAACGCGTTGCGTTCGGCGAATACCGCGTTGCGTGATGCGGAGGAGAGTGGGAGGGCTTCGATTGCCGCTCTGTCCCACGTCTCCCAGCTGTTACAGGGGGTAGTAACGGCATCCGCATCGCGCCAGCCAAGCCCGGTCACGGTCCAGCGAGCCATCCAGGATGGTATTAACCTGGCGCTGGACTGTATGACTCGGTCTCAGGACCTGTACAATAGGCTACTCCGTACGCCTATGACGGGTCCTGGTCTTTTTGGAGGTGAGGGATGTCGCCACCTCCAGGAGACGGTCACCCTGGTGAATAACCAGAGGGCGCTGCGCGAGCAGTTTGAGGTGCTGCGTCGTGCTAACGTTCGCGCCGCGGCCCCTGCGTATCGTCCCCTGCAGGCTCGAGGTGGTGCTGGCCAAGTCAGAGGCCAGCCACCGTCGCAGCGTCGGCCTCGGCCGCGTGCGATTCGGCCAGCAGCGAGGGGGGCGCAGGTTCCTCAGGCGCCGTCAGCCAGGCAGCCGCCCGCGCACCAAGGTGCGCACGGGGCGGGGCGGGGCGCGCGAGGATCTGGGCGTGGTTATCGGTCCTGACAGGACGCTTACCGCGGTAAGAACCACTCCGGTGTGTATGGCGACGGAGACAGTGCCGCTCTTGCATGCCTTGTGTCCACCGCGGTCCCTAGGTGGACCGGTGGGAGGCCGGCTAGCCGGCCACATGCAAGAGTGGGAACGGTTAACTCAGGACCGTTTAGTCTTGCGATGGCTTTCCGTCGGGTATCATCCAGAGTGGATGACAGGCCCGCCGTCGCGACTGTCTCTAGTGCCAGTCTGGACTCCCATTCCGAGAGAGCCAGAGCAAAGGTTGTGTATCGAGGAGGAGATAAATTCCCTCGTACAAAAAGGAGCTATTCAGCCGGCACAAAGGTGTCCGGGCTTCTATTCAATCCTGTTCTTAGTAACAAAACGCACCGGAGGGTGGAGACCGATTCTCAACCTCAAGCCATTGAACAAGTTCATCGAGACGCCCAGTTTCAAGATGGAAACGGTGCGCTCGGTGTTGGCGGGGTTGGAGAGGGGGATGTGGACGGCGTCGATAGATTTGAAGGACGCTTATTTCCACATCCCCATCCACGGGAGTTTCTGTCGCTTCCTGAGATTTGCATTCCAGGGCAGACAGTGGGAATTCAGGGTGTTGCCCTTCGGAATTTCCACGGCTCCTCGGGTTTTCACCCGTGTGGTTCTTGCGATCACAGCATACCTCCGCAGGAGAAGCATAGCAGTCCACACGTACATAGACGACTGGCTGTTGAAAGCGCACACCCGGGAAAGTTTGTCGGCCAATCTGGAGATTGTTTTGAAAACTCTCACAGACTTAGGCTGGATGATCAATTTCCCAAAATCAGAGCTGACTCCATCCCAGAAGTTTGTTTACCTGGGGATGTTCTTCGATCTAGAGACAGGATATGTTTATCCTACTCAGGAGAGAGTTCAGAAACTCATCTCATTAATTCAGTCAGTGTGCGACAGTCGTCATGTCCTGGCACGGGTTTACTTGAGAATGCTGGGGTTGATGGTTTCATTGGAACCAGTCATTCCTCAGGCCGCCTTACGCAGGCGGCCGATCCAGTTATTTCTCATGACACAATGGACCCAGAGTACAGGTTCGCTGGACTCGAATGTGTCAGTGTTGGCGCCTCTCATTCACCACCTGCAATGGTGGTTGAATACAGAGAATCTCTTGCCGGGGGTTTTGCTAACCCCTCCCCACCCTCAGGTGACTGTGTATACAGATGCATCGATGGAGGGCTGGGGAGCTTGCCTGGAAGAGTACACGATATCAGGGCTTTGGAATCTGGAACAGTCAAAGGAACATATAAATCTACTGGAGCTAAAAGCAGTAGTCCTGGGCCTGGAACATTTCTTACAGAAAGTTCAGGGCAAGATTGTTCTTATTCGTTCAGACAACTCAACAGTTGTGACTTACATAAACCGCCAGGGCGGAACGAAGTCGCCCAGTCTCTGTATGATGACATGGAAACTGCTTTGTTGGTGTCTGGATCACCAGATTACCTTGAAAGCAGTTCATATTCCGGGAAGGTTAAACCTGCTAGCAGACTCATTGAGCCGAAGGATGAGTGTTTTACCCACGGAATGGCAACTAAATCAATGTGTGGCGGATCGTCTGTTCGACCATTGGGGGAAACCCAACATCGATTTGTTCGCAACGAAGAAGAATGCGAAGATGACGACGTACGTCTCTCCGATTCCGGATCCAAGCGCTTTCGCAACAGATGCGTTAGCTATCAGCTGGGGGAGAATGTATGCATACGCATTCCCTCCAGCAATCCTGATTCCAAAAATTCTTCAGAAAATCAGACAAGAGGAATGCCAAGTGCTTCTGATCGCCCCGGATTGGCCAAGCCGATCATGGTATACGGATCTGCTGGACCTTCTGGTCTGCAATCCGGTTCCTCTGCCTCTGATGGACGATATTATCTTCCAGGGCAAGGCCCTTCACAACAATCCGTCAATGTTCAGATTGACTGCGTGGATGTTGTCAAGGAATCTAGAATTAAGGAGGGCTTTTCTGAGCAAGCAGCCATGTTTATGGCCAAAGCCAGGAGGGGGTCAACCTCCAGAGCATATAATTATAAAATCAACAGATTTGCAGAATGGTGCTCAAAAAGATGTATTGATCCAATGGATTCATCTATTCAAGTAGTAGCTGATTTCCTCTGTCACCTCTATGATGCCTATAGCCTCAAGCCTAACTCTATTGCTGGTTATAAGTCAGCATTAATGTCTGTTATTCCTTGCTTGGCTAAGAGGGGAAGTGATGAAGTAAATACATTAAATGTATTAATTAAAGGCATGGGCAATCTAAGACCAAGGAATCCACCTGTGATTCCGTCTTGGAGTTTATCGCTAGTGCTTCAAGTACTAGGTGATAAGCCTTTTGAACCACTTAGTTCCATTTCTATGAAACTATTAACACTGAAGACTGTGTTTTTAATTGCTGCGGCCTCGGCTAGGCGTAGGAGTGAAATTCATGCCTTATCAGCCGAGGATGACCGTTTTGTGGTTTCAGGGGAAGGCCTTAAGCTGCTACCTAGGATTAATTTCTTGGCTAAAAATCAGTCGTTGAAATATCCAGGTCAACCTATTATTTTGCCTGCTTTAACTAGATATGATCCTAATTCTAAAGCATGGTGTCCCGTCCGGGCGCTGCGCCGGTACAAACAACGTACGGCGGAGTGGCGCACCGACCAGTCAGCGTTATGGTTGTCATATATTGAACCCCATGACAGGGCTTCTAAGGACACCATTTCCAGGTGGATTGTGGAATGCATTCAGTTTTGCCATAAATCCGCCACCGGGAAGCAGGTTGACGTGGCCAAGGCTCACAGTGTCCGCGGCGTAGTGACATCCACGGCCCTATTTAATGGGGTCCCTGTGGATGATATTATGTCGGTGGCTCAGTGGCACTGTGAGTCAAGTTTTACAGACCATTATCTCCGTGACACCTCTAATCCTCTCGCCTTGTCGATTTTGAAAAAATAACTCGGTTTATATTTTTTGAGGAGGTTTTTCCTCATTACTTATATATTTCACAATTAATTTATGGAAACACCCACTTTTTTGGGCCTGCATCAGTCTTTACCAATGGGAAGATGATGTCAGCAGCCATTTTCAACAAGGTCAGTCTTGTTCATGTGTTGTCCGTTGTTGATTGTATTGTCACGATTACCCGTTATTAATATGGTGATGGTTTGTGTATTTGTGTGGTTCATTGTTGAGAGTTACGAAAATGGAGTTTTTTCGTCTCTGTCCTGTAGTACATGGCACTTGTACGTAGAGAGCGTATAGGACATTGAGGTCAGGCGACTCTTCCTCCCAGGAAGGAGGGGGGGGGGAGCGCATATGACATTCGGTCATCTCTCATACATCGGTAGTGTTATCCGATGGTTAGTCAAATCCTGACTGTTTTTTATTACAGTTTCAGAAGTTTAAGTGCCTTAAACGCAGAAAAGCGTATAGGGATGAGCTGGTCTTTTGACCTCGCCTCCCTCCCGCCAGATTCACTTTCGAATTCTGGCAATATCAAAAGTATTAGGGAGGTAAGTATACTCTTGAAGTGAAATAAACGAAATCTAGGATTTCTTTTTTCACGAGAGAGTTGATACTTACCTCCCTAGATACGGACCCGGCCTCTCCACCCCACAGAGGCTCGGTCTTCAGGCTCTTAATAGTTGCATGTGTGTCAGCCAATAATCTAGTCAGAGGAAGTGCTAGTCTGCGCATGCGCGGTGGTGGGGCTGGCATCCGCCAGACTACGCTCTGACTCCCTGCCCAGTAGGGGCACCTAACTGTTTTAAATCTGAGTGTTTATTGAGTGAAAGCCAATATTTAGCAATATCAAAAGTATTAGGGAGGTAAGTATCAACTCTCTCGTGAAAAAAGAAATCCTAGATTTCGTTTAGGTGCAGGTAAGAATAGATGATACCTCCCATTTCACAAGTATTTCCAGATGATAGGTCCTCGCATTTGTGCAGCTCTGCCCTTTTGGCATGCATTTACCGGCTGCGACACCATCTCCACATTCGCAGGATGTGGCAAGAAAACAGCATGAGATGTCTGGAAGGTGTTTTCTGAGATTCAGTATTTTGTCACAGTGTCCAACAGAAATTCAGGATTGCCACATGAACAAGATAGAATGGTATTTTGTTTTCCTGTATGACAGAACAAGTTCATCAAACAAAATCAACGAATGCAGACAAATTTTGTTTACGAAGAAAAATCGTCAGATAGACAATATACATGTGCCTCCAACTGAAGCATCACTGGTGAAACATACAAAGCGAGCTGTTTTACAAGCCGGCTACGTCTGGTCACAGTGTCTCACACACATACTTACAATACCAAGTGTTACCACCTGGGGATGGCATCAATGTGGATCTGGATTTAGACCTCTCCGGACAAACTTGCCAGAAGCATCTAGTCACTGTTATGAGTTAATACACTGCACTTGTAAAGTACGGTGTACTAAGTTGTGTAAATGTGTAAAGTCAGCTCTTCTGTGACGGTCAGTGTTCTCGTGAGGATGTGCTCGTGTAGGGCAAATAGAAGTGTATTACATTAAGTATGCAGATGGTGTTCTAAGTCTTCTAACCTTCAGGATCATAGTCCTTACTGTAGATTGATTTAAATAACACTTCATTATCACGATTCTTTGTGTACTAATCTGTGTACATTTGATGCCCAGTGTTCTCGTGAGGATGTGGTAGTGTAGGGGGCATGTAATTGTATTATATTAAGTATGCATCGTGTTCTAGTGCTGTAGATTGATTTTAAATGACACTTCATTATCAAGATTCATAGGCTATGTCATCGCGACAGGCCATTAATCATATACTGCTATGTTTAACCTCAACATCTGACTTGCCATATTGAGATATGCACTATGCAGTTAGTATTTAACATTTATAACAATATGGCTTACGTGAATTGGGTGGTTCACACATTGTAAACAGATTTAACACATTAACAGTTATAGAAAGCTTAAGGATGGACATAGAGATGGTGTTGGGGTATGGATGTGTGATATTATGCCATGCAATAGCACGATATATCATACAGAAAATCTTGTGATATACTAATATATCATATGCCATGGTGTCATGAGACAATATTCTAAAGAACATTAAGAAATGTATTTGACTGGAAGCCGTTCTATAGTAAAATATCGCAATATTTTATCATATCGCGATATATCGAAATATAAAGAAATCGTGCACCCCTAATGGGCTTGGAAGGGGTAAATCATTAGATTTGGTCATACATCCTTTTTGTATTAAAGGGTTTGTTGTAGACAGCATTCTGCCCATACATATACAGCAAAATACAACGTCTAGTAGACGCAAGATAAGGGATATGTGGTCCGTTAAAAACTTTTTGTCCTAAATGGCGGCCATCTTGAATGATGACGTTATACTCCTAAATGGTGGCTTACCCAGCTAGGGTCTGTAGCAAAATTTATTCTAGACATAGTGCCCTTACTTTGTGCCAGGCGGCTTGTTGGTATCACATTTTGCATAATTCTACCAGTCTTTGTTGCTAACAGACTGCACTAAAATGTGTCACCAATGTAGTATAATATAATTATAATAGATTGTGATATGCCCATTCTACATGTTCTATGTACATTTAAACATTAGTTTATTGACAACCATTCAATTACCATTCGAACATACAATGTAGCATTGATTTTGTCCTTATGAACGGTGTCATCTTGTCTCCTTACGAAGTGATATGTGGTGTCATTCCAGCTCAAATGAGCTGAATTTAGATGTGACATTTTTGACAACTTGGTAATTATGCACTTGCTGTCCATTATAATTGACAGCATTGACTGTAGTGTCTGTTCGTATCTACCTTTCATACATTGTTGGCTAAAATATTGAGTCCACTGATTATTCTGAGAAGAATTTGAGAAAGTTGTTGCTGTGTTAGTCAGCAACAACTGTCAATCAAATTACTTGAAATATCTTCAGCAAGTTTTACTACATGTACATTGCTGACTAATTTGGGAAGTTATTGAAGCAATAATTTTCAGCCGTATCATTATGAAAACCTTTGCCCATGTATTGTCTGCTATATAATTTGAGGACAATTTGACGGAAAATTGTTGCTGCTATAGACTAATAATTGTCAGTCAACTTGTTCTAATAATAATTAGCCTAGCATGTTACAAACTGTCGACTCGATGAACATGGTCTGATTAAAATTTAGTACCAGGCTAGCCAGGTTTTATAAGGAGAATTTTCACGACACGACTCGATAAAGATTGCAGAGAAGCATTTAGCAGCAGAACTATGAGTGAGATTTATTAGTCTAATTTGGTTGTCTTATTGGAATACGATACCTTTAATGTTTAATTATTAGTGTGCCGGCACCAGCTACAGCTCAAATGTTTGTAGGAGACATTGAGTGAATGGAGGCCAAATACCCAAATTATGTACTGTCAAGTAAAAGTGTGTTTGTCATGTCTACAATCTCAGAGTGTTCTTGTTTTCAGATGGTGAACAATACTAATGGTGAGCTCTGTAGTTCATACCCTAACCGAATTATCATCCAAGATTATGAAAGAAGCCACAGACACACCGCTAACTCAGCCGACCTGTAAGTTAATATCTTGCTGATCATTTTGTACATCTGTACCTGTACAGAGAGTGGTGATGTCCTTCATTAATTCTGCCTAGGGCGCATACTACAACTCAACTGTGTATCATTTGTATGTGCCCTTATTGGTATGTGTGCATGACCGCAGTGGACTTTATATGAATTGTGTAAGTCAAGATAACTTTGCTGCTTAAAATTAAAACTGAAATTCTTATGTCATAGCATAGTACAATAGAGAGCTTATGTCATAGCATAGTGCAATAGAGAGCTTATGTCATAGCATAGTACAATAGAGAGCTTATGTCATAGCATAGTGCAATAGAGAGCTTATGTCATAGCATAGTGCTATAGAGAGCTTATGTCATAGCATAGTACAATAGAGAGCTTATGTCATAGCATAGTGCAATAGAGAGCTTATGTCATAGCATAGTGCAATAGAGAGCTTATGTCATAGCATAGTGCTATAGAGAGCTTATGTCATAGCATAGTGCAATAGAGAGCTTATGTCATAGCATAGTGCTATAGAGAGCTTATGTCATAGCATAGTGCAATAGAGAGCTTATGTCATAGCATAGTGCAATAGAGAGCTTATGTCATAGCATAGTGCAATAGAGAGCTTATGTCATAGCATAGTGCAATAGAGAGCTTATGTCATAGCATAGTGCAATAGAGAGCTTATGTCATAGCATAGTGCAATAGAGAGCTTATGTCATAGCATAGTGCAATAGAGAGCTTATGTCATAGCATAGTGCAATAGAGAGCTTATGTCATAGCATAGTGCAATAGAGAGCTTATGTCATAGCATAGTGCAATAGAGAGCTTATGTCATAGCATAGTGCAATAGAGAGCTTATGTCATAGCATAGTGCAATAGAGAGCTTATGTCATAGCATAGTGCAATAGAGAGCTTATGTCATAGCATAGTGCAATAGAGAGCTTATGTCATAGCATAGTGCAATAGAGAGCTTATGTCATAGCATAGTGCAATAGAGAGCTTATGTCATAGCATAGTGCAATAGAGAGCTTATGTCATAGCATAGTGCAATAGAGAGCTTATGTCATAGCATAGTGCAATAGAGAGCTTATGTCATAGCATAGTACAATAGAGAGCTTATGTCATAGCATAGTGCAATAGAGAGCTTATGTCATAGCATAGTACAATAGAGAGCTTATGTCATAGCATAGTGCAATAGAGAGCTTATGTCATAGCATAGTACAATAGAGAGCTTATGTCATAGCATAGTGCAATAGAGAGCTTATGTCATAGCATAGTACAATAGAGAGCTTATGTCATAGCATAGTGCAATAGAGAGCTTATGTCATAGCATAGTACAATAGAGAGATATCCTTTAATGGTCAAGATTGGTCAAGAAAAACTGTTTGCTTAGTAAATGTACATTTGCAGGCGAAAAGAAGACTATTCTTTAAATTTACCACTGAAATGACTGGCTATGTTATCCATGCAGCCATCCATCCATTCCATTTATAACATTTCAGTAATAAATTCTTGACCTGCATATGATTGAAAACAACAGGACCACTTGAGAAGCTACTTTTGCTAGGCTTGACCATGAACGTTCTATAAAATGAACGCATCAATTGAGCAATGTTTACAAAATCCATTCTTAACCATTACCACACTGATGTCAAAATTAAAGATTTTAAAATTAAATTAAAAGATGAACTGGTGTTCATTTTTCAACATATTTGGTGGAGGATGTTAGTGTCTATGACGGCAACATTGTCCACCAAATTTGTTGAAAATGACACCAGTTTCTTTGGTATTGACGTAGTAAAAGATAGAATATTGATATCAGGGTGATAAAGGTTAAAGATTTCTAAGATGCATGAGAATGGATTGCATAAAGGATATATGAAACTTTAAAATTAAATTTTTTCTGCACATCTTTAGTTGTAACTTGCAAATAGTATATGTCAGTCTGTCTGTCTGTCTGTCTGTCTGTCACATTATTTACATTTGTCATAAAGTTACACAAGTCGCAACTATAGCATCATAAAGATGGATCATATTTGTTTTGTAGAGTTGAGAATTTCTATGATTTGAGCAAGATGCATGATACGTTTAAGCAGGCACGGTTTGCAAGGTGTCGTGCAAGATTTGTAGTGCCTGTAATCCTCTACGAAGGAAAGGTTAGTTAATCTTTAATTACTAATGATAAGATAAAATTTATACATAGTCATAATTAACGATTTCATTCCTGAAATCCCATGTCTTATCTTGAAAGCTGTACTGTTTCTTGAGTATTTTGAATGTAATTTGAGCTGTCTTAGGCAACAATTTTTTCCAGTGGAATGGATACAAAACTATCTGAACCGTTTGTTTTAAAGGGATAATATAGAAATTGATGTGTTTATTTTGAGATTTATTTAAGTATGGTCAAGGCTGTTTGGTATGTTACCAAAACCATTTTTGCAAACTTCTAGCTACGGATCTATAGCTGCATTATCAGTTAAATATGTTCTGGTATTTAAAGTGTCAATCTTAGCTCAGTACTATTTTGTATCTCACCTGGCCAGAAGGTCCAAGTGAGCTTATACCATGATGACGTGGCAGATTTTAACCAATTGTCACTGGAATGTTAATATTGTTATGGTAGGCTTCAGAATTTCTATTCAGAATTTTAATTGGTAAATTTTCTTCAGTGGCAATCTTGGACTTTGCAAAGATTTTCCCAGAATCTTCTAAAGCGCTATTTCTCGTTCGATCAATACTCACCATTCTGTTACTTCTGATATACAGCTGGCCCTGACAGCGGCTCTAGGATTATAGACTTAGAAAGCTTTACCGACTCCTGGGAACCGGGTACTCGGCTCCCAACTGCCGAGTACCCGTTTACCATAGAGCTCATTCTTGTTTGCATAGCGACAAGAGCAATACATGCTTTTTGCATTAAGGATTTTAGTGTTTTAAAATAATCTAAGTCTTTAATCAGTGATAGTTTGTGTGTTCTGAAAGGATTAACTAAGGACTATGGAGAATACCGCCCAAGACAACCAGGTTGTATTGTTCTTTATTATCCATAGTTAAAAGACTTAGGTCTCTAAATTTCGTTGTGTCGCATGTTCCAATTTCTGTCCCCATAGAATCTGGGACGTGTGCTAACAACGATATATGCCAGACGATCGCCTTCTTTAAACCCCAACAGGCGATCGGCAGATATGAAAATAGGTGTTTGCTACGGTATTTCTAACACGAATATCGGCTGACGTCGTTCTCCGTAGAATCCGAGCGGGTGACGTCACACCCGGTCGCTCGGATGTTTATGTGAAGAAAAATTTTTCATTAATTCGCGCATCTTATTCTGGGTGCTGCGTACTAAAAATGGTACCGGAAACTTTAGAATGATCAAGTTTACGTGTGATCACGATCGGTTTGCAATGATCGGTGGTTTCAAAATTCTTGAGTAGATGTGTGGTCTGCGGTTTTACCGTGTGAGACAGCAGTTTTGTTATACATTTTGTTGTTTTCTTCACATATCGTGCTGCGTTCGTTAGGAGTATAATTTATATTGATTAGTAAATATACCCTGAATGCTATGCGATATGATTCCTGGAGCCGTTACACATCCTGGAGGATCTATTATGGGTGTGTTGTGCCCGCCGCGTACTTGTCGTCATAATCAATGCGATCGTTGTTGTAACGTGGCGGGGTGGGGTGCGGGGAGGTTACGGTTAATTTATGAGTCAAATTATTTGAAAATTAATTGTCTGCCTTCCATCCGGGTCTCGTTCCGCTTGTTTATTGTAGGTTTGTGCTTATTTTATAGGCCAAGCCAGCCCCGCCATCATGTGACGACTGCCATAAGTTTGTCCGTGTAATGTTCAAGGACCATGTCTGTTTTATGTGTGCCCTGTGTAATATAGATCATAGGTGTAATGTTTGTGCAGTGTGGTCCGTCGAAACGATGGTTAAGTTCCTTGCCCAGAAGGACTTGGCTGGGTCTGACGCGGGGTCAGGCGGTCCGAGAGTAAATCGTGGAGCGCCCAGTTCGGCCGGTGCGGGTGCTCCACGTCCCCAGCTGGAGGTGGCGGAGATGGCACCGCCGGCGTGGTTTGGTCCGGCTCTGCAGGGTTTTTCTGCATAGCATTCTGACCACGCTGGTGTCGTCCCTGCTACCAAAGGTTGGGGGGCAGTTTCTCCCCATGCCTGGTACGGATCCTGTCCTCGGACAGGATTCTGGACTGGTTACCGAGGGGGCCGTCTCGTACGGCCCCCTGGCAGTCCCGTCTGGCTTCGGCCAGACGGGTTTCTGTTTCTCTGCGGCCACCTCCGGGTGGTCCAGTAGTGGTGGCCGGTCCGTCAGGTGTGGGAGCCGTCCGCCAGGACGGTTCCACGGTTGACTCGTCTAGTGACGACTCTTCGGAGTCTGAAGACGAGGAGGCCGAGGAGGAGAGGTTGCTGCGGCCCGTGAAGCCGCAGGTGGAGAATATGGAGGTTGATTCCGTCCTAGACGGAACCGGCCTCCATTTGTCTGGTTTGGCGCAAGCCAGGTCAGCGGCTCCGCCTGTGGCTGAGGCAAATCCGTTACCGTGCACCGGTTCCGTGCGGCTTGGTTTGGCACCAGCCGTCACGGGAACGGGTGTACCGGGTCGGGCGTGGTACTCACCTATCTCGCCTGGTCCGGCAGTCGGACGTGAGGTGCCGTGGGCGCCCGTGTCCGGCTATGGTTCCGCGACTGCTACGGGTCCGTACGGTTTTCCGTGTGGACCTACCCCATGGACCGGAGTGTTTCATGGGGTGGCGGCGGAACCGTGTGGTACCGGAGTGCCTGGCGTGTCAGCCGTGGCTCCTTGCTGGGAGGCCGTGGCTGGCAGACCCGTGAGCACGTCAACGGGTGACGTGTTTGCGGGGGTGTCTTCATCGGAGGTAGATTGGTCAGATGCTCTGGCGTGGCTAGCCAGGGTTGACCCGTCTGTGGTTTCGGCCACGGCCGATGAAGATGCGCCCCGTCCGTCGGTTGCGTCGATCAGGACGGGGATTTTGCCCGCGGCCCGGATCCAGTCAGTGGGACTGGATCCACGGTTCATAGAATGGTTGGATGCTATTTATAGCAAACAACTGATGACCAAGGGTCAGCTCCCTGCGGCCTCCAGGGAGGTGCGGGCAAGATGTCGTATTCCGCGGGGGGAATACGACAGGTATGGTGTAGTCCCGTCGGTCACGGAGGATGACCGATGGGTACTGGGCGTCCAGAGTGCCGTGCCGGGTCACCCCGGTCCGGCACTTGTGGACAAGTCTCAGGTACACCAGGAAGAAGTCCTGTCCCTATGCGATGAGGGTGTGAGGGCAGCGATGAGCGCTGTCAACCACTCTTATCGTCTCCTTGAGTCGGTGTGGGCTGAAGCGGGGCAGGCCACCCTGTGCCACCTGTGGCGCTTTCATGTGTCAATGACGGCCTGGTGCTGTCGATGGACGCATTGGCAAGGGTGCAAGCGCGTGTGACGAAATCCAGGAGGCAAATGGTCATTGACCATATGCGTCCGGCTACGGCAGTCAGGGAGCGTCTCCTTGGGACACCCCTGACAGGGCCTAGCATCTTCGGTGGCCAAGCGTGGGCCATCTTAGAGGATACCGCCAGTATCGCGCAGAATCGGTTAGCGGTAAACCTACAGCTAGAGCTAGTGCGACAAGCGCATGCACTAGGGCCTGTGGGGAAACCGCTAACGGGACAACCTTCAAAGGAGCAGAAGAAGCATAAGGGCAAGGCGAAAGCTAGGCCTGTTGCGACTTCTGCTTCAGCTGGGGTTTCAGAGCCGCCGCCGGCGAAGAAGCCCAGGAAGGTTGTAGAGGCGCCTACCCTCCCCAATGTTGCTCCTGACCGCCCTAGAGGTGGGAAGGGCAAGGGGAAGGGTAAGGGTAAGGCCTCAAAGGGCGGACAGAAGGGGCCGAAGCGTACCTGAGGGTACGAAAGCTCCCTTCATATCCGCCTGGACCGCGCCTGTGTGACAGGAACAGCGGTGCCAGTTATACCCGTCGTGCCTAGAACGAAATGGTTCTCTCTCTCTCGTTAAGAAAGAGTGGGGGGGGGGTGGACTGCGAGCCGGACAACCCCGTTAGACGTCGAGGCGTCTATGGTGGGTGGAAGGCTCATGCGTTTCGTCGAGGCCTGGCAAGGTGTGACGTCAGACAGTCTGGTCCTGGGATGGTTATCCCAGGGTTACATGCCGGAGTGGTGGGACTTTCCACCACAAAATCTGTCTTTGGCACCTGTCTGGACACCCGTACCAAGGGAGCCAGACAAGTTAGAAGCCGTTCAAAAGGAAGTGTCGGGTTTGCTTCTGAAGGGAGCAATAAAACCAGCAAATCGAAACACTCCAGGCTTCTATTCAAACATGTTCCTTGTCCCCAAGAGCACAGGGGGATGGAGACCCATACTCACTCTCAGGCCATTAAATTGGTTTAGCCATACGCCTCGGTTCCAGATGGAAATGCCGAGGTCGGTAATGCGGGATTGAGGAAAGGAATGTGGTGTGTATCGATCGATCTGAAAAATGCATATTTCCACATTCCTATGAATCGGAGTTGGCACAGGTTTCTGAGATTTGCGTTTCAGAATCAAGTATGGGAGTTTACAGTCTCCCGTTTGGCCTGTCGACAGCTCCGAGGGTTTTCACAAGAGTGGTCCTTGCGGTGACAGCGTTTCTCAGAAAAGAGAACGTGGCGCTACACACCTACATAGACGACTGGCTGCTTAAGGCAGACTCGGCAGCCAGGTTGAACGTGGATACTGCTCTGACTCTGAAGTTACTTTCAGATCTACGCTGCATAGTCAACGAGGAGAAATCCGAGTTGACGCCCACTCAACGTTTCGTTTATTTGGGGATGCGATTCGACCTTGAGGAGGGCAGGGTTTACCCATCAGAGCCCAGAGTGGTGTCTCTGTTAGCCATCCTCAAGAGTTTTCGAGTGGGAAACCACATTCAAGGCGAGGCGGTTCCTTCAGATGCTGGGCATGATGGTCTCCATGGAGCAGGTTATCCCGTACGATGCTCTAATGCGAAGGCCTATCCAGTTGTATCTGATGTCTCTGTGGAAACAGAGAACAGAACCCCTGTCAAAACTGTTGCCAGTTTTGGAGCCGATAATATCGCATCTTCTATGGTGGAAACAGCGTCAGAATCTCCTATTAGGGGTTTCGCTGCACCTACCCCGCCTCCAGCTGTCCGTCTACACGGATGCATCGCTGGAAGGGTGGGGTGCCTGCCTGGGAGAACCAGGTCTCGGGCACATGGACTCTCCCGGAGAGTCAGCTGCATATCAATCTGTTGGAAATGATGGCAGTGGAACTGGCGTTGGAAGAGTTCCTTCCGATGATCAGGGGCAGGGTGATATTGATACGGTCGGTCGATTCGACAGTAGTATCATATATAAATCGCCAAGGCGGGACCAGGTCGCCCACTCTGTGTATCAGGGTGTGGCACTTGATTCAATGGTGCAGGAATTACTCGGTTGTTTTGAAAGCAGCTCGTATTCCTGGCCGATTGAACATTCTGGCGGATGCTTTGTCTCGCAGACAGAGAATCCTGCCAACAGAATGGTCCCTCAACCCTCCAGTTCTGCGACGGATCTTCGAGCATTGGGGCAAACCCAACGTGGACTTGTTCGCCACAAAGGAAAATGCTCAAATCATGACATATGTCTCGCCGATTACAGATCCAAATGCCGTCGATACAGACCCTCTGGCGATAAGCTGGAGAGGGATGCACGCTTACGCGTACCCACCCACCATTCTTCTACCGAAGGTTTTGGTGAAGGTCAGGGAGGAACCGTGTCTGGTCCTGCTAATAGCGCCGTATTGGCCGAGCAGGGCGTGGTTCACGGATCTTCTAGATCTGCTGGTGGAAAATCCTGTGCAGTTGCCCGAGATTCCGAACATAATCTCCCAGGCCAAGGGACGCTTCCTACACGAGTGTCCCGAAATGTTCAATGACTGCGTGGATGTTATCAAACAACGTTCCACGTCGGAAGGCTTTTCTCGACAGGCTGCTGATTTCATCGCGGCTGCGAGAAGGAGGTCAACCTTCAAGTCATATAACAACAAGGTTAACAGATTTGCAGACTGGTGTGAAGAAAAGGGTATTGATACCTTTCAATCCACTATCAGCAAATAGCAGACTTTCTCTGTGAGCTGTTCTTTTGAGGACTAGCTCCCGTCACAGTTGCTGGATACAAGGCAGCTTTGGCATCAGTTATCCCTTGTCTAGCCAACAGGGATAGTCCAGAGGTGGCCCAGTTAAATGTGATGTTGAAGGGAATGAGCAATCTCCGACCGAGACAACCGGTAGTCATTCCAGCCTGGAGTCTATCTTTAGTGCTTAATGTACTGGCCAAGCACCCTTTCGAACCGTTGCGTTCGGCTAGTCTAAAGCATTTAACTCTAAAGGCGGTTTTTCTATTGGCAGCTTCCTCAGCTAGAAGGCGCAGTGAGATCCATGCGCTTTTGGCAGAGAGGAACCGATTTATTGTTTCTGGAGAAGGTCTGCGTCTTCTGCCAAGAGCAGAGGTTATGTCAAAGAACCAATCTTTGAGATATCCCGGAAAACCGATCATTATACCGAAGTTAACTAGGTTTGATCGTGATGCCAGTGTCTGGTGCCCGGTCCGTGCTTTGACTAAGTACAAGAAACGGACTGACTCGTTACGGTCGAACGATAGACATCTGTGGATCTGCCATAAAAAGTCTTATGGCGCCGCATCCATGGATACTATCTCTCGTTGGGTGGTCGAATGCATTCAGACTACTCAGGAGATGGCGACTGGGCACCAGGTGCAAGGCGTAAGGGCAGACAATGTCAGAGGAATAGCCACCTCGACCGCCCTTTACAATGGTGTTCCGTTATAGGACATCATGGCCGTTGCACAATGGCACTGTGAGTTCTCATTCACGGATTACTATATGAGGGATGTGTCAGACTCAGCCAATCCACTTGCTTTAGCTGTTTTGAAACGATAGTTAGTGACCACACTGCTTTTCACCCTTTTCTCACTTCGGTAAGAAAAGAACCTAAAGCAGGCATGGTCAGGCGAGAGGATGTCAACCAGATTGTGTCACTGATGGCCGAACCGGTGAATGGTTGGAGGCGGTACGTCTGAAGTCCAATTATCATAAGGTAATTCAATAGTGAGAGTTTTTTGTATTATGGATATGTATCATGTTCATTCATCTTATATATTCATGCTCATTCCCAGGCTAATACATGGAGTATGCAGGGAGCAGTTAACCCTCTTGGCATATTTGTGTTTTCAGGCGAGATACATGTTCGTTAGTTCTCTCCCTTTTCTTAGGAGGAAAAAGGGGGGAGGACTGTGACGCGAATGTGATTCGGTTCCGTGAACTTGACGGTCCTTTTAGGTCTCCGTTAGTCAAGTTTGAAGTCTAAAATCTTTCTCCAAGGGGCAAAATTAGCATTTATGGCTTGCCCCTTCCCACCAGGTTACTGATCAAATCTGGTGTATATCAGAAGTAACAGAATGGTGAGTATTGATCGAAGGAGAATGCAGGAAATGTCAATTTCCCTTTCTCCGAGATCTAACAATACTCACCATTCTGTTACGGACCCAGCCTCCCAGCCCCACGGAGGCAAGCCATAGTTTTCTCTTGTTTGGTGGCTATGCAAACAATATGAGCTCTATGGTAAACGGGTACTCGGCAGTTGGGAGCCGAGTACCCGGTTCCCAGGAGTCGGTAAAGCTTTCTAAGTCTATAATCCTAGAGCCGCTGTCAGGGCCAGCTGTATATCAGAAGTAACAGAATGGTGAGTATTGTTAGATCTCGGAGAAAGGGAAATTGACATTTCCTGCATTCTTAATCAAAATTTAAACGAAACTTGGGCCGAATGATCTTATGGTGGTATACTTAAAAACGAATTTTAAACAGCTTTGACTGGAAGAATCCTATGATAGTAGGCTCCAGACTTTATATTCCATATCACACTGCTGTCAGAGTGTTCATGGTTACAGAGTTACTCGGTCAGGAGAAGAAAGATTGGCATGGTTTGGAAACATTTTTGGATACAATATTAGTGTACCCTGTTTTCACATCAAGAGTATACTTACCTCCCTAATACTTTTGATATTGCTAAATATCGGCTTTCACTCAATAAACACTCAGATTAAAACAGTTAGGTGCCCCTACTGGGCACGGAGTCAGAGCGTCGTCTGGCGGATGCCAGCCCCACCACCGCGCATGCGCAGTCTAGCACTTCCTCTTTGCTAATTTATTGGCAGAGAGTCTACACATGTTTTTGTGCTAGAGCTTTTTCTTGACTCAATTCTTAGTATTTTTGTGTAAATTTGGAAGTGTTTATCCCTGATAAAGATGGCAGGAAGGATGACTTCACCAGAGGAGGGCCCAGGACCTTTAAATCAGGTGACTTCTAGTAAAATTAGCGAGTTTTGTCCCTGGTGTAATGTGTTTCCGGGACTCGCGGTTACCGTGATAAGCGCCTTGTTTAGTTGGTTTATTTCAACTAGGTGCTATATAATACTAATCTCTCTTTGTGTTTATGTCCGCAGGTCTGTGTGACGATATGTAATGGACATCACATCAGCAGAGGGTTTGTTTCTCTCCACCATGGTTCCATTTCCTACTAATACTGTTAGGTTATCTAACCAAAAATTTTATGTCCAGTGAGTCGGAGGCCTAGTATAAAGGTCTTCTCACTTTGCCCTCTTGATCCAATTCCTTCCCCTAGAGGTGGAGAGAGTTAAGAGGCGTTCAGTTGGTGGAGTGCTCCAGTTCATCACGTTGGATGGTTTGTCTATACAAAGTGTCAGGTATCTAATTATTGATATGAGGTGATGTTAATTATTTAGAGAGGAAAGGGAGATAATTAACAGTATTTGCCATTGTTATCAGTATATATCTGATGGTTGTGTAGTCGAAATGTCCATTCTGCACATGTTCTGGTTAGAGATACAATTCGTCCTTGCACTTGGATGTTTGTTGGGGATCGATTTTTTCCTGTCATAGGATTAATGACGTCATAATCAGCCTTGCTCTTTATTAACAATTAAAGTTGTCCGAAGCTGGTTTTCTGATGAATATTGATCTTTATGATCATTTCCTTCTCTTGAGTTGGTGAGTTTCTGAGCTTAACTAGATTGCTCATACTCCTCGTCCTTTGCCCTGTTTCAGAGACCTGGTTGTGCGTCCTGTGGACGGTATTTGAAGGACAAGTTTGTGCCTCATCTCTGTTATCAGTGTAGCCCCTGTGGTCCCTTGCTTAATTGCGAGATATGTAAGCACTGGGGGGGGCCGAGCTAATGTCCGAATTCTTGTGCTTGCAGGCGAAGGACAAGGTGGTGGAGGAGGAGAAGAAGAAGCAGAAAAGAGAGGTTGTGAGTAAGAAGGGTAAGAGGAAGGCCCGAGATGTTGGGAGAGATGAGGAGGACAATAAAGGATTTGGTTCCAGAGTTGCTTCGTGGCATGCTTCCTGGACCAAATCCTTTGCTGTCCTCATCATCTGCTTCGGAGCAGGTAATCCCCACCTCTGAATCACCTTTCCTTAGTACGCTTCCGTTGTTCGAAGATTCAGAGGTGGCCCCATTAGAGGGGGCGTTCCACGACCCTGGCAGCAGGCTTAGTGCCGCGCCGAATAGGGACCGTGGACGGTTGTCGCTGGAACCCGCGGGCTGCTTATCAGTCCAGGGGTATCCGCATGCCGCGGGTGCCAGTACCTCCTATGGCACCTTCCCTGGCCAGTCCGGGTTAGCTCTCTTTGCTGACCCGGAGTCTAATCTGTCTGGCCAGGAGGATGAGGATTACCTGCTGGGGTCGCCGTCTGAGGACGTGGCCATGGATTATGACGTCTGTGCACCCCTCGCGGCGAATACAGGCGACTTATTCCACGGTTCTACTCACGCAGGGGTAGAATCCACGGTTCAGACTGTGGCCCTGGGCGCTGAGGGCCAGCGTTACCGCATACCTCGGCTTGCCGAGAGTGTCGCTGGTGCTGGCCGGGGCCGTGGTGGGGCGGTATGTGCCCCGCGCTCTACCACGGCGCCTGCTCCTGGTCAAGCCAGTGAGATTAGCATGCCGGTGTTGTCAGGCCCGCATGCTCTCCCTGGCTTGCCAGGGATATCAGCGTATCCGCCGTCAAGCTCTGTTGCTTGCGCTCAGGAGGAAGACGAAGGCCCCCGTCTTGTAGAGCGCTCGCAGCTAGCCACGGAGGAGGATTGGTCTGACGCTTGCCAGTGGTTGGTGAGTGTTAGACCAGATCTGCCCGTGGAGCAGTCGGCTAGCCAGCGTGATCACAGGCCGTGGTTAGCTGGTATGCCGCTGGCAGAGCATGTCGTTGACATGTTCGAGGCGGCGGAGACGTCCATTAAGTCGAGTGGACGTCTCGCGAAGGCCCCGCACGAGGTGGCCAGGCGTTGCCGCATCGTGCCCCTGGATTACCAGCGGTACGGTGTGGTACCTAAGCCGAGCGTGGATGACCGCGCGGCTTTGGGTGAGGATGCGCGGCCAGGCTCCCGTTCTGACACGGGAGTCTTGTGTTCGAACGCGTTGCGTTTAGCAAATACCGCGTTGCGTGATGCGGAGGAGAGTGGGAGGGCTTTGATTGCCGCTCTGTCCCACGTCTCCCAGCTGTTACAAGGGGTAGTAACAGCATCCGCATCGCGCCAGCCAAGTCCGGTCACAGTCCAGCGAGACATCCAGGATGGTATCAACCTGGCTCTGGACTGTATGACGCGGGCGGTGACCAGGAGTGTCCGGGCAAGGCGCACATTTGCCTTGGACAATCTGTGCCCGTCCCAGGACCTGTACAATAGGCTACTACCTACGCCTATGACAGGTCGTGGTCTCTTTGGAGGTGAGGGATGTAGGCACCTCCAGGAGACGGTTACTCTGGTAAATAACCAGAGGGCGCTGCACGAGCAGTTTGAGGTGCTTCGTCGTGCTAACGTTCGCGCCGCACCCCCTGCGTATCGTCCCCTGCAGGCTCGAGGTGGTGGTGGCCAGGTCAGAGGCCAACCACCATCGCAGCGTCGGCCTCGGCCGCGTGCGATTCGGCCAGCAGCCAGGGGGGCGCAGGCTCCTCCGGCGCAGTCAGCCAGGCAGCCGCCCGCGCACCGAGGTGCGTGCGGTGCTGGTCGTGGCGCGCGAGGATCTGGGCGTGGTAATCGTTCCTGATGGGACGGTTACCGCGGTGAGAACCGCTCCGGTGTTTCTGGCAAAGGAGACAGTGCCGCTCTTGCAGTCCTTATGTCCACTTCTATCCCTAGGTGGACCGGTGGGAGGCCGGCTAGCCGACCACATGCAAGAGTGGGAACGGTTAACTCAGGACCGTTTAGTCTTGCGATGGCTTTCAGTGGGGCATCATCCCGATTGGATGACAGGCCCGCTATCGCGACTGTCTCTAGTGCCGATCTGGACTCCAAATCCGAGAGATCCAGAGCAAAGGTTGTGTATCGAGGAGGAAATAAATTCCCTCATACAAAAAGGAGCTATTCAGCCGGCACAAAGGTGTCCGGGCTTCTATTCAACCCTGTTCTTAGTAACAAAAAACACCGGAGGGTGGAGACCAATTCTCAACCTCAAGCCATTGAACAAGTTCATAGAGACGCCCAGTTTCAAGATGGAGACTGCGCTCGGTGTTGGCGGGGTTAGAGAGGGGAATGTGGACAGCGTCGATAGATTTGAAGGACGCTTATTTCCACATCCCCATACACAGGAGTTTCCGTCGCTTCCTGAGATTTGCATTCCAGGGCAGACAGTGGGAATTCAGGGTGTTACCCTTCGGAATTTCCACGGCTCCTCGGGTTTTCACCCGTGTGGTTCTTGCGATCACCGCATACCTCCGCAGGAGAAGCATAGCAGTCCACACGTACATAGACGACTGGCTGTTGAAAGCGCACACCCAGGAAAGTTTATCGGCCAGTCTGGAGATTGTTTTGAAGACTCTCACAGACTTGGGCTGGATGATCAATTTCCCAAAATCAGAGCTGACTCCATCCCAGAAGTTTGTTTACCTGGGGGTGTTCTTCGATCTAGAGACAGGATATGTTTTTCCTACTCAGGAGAGAGTTCAGAAACTCATCTCATTAATTCAGTCAGTGTGCGACAGTCGTCATGTCCTGGCACGGGTTTACTTGAGAATGCCGGGTTTGATGGTATCATTGGAACCAGTCATTCCTCAGGCCGCCTTACGCAGGCGGCCGATCCAGTTATTTCTCATGACACAATGGACCCAGAGTACAGGTTCGCTGGATTCGAACGTGTCAGTGTTGGCTCCTCTGATTCATCACCTGCAATGGTGGTTGGACACAGAGAATCTCTTGGTGGGGGTTATGCTAACCCCTCCCCACCCTCAGGTGACTGTGTATACAGATGCATCGATGGAGGGCTGGGGAGCTTGCCTGGAAGAATCCACGATATCAGGGCTTTGGAATCTGGAACAGTCAAAGGAACATATAAATCTACTGGAGCTAAGAGCAGTAGTCCTGGGCCTGGAACATTTCTTACAGAAAGTTCAGGGCAAGATTGTTCTTATTCGTTCAGACAACTCAACAGTTGTGACTTACATAAACCGCCAGGGCGGAACGAAGTCGCCCAGTCTCTGTATGATGACATGGAGACTGCTTTGTTGGTGCCTGGATCACCAGATTACCTTGAAAGCAGTTCATATTCCGGGAAGGTTAAATCTGCTAGCAGACTCATTGAGCCGAAGGATGAGTGTTTTACCCACGGAATGGCAACTAAATCAATGTGTGGCGGATCGTCTGTTTGACCATTGGGGGAAACCCAACATCGATTTGTTCGCAACGAAGAAGAATGCGAAGATAACGACGTACGTCTCTCCGATTCCGGATCCAAGCGCTTTCGCAACAGATGCGTTAGCTATCAGCTGGGGGAGAATGTATGCATACGCATTCCCTCCAGCAATCCTGATTCCAAAAATTCTTCAGAAAATCAGACAAGAGGAATGCCAAGTGCTTCTGATCGCCCCGGATTGGCCAAGCCGATCATGGTATACGGATCTGCTGGACCTTCTGGTCTGCAATCCGGTTCCTCTGCCTCTGATGGACGACATTATCTTCCAGGGCAAGGCCCTTCACAACAATCCGGCAAGGCCCTTCACAACAATCCGTCAATGTTCAGATTGACTGCGTGGATGTTGTCAAGGAATCTAGAATTAAGGAGGGCTTTTCTGAGCAAGCAGCCATGTTTATGGCCAAAGCCAGGAGGGGGTCAACCTCCAGAGCATATAATTATAAAATCAACAGATTTGCAGAATGGTGCTCAAAAAGATGTATTGATCCAATGGATTCATCTATTCAGGTAGTAGCTGATTTCCTCTGTCACCTGTATGATGCCTATAGCCTCAAGCCTAACTCTATTGCTGGTTATAAGTCAGCTTTAATGTCTGCTAAGAGGGGAAGTGATGAAGTAAATACATTAAATGTATTAATTAAAGGCATGGGCAATCTAAGACCAAGGAATCCCCCTGTGATTCCGTCTTGGAGTTTATCGCTAGTGCTTCAAGTACTAGGTGATAAGCCTTTTGAACCACTTAGTTCCATTTCTATGAAACTATTAACACTGAAGACTGTGTTTTTAATTGCTGCGGCCTCGGCTAGGCGTAGAAGTGAAATTCATGCCTTATCAGCCGAGGATGACCGTTTTGTGGTTTCAGGGGAAGGCCTTAAGCTGCTACCTAGGATTAATTTCTTGGCTATGAATCAGTCGTTGAAATATCCAGGTCAACCTATTGTTTTGCCTGCTTTAACTAGATATGATCCTAATTCTAAAGCATGGTGTCCCGTCTGGGCGCTTCTCCGGTACAAGCAACGTACATCGGAGTAGCGCACCGACCAGTCGGCGTTATGGTTGTCATATATT
Organism: Chaetoderma sp. LZ-2023a; assembly: GCA_034401795.1. Taxonomy (NCBI): domain Eukaryota; kingdom Metazoa; phylum Mollusca; class Caudofoveata; order Chaetodermatida; family Chaetodermatidae; genus Chaetoderma; species Chaetoderma sp. LZ-2023a. The sequence goes on from CM067371.1 coordinate 100,444,089, forward strand.
GAACCCCATGGCAGGGCTTCTAAGGCCACCATTTCCAGGTGGATTGTAGAATGCATTCAGTTTTGTCATAAATCCGCCACCGGGAAGCAGGTTGATGTGGCCAAGGCTCACAGTGTCCGCAGCGTAGTGACATCCACTGCCCTATTTAATGGGGTCCCTGTGGATGATATTATGTCGGTGGCTCATTGGCACTGTGAGTCAAGTTTTACAGACCATTATCTCCGTGACACCTCTAATCCTCTCGCCTTGTCGATTTTGAAAAAATAACTAGGCTTATATTTTTGATGGGGTTTCCTCATTGCTTATATATTTCACAATTAATTTATGGAAACAACCACTTTTTTGGGACTGCATCGTTCTTCACCAATGGGAAGAGGATGTCAGCAGCCATTTCAACAAGGTCAGTCTTGTGCATGGGTTGTCCATTGTTGATTGTCTTGTCACGTTACCCGTTATTAATATGATGATGGTTTTGTGTATTTATGTGGTTCATTGTTGAGAGTATACGAAAATGGAGTTTTTTCGTCTCTGTCCTGTAGTACATGGCACTTGTACGTAGAGAGCGTATAGGACATTGAGGTCATTCGACTCTTCCTCCCAGGAAGGAGGGGGGGGGGGGGGAGCGCATATGACATTCGGTCATCTCTCATACATTGGTGGTGTTATCCGATGGTTAGTCAAATCCTGACTGTTTGTTCATACAGTTTCAGAAGTTTAAGTGCCTTGAACGCAGAAAAGCGTATAGGGATGAGCTGGTCTTTTGACCTCGCCTCCCTCCCGCCGAATTCACTGTCGAATTCTGGCAATATCAAAAGTATTAGGGAGGTAAGTATACTCTTGATGTGAAATAAACGAAATCAAGGATTTCTTTTTTTACGAAAGAGTTGATACTTACCTCCCTAGATACGGACCCGGCCTCTCCACCCCACAGAGGCTCGGTCTTCAGGCTCTTAATAGTTGCATGTGTATCAGCCAATAAATTAGTCAGAGGAAGTGCTAGTCTGCGCATGCGCGGCGGTGGGGCTGGCATCCGCCAGACTACGCTCTGACTCCCTGCCCAGTAGGGGCACCTAACTGTTTTAATCTGAGTGTTTATTGAGTGAAAGCCGATATTTAGCAATATCAAAAGTATTAGGGAGGTAAGTATCAACTCTCTCGTGAAAAAAGAAATCCTTGATTTCGTTTATTCTACTTCGAATAATACTTACCAGATGTACTATTATGATAATGTCTATTATCTAGTCTAGCTCAAAATAAACAATTAAAACTCCGCACTCTCCTGGTCCTGCCCCTACTGTGTCCGGGAATACCATAGCCGCAGGTACCGAGTCAATTCCCACTCACAGTCAGATTCGTCTATTTTGCGTTTTTGTCAAGTCGCAATTTTAGTGTGCTCAAATTTTCGTTAATTTAAGCGGTTATCGGTTGTTGAAAGGATTTACATCGGTGGCTTCATGGAGGAACTGGGGAAATCATCACAGGGGCAGGTTGTATCAATCTAGCATTTATACATTCGTGCCATAATGACTGTTTGAAATTTCCTTAAATTGGCACATTGTTTTAAAATGTTAGCCATTGTTGGAGTCGCTTCTGTACCCGTTAACTTTTAGTTTAATTCGGGTACTCGGTTAATTTTCTCTTGCGACTCGGTTCCTCTAAAGATGGATGCACCCTTGGCCAAGATGGCGGCGCCCATGTATTATGTCGTTCTTGGCTTGGTGTGTCTATGCACTCTGTTTATCGCCGATTTTAGCTTTCGCTTCGTTGTCGAGGGTGTTTGTAGCGATCGGCGATGTAGCCTTGATTATTTAACGCTAGTTAAAGGCTGAGTTGTGTGTTTTAAAAAATTTTCACTCAAAAAAGTTTCAAATATTTCCTGCCTAAGAACTTGATTATCATTAATTTAAGAGAAAGTTAATGTGTTTAAGAAATCTTAACTATCAAGTCGATTGTGCGTATTGCTCGTCATCATTTGTCATGTGCAGCGTTTTAATTTTTCTCTGTGTTGGCAGAAACCTAAGAATCCGGACACGTTGTGCCAGAAGTGCAACAGGTTCATGAAGCGGAAGTACTTGGGACATCACTGTGTGGCGTGCACTCAGTGTAAGGTTGGCAGCCCTTGTGATGTGTGCGTGAAGTGGTCGTCGGCAATGGTGGCAGAGTTTGACAGGGATCGACGTGCGAGGCTGGAGAGGATCGCGAAGGACAAGGCAGTGAAGTTGCAGCAGGCATCTCTTATGGGACTTGAAGGTCGTCTGAATGAACGAATGGATTCAGCGCTGGGCGTATGGGCGGCCCAGTTCAAGGCGATGTTTGACTCGTTGCAGTCCACGGTCCCAGTGAGGCAAGCTGGTGCAGGACAACCATTAGGTGGTCCGGCTAGTTCTGCTGAGGGTCATGCACCTGCCCCTTCTCTGTCCTTGGCTCAAGAGCCGACGGTAGAGGAGGAAGCTCTGCTGCTAATGGAGGATTCCGGCATGCCGGATCTTTCGATGACGGCAAGGCCTAGTACGTCCCAGGGGTCGCCCTCAGGATTTGTACGGGTTTGCCAGGCGGATGGTGATGTCGACGTTCCGTCGGGCATATTCCATCCGCTATTTGTGCAACCGGAGATGCCGGCGGAGCCGTGTTTTGCGGTTCCTGCTGGTATCCCGGCGGCGTTAGGTTTGGCTCCTATCGGAGTGACGGTACCAGCCGTAGTTAAGGCGGTCGTAGTCCCGGATCCCGTGCGGGAGCCGATGGATTGCGGGGAATCCGTGTCTGGCGATTCGTTAGACACCGGTGCCGCCGGTAGTCGCGTTATGGATGCGCTCTCTCCTGGCAGAGACGCGTATCGTAGCGACCAGCATGGATCGTCGGTGGCCCTCTCATCTAAGGGAGAGATGGAGGATGAGAACGGCAGTTATTTGATAGATGAGTCCGTTTTCTGCACCGAAGCTGAATGGGTGCAGGTCCTTGGATGGATGACCAATCGTCTCGGGTTGGCATCTGATCTAGGATCTCAGCGCGATCCCGCGATTGAACGGATGTCAGAGCGTGCGGCTAGCGCTCTGTCAAGTGGCTCTTCTGCCATGCCGACACTCCCATTGGATACGCAGACTTCTGACATGTTGGAAGTTGCGGCATACCGTCTGGTTCAGCCAGACTATGCATTACCAAAGGCCCCGAAGGGGATAAGGAGTAGGGTCCGTTTTCCGGAGCTGGCCTATCATCAGTACGCCCGGGTTCCACGGCTTTCCGTTGCGGAACGAGAGGCGCTGAATAGGCCGTTGGCGGGGAAGGCTAAGGGGCGGTCACGTCCTTTGGTTTCGCAGACCAACAAAGACCCGTTCAATGAGCTTATGCTCATTGAGGATGCGGCGAGGGCAGCCATGGCTGCGCTGTCGCACGGGTGTACCGTCTTGCAGGGTATGCTGGACTGCACGGCGGAAGGCGGACAGGTGCCAGAGGCTGCTCCCGGAGTTATTCGGGACACCATGCGCCTCTCTCAGGATTGCCTGGCCAGGGTAATCACTAGAACGTTGGCAGAGCGACGGAGAATGGTTCTCGATTGTGTAGAACCAGGACCGGAAATGAGGGCTGCATTATCTTCTGCACCCTTCATTGGTCCAGGCTTGTTCGGCGGCTCGGCACGACAAGCGCTCTCCAAGGTTGCGTCAATGGTGGCAGAGCAAGAAGTGGTCGGCAAGTCGTGGAAGTCGACTAAGAGGACTCAGCCGCAACAGTCCTACCGTCAGCATAGACAGGAGCAGCAGAGGCAGCGTCCTAGATCGCCCTTCCGTCCTTCTGGCCGTGATTCCCATAGGCCATCCGGATCGCAAGGACCTGGCCGTTCGTCCTCATACAAGTCCTCTAGTAAGAGGCCGTATGAGGAAGACAGGAAGGGTGGCGGTTCGGGCCGAGGCGGCTACCGTAAGGATAGCCGTGGCGGCGGTTCCGGACCGTCGTACCACAAGAAGCCGCGGGGCGGCCGTGGGGCTCGTTCCTGACGGGTTTCCGGCGGAACCACTACCGATGGCTTCGGAGACAGATGGAGTCGAGAATCTTCACCCAAGCGATTTAGCGTCTTATCGGCTAATCTTGACCGACAATTGTGTGCAGATTCCTTCCGTCGGAGGCAGACTTCAGCTATTCCTAAACCAATGGGAACAGGTCGTGCGCGACTGTTTAGTTTGTCAGTGGATAAGAAACGGCTACGATCCAGACTGGCTCATCCATCAATCGTTAGTTCCGTTAACCTCGACTCCGATATGGACTCCTGTTCCAAGGGAATCAGATCGTCTAGACGCCATTCGGTCAGAAATACAATCTCTTCATCAGAAGAAGGCCATTCATTTAGTCAAGGATCAGTCTTCTCTGGGCTTCTATTCGATCATGTTCCTCGTTCCGAAGCGTACCGGAGGATGGAGACCAATTCTCAATCTCAAACCGTTGAACAAGTTTATTCTTTCTCCCAAATTTCAGATGGAGACGGTTGCAGCAGTAATGACAGGGCTGAGGAAAGGCATGTGGGGAGTGTCGATAGATCTGAAGGATGCATATTTTCATATTCCAATGTCAATTCCTTTTCAGAAGTACCTTCGCTTTGCATTCCAAGACAATGTTTGGGAATTCAATGCTCTCCCGTTCGGCCTGACCACAGCTCCGAGGGTCTTCACCAAGGTGGTTCTCGCCATGACTTCTTTACTTCGCAGGAGAAACATAGCTGTTCACACGTACATAGACGACTGGCTGCTGAATGCGGGGAATCCAGTCACTCTGCGCAGCAATCTGCAGGTAGTCCTAGCCTTATTAAAGGATCTAGGGTGGATTGTAAATCTAGAGAAATCAGAACTGACTCCATCCCAGGAGTTTGTCTATCTGGGAATCTTTTTCAATCTCAGGGACGGCGTAGCTTTTCCGGCGGAGAGCAGAGTCAAAAGCCTGATTGCAGTTTTGGAGTCGGTTTCTCTAGGAGCCTATCTGACGGCGCGCCAGTTTCTCAGGATACTGGGGTTACTAGTATCTCTGGAGAGGGTGGTTCCATATGCGGCACTCAGGCGCAGGCCAATTCAGATGTATCTAATGTCATTCTGGTCTCAGAAAACGGATCCGTTATCTCTGAGGATTCCAGTCAAAGAACCGTTGATATTCCACCTTCAGTGGTGGTTATCCGAACAGAATCTCCTGCGAGGTGTTCCGCTACAACCTCCTCAACCTCAGATGTCCATCTTTACGGATGCATCGTTGACGGGTTGGGGAGCGGTATTGGACAATCAGTCAGTGTCAGGGGAATGGGATCGGACCAATGCGCAGAAACATATCAATGTGCTCGAACTACTAGCGGTGGTATTAGCACTTCGAAAGTTCGAGAGCCTGATTCAAGGCAAAGTTGTCCTAATAAGGACAGACAACTCGACAGTGGTGTCTTATTTGAACCGCCAGAGCGGGACGAGATCACCAGAGTTGTGTATGATGGTTTGGAACCTTCTGCTGTGGTGCCAAGAGAAGAATATTATTCTTCGGGCAGCACACATTCCAGGAAGATTGAACATCCTAGCGGATGCTCTCAGTCGAAGGACGGTTTGTCGTCCGACGGAATGGCAGCTCAACCAATCGGTAGCGGAGGTTCTATTCAAACAATGGGGCAAGCCAAATGTCGACCTGTTTGCGATGAATCAAAACGCAAAGATGGTCACTTACGTGTCACCGATCCCGGACCCGCTAGCCTTAGCAGTAGACGCACTGGCAATAAGTTGGGAGGGGATGTACGCGTATGCGTACCCTCCAACAATTCTCATCCCGAAAGTTCTGGCAAAAATAAGAGAGGGAGTGCCAGGTACTACTGATCGCCCCGTATTGGCCAGGCCGATCATGGTTTACGGATCTGCTGGACCTTCTGGTCTGCAATCCAGTCTCTCTGCCAGACGCCAGAGATCTAATCTCTCAGAACAAGGGACTGTACCTCCACGACATACCGGAAATGTTCAAATTGACTGCATGGATGTTGTCAAGCAGCGTGCAATTGAGGGTGGCTTTTCTGAGCAAGCAGCGAAGTTTGTTGCTTCAGCCAGAAGAGTTTCAACCACAAAGACATATAATTATAGAATCAACAAATTTGCACAGTGGTGTGAGAGAGGAGATATTAATCCCTTTTCTGCATCTGTTCAACACGTAGCGGATTTTATCTGTCATTCATACGAAGTTGACAAACTTGTACCTTCTACCCTAGCAGCATATAAGTCTGCATTAGCTTCAGTCATTCCCAGTCTCACTGTTGAAGGAGTGGAGAATGACACCTTGAATGAAGTTATCAAAGGAATGAGCAATCTGCGACCTAGACAGCCAATTCCTATCCCATCATGGAATCTATATCTTGTTCTACAGGTTTTAGGACAAGCTCCTTTTGAACCGATTAGATCTATTGATATTAAACTGTTAACTATTAAATCAGTTTTCTTGGTTGCAGCAGCGTCGGCAAGAAGGAGAAGCGAAATTCATGCGCTTTCTGCCGAACAAGACCGTTTTGTCGTCACGGGTGAAGGTTTACGACTTCTTCCACGTCTTTGTTTCCTGTCAAAGAATCAGTCACTTAAATATCCAGGACAGCCGATCAATTTGCCAAGTTTAACTAGACATGACCCAAACTCTTCTGTTTGGTGTCCTGTCAGACGTCTGAAAATGTATAAGAAACGTACTAATGAGTGGAGGGACGACCCGAAATCTCTGTGGTTATGTCTCAAAGCTCCCCATTTACGTGCCTCGAAAGATACTATTTCTCGTTGGATAGTTGACGCTATTAAGATGTCACACAAAATCGCTACAGGAAAGCAAATTGATCATGCAAATGCCCATCAGGTCCGAGCACTAGCAGCATCATCGGCCCTTTATAAGGGTGTCTCATTAGAGGAGGTGATGTCTGTAGCACAATAGCATGCCGAGTCGTCATTCACTGATTTCTACCTTCGCGACATCTCCAGCTCACTTAATCCGGTAGCCGTCGCCAATCTGTCAAACCTAAACTAAGCCACGTCCGACCACTACTTCGCACACATCACTAATGTCTTCTGCCTACACTGAACAAACGCTATGCACATGACTGAGTACGACCGTGGATTGGGCCGAGCTCCTGTGATGATCAAGAAAAGATCAAGCACTCAAAAATGGTGAGTGTTTACATTAATTAAGTGACTATAAATATATTTACTTACAGTCGAAATACCAGACTGCTTAGGTAAATAGTCTGGTACAAGAGTATTCTTATCCTGTCAACCAGACATTAGACTCATTCCAATTTGAAAATCTAGTCGATATACTGATATTTTTTCAAAGTTAGAAGTTGTAGTAGCTTCTTTGCACTCTACTGGACTGCCCTAGCTGAGACTTGGGGCTGACACGGGTCTGGTGGGTGTTGCATCCCCAGTGACAGCCCTCTGAATTTTGTGCGGACAAAAGAGGGGGGGGGGGGGGGAGCGCGGTCTAGACCATGGAAGTTTAGCACTCTATGAGTCAGATAGCAGAACCCAAGCGTATGCCAGGGTTCTAGTCTCTTCACAACCTTCTCTGTTGGATGGTAGTTGAGTGCTGGTTCGAGCCTCACCTCCTCCCACCGGCATTTTCTGGCTGTCGAAATCCGGAGTTTATCATAATAGTACATCTGGTAAGTATTATTCGAAGTAGAATCAAAAAAGCATCCGCTTTTGTTTCTACGAGAATTCTTAATACTTACCAGATGTACTATGGCCCTGTCTCAGCCGCCCCGCTGAGGTGAGGCTGAGCTGCTTTCGCAGTTTGCCAAGGCAAACATAAGACGAATCTGACTGTGATTGGGAATTGACTCGGTACCTGCTGCTATGGTATTCCCGGACACAGTAGGGGCAGGACCAGGAGAGTGCGGAGTTTTAATTGTTTATTTTGAGCTAGACTAGATAATAGACATTATCATAATAGTACATCTGGTAAGTATTAAGAATTCTCGTAGAAACAAAAGCGGATGCTTTTTTTATGCTGTTGCGATAACACATAATAAACGAAATGTGTGAATTTGAAAATTCAGTCGTCTACAGGAACCCTTTAATACTAATATTTGCCAAAAACGGCTTCTGCAGTGGTTTTGAGCTATATCCATTTGCAGACCAAGAGCAGACTATTTAAAAAAATTTACCACTGTAATGACTGGCTCGATAACTGAGCAAGTCATTCCAGTGGTAAATTTTCAAAAATAGTCTGCTCGTGGTCTGCAAATGGACATTTTTTATGATGAAATTGAAATTTTCTTAAACAAATTCAAGTGTTAAAGGGCTAATGACTATTCAGTTCTACATGCATTTCTAATTGTTTTTAGCACATCTGTCGCTCTGCCACACTGTCAGGGGGTGCAGAGATATATGGCAGGTCAGGCATGGACCTCCTCTTTTCAGGTATGGTGGTACTTTATATACAACATAAGTGAATATTAGATTTTACAGTACAGCTCATAAATTAATTATGTTTTTCAAAACAAATCAATTTTGAACACGATGTAAGAAATGTTCTGTTGAATATTTTGAACATAATGGGATTGGAAAACATTGCTTAAAGTTCTCATTTCTTCATAAAGCATACACATCTAATCTAAATTTACGGCCATTTGTTACTTTATGGACAGTCTAACTAACTAGAAGTATAGCCGCCATTTTAGATAGATATTTTCAGGCGCCATTATCTTCCCTGGGTCGCAATTGTTCGTATAAAACCATTCTCGTAACGCTAATGCTGTCCATTCGTCTGCAGGCTTCCACAGTGAGCACATAATAAGTGGATATAATTCAAGCCTAGTTGTATACTCTCTATGGTGCAAGTGACAACAAATGTATTTATAACAAGTTTACAGAAAGCCTGTTGATTATTTTGAGAAAGATTTGACACCGCTGTTGCTGTCTTAGTCAGAAATGGCTGTTAATAAAGTTGCTCGAAATATCGTCAGCAAGTCTTGCAACACTGACTACTCTGGTGCTAATTTTGAGAACAATTTGATTGCAAGTTGTTGCGTCAACGATTTTCAGCCAAATTGTTATCATATATTTATCTAGTGACAATTTTATTATCAGCTTATTATATTGACAACAATTTGACAGAATGTTGTTGCTGCTATAGGCAGCAACAGCTTTCAGTAAACTTGTTATAAATATATTTGTTGTGACTTGGGTGTTGTGACTTGCACCATAGGAAATATATTACTAGTATTGAAGTATGGCCACTTATTATGCGCTCACCGTGCAAGCCAGCAGATGAATAAATTGCATTATCGTTACGAGAATGGTTTTATATAAACAACTGCGACCCGGCGAAGACATTAGAAGCTAAAATAATGGTGCCTGCAAATAGCTATCTAGAATGGCGGTTATAATCCTAGCCAGTTAAAGTGTCCATAAAGTAACAAATAGTCCTAAATTTAGCTAGGATATGTCTATTTTGTGAATAGATGAGAACCTTAAGCAGCAATGTCCTCCAATCCCATTGCGTTCAAAATATTTAACAATACATTTTTATTTTGGTTGGTAAACAAGTTAAGTTATTTCTGAACTGTGCACTGTACTGTATAGTGTATATAGGATTGCCAAACAGATCTTCATCAGTCAAGCATCAGCAGCACACCTAGACAAAAAGCCAAGTGTACATGATAATACATATAGATTATCTTGCTTCATTATATACACCTGTGCAAAAGTTAAGCACCAGCAAAAACAATAGAATGTAGAAACATGATGGTACAACTAGGCTGCCATACTTTTTGTCCCCGCGTTAGCTGACATAATTCCAAGTACGAAATGCACATGCATGCATGACTTCACGCTGCTTGATGTCCGTGCGTGGCGGGAAACAGCACACGTGTTCAGTTATGTAAAAGTCCAGTTTGAGGTGTAGAACATTACATACAGATTTAGGCGACAAGATTAGGAATTTTGTGTTCATGACCGTGGTTTATTTGTACAGAGAGAATTAGCTCTTGATTGTGAACCGCTATGGCAAGACGAAGGTTAAGTGATCGTGTGAAATGGCAAATCATAGGCATGCATACCACTCGTATGTCATGCAGAGAGATTGGCAGACAGCTGAACATTAACCATACTGTAATCAGTCGTTTGATTGCAAAACATGGGCAAACTAATGAGGTGAAGGACAGGCCTAGATCTGGAAGACCGAAGAAGACTACTGCCCGTGATGATCGAGCCCTAGTACGCTTTGTTAGGAGATCTCCATTCACCAACAGCAGAGTGCTCAGCCAGCAATGGGAAACGCGCAATAGAGTGTCAATGTCTACCGTCAAAAGGAGACTGTATGCTGCTGGCATGAAAGCTAGGAGACCTGTCAGACGTCCTCTCCTCACTGTACACCACAAAGAGGAGCGTCTGAGGTGGTGCAACGAAAGAAGACACTGGAACATGAGATCCTGGAGACGGGTATACTGGTCCGATGAAAGTCGGTTCCTGCTTCATGCCACAGATGGTCGAACTCGTGTATGGAGGTCCAGACACACGGCGTACGACCAACGTAACATCATGGAAGAAGTTCCATTTGGTGGAGGTTCCGTTATGATATGGGGGTGCATCTCATTTGATTGTAAGCTGGATCTGTTGACTGTACCTGGAACACTAAATGGACAAAGATATCAAGATTCCATACTGGATAGAGTTGTGGTCCCTCATTTTGTAAATCATGCACCTGGAACCCACCCTATATTCATGGATGACAACGCCCGACCACATCGTGCTAGAGCTGTGCATGAATACCTCCGCCAGAATGCCATCGAAACCCTACCATGGCCAGCAAGGAGCCCTGACATGAACCCTATTGAGCATATCTGGGACATTCTGGGAAACATGGTGAGAAGGAGGGATCCTCCTGTGCAGAACCTACAGGAATTAACAGACGCACTCCATCTTGAATGGCAACGAATACCACAATGGCGTATCAGTCGGTTGGTGACCAGCATGAGACGTCGTGTCCAGGCCGTCATCCAGGCACAAGGTGGATATACCCGGTATTAATAATGACAGTCTCAAACTCGTGCACAGATGTTAAACTTCGTTTTCAGACACCATTAATGACAATCTAGCCACGTGTGTCAACTGTAGGGCAATAGTTGTCAGTTGTGTCAACGTAACCATATTCAGGCCTCGTTTTCAAGTTCAAACAAAAACATACAGTGTTTCCCCACCATCATAATCAACATTCCTCTAGTTGCATTATTACCGCTTGCACTAAGATGGATGGGTACATAAATGTTTATGCTATTGCTTTCTTCATAGCACATGAATATACCCTCGCATGTGCGTAAAAATAGGGTGGTGCTTAACTTTTGCACAGGTGTATATGTCTATCACTTTATCCACATGGATAAGCTTTAATTATTTGGTTGTCAATATTTTCAAGAAAATATAAAATTGCCCATTTGCACCTTGTTCTGTAAGTGGACATCTCAAAGGCGCATTGCAGAAGATGTTTTTGACCAGCTTGACCATTGCAGTGGTAAATTTCACAATTTGGCTAAATTGATTAGTTCAGCATTGTGCAGATATGACGGCCGCAGTGTGCATAATCTAACTTCAAATCAAACAGAACTCAATAGATGTGTAAAGAGACAGCTTTTTTCATGTGTAGCAAATGTTTTATACTGGGTGAAATTTCGGATTTTAATTAAGCTTGTGCGTTTTATTGATGATTAAAATAATAATAATAGATTCATTGGTCTATTATGCGTCATCGCAAATCCCCATGTTCACCGCTTTGAACTTTTGACACACCCCACAACCAACCCCAGGGGTGGGACCAAATATAAATGTTGTTATCCACTCCACATTGATATGGGTAACTGACATACTAAATCTGGTTGAATTCTCTCCAACAGTGTCAGAGGAGTTGCATTACAATCAATTTCATGACCTTTTGACCCCATCCCCCACCCCTGGGGCGGGGCCAAATGTAAATGGGCTCATCTACTCCACATTGGTATGGGTAACTCAAATACCAAATCTGTTTCTTCTTCTTTTCGTTTGCTGATCATACCGCCAGTCCTGTAAGTGACTATCGACATGATCATATGCGTTAAGTGCGTGGATCCATGGTTTATTAGAGTGCGCCGTGCGGCCTGGAACCTCCGTCTTCAGCACTCGCGGTTTCTGTCAGGGTTACCTCACCCTTACCTCCTTTAGTCGCCTCTTACGACACGCAGAGGATACGGAAGGTGTATTCTAAGCCCAACCTACAGGGCAAATCTGGTTGAATTCCATCAATGGTTTCGGAGGAGATGCGTTAAATCAATTTACGCAGGCTAAAATGTGATGTTTTGACTCCTCTCCCACCCCCTTGGGATGGAGCCAAATCTAAATGGCCTCTTGCGCTCTGCAATCATATGGGTAACTCGGATATCAAATTTGGTTGAGTTCTGTCTAACGATTTCAGAGGAGTTGCATTATAATCAGTTTCATGGCCTTTTGACCCCATCCCCTGGGGCGGGGCCAAATGTAAATGTGCTCATATACTCCACATTGATATGAGTAACACACAGACCAAATTTGGTTGAATTCTGTCCCAACGGTTTCGGAGGAGATGCATTACAGTCAATTTCTGCATGTAAAATTCGACCTTTTAACCCCTCCCACACCCCCTGGGGGCGGAGCCAAATCTAAATGGCCTCTTGCACTCCGCAGTCATATGGGTAACTCAGATATCAAATTTGGTTCAGTTCTGTCTAACGATTTCAGGGGAGTTGCGTTACAACTGATTTTACCTTTTGCCCCTAACACGTCCCCCTGGGAGCGGAGACAAATCTAAATATCGTCTTGCAAAGCGGAATCATATGGGTAACCCACAGACCAAATTTGATTTAATACCACCCAATGGTTTGGGAGGAGAGCGTGATGGGCAGACAGACGGACAGAGGTGATTACAATATCCCCAAAAACGTGTGGATAATAATGTATTTAGTGATTTAAAATCTTGTTTACCATGTAACAGCGTTACTCATATTTGCAATCAGTGTGTATCTATTTATCAAGTACTCATCCTTTGATCTGGACATCTTATCATCTACAAAATGATATTCTGTTTGGACTTCTTTATCTAAGACTGATCCTGTTATAACTTAATTGTTTCGCAGGAGGAGGGAGTGTACCTGAAGGAGAAAGGACTGACACACAAAGGTAATTTACACACAAATAGGCAAATAGATTTGTCTTATTATCAAAATGTTATAAAGTGAAGTGTGTTGTACACTAATCTACTCTACCGGTATTGTTTTCCTTTTATGTTCAAAATGATGGGCCTAGTACATCACGAACGCTTAATTGAAGATAGACTAAGCATTGTTGTACGAATTGTATGATTTTACTATTTAATTAACATGCTGTTGAATAATTTGAAACTAATTTGACGGGACTTTCAGTGATCGATCGACCCTAACATGAGCGAGTTGTGGGTGGAGCTTAGCTAGAGATGGGCGGGGCATAGCTAAAACTGGAAAGGTCCATTATGCATAATATGTGGTTTATTAGCTCACCTGGCCCGAATGGCCGAGTGAGCTTATGCTGTGGTGACCATCCGTTGTCCGTCCATCCATCGTCCGTCCGTCAACCTTTGCTTTAAAACCACGGCCATTAACCATTTGGTCAATTTCAACCAAATTTGGCTGGAAGTACCTATGGTCGTAAGCTCCAGAACTTACATTCAGAATTTTGATTCATCAATTTTTTGGGTGAAAGTCTTAGATTTTATGAACTTTGTACCGGAATTTGTCAAATTGCTTCTTCTCCCTACTATTCTGAGCGATTTCAACCAAATTTGACTGAAAGGACCCTGTGGTCATAGGCTCCAGAAGTGCCATTTGGAATTTTGGTTCATCAATCTTTTGGGTGAAAATCTTAGATTTTATGAAAAATGTACCAGAAATTGTCAAATTGCTTGTTCTTACCATTCTGAACGATTTTAACCAAATTTGGCTGAAAGCATCCTATGGTCATACGCTCTCGAATTTCCATTTGGAATTTTAAAATATCAATTTTTTGGGTGAAAATCTTAGATTTTATGAAAAATGTACCGGAAATTGTCAAATTGCTTCTTAACATTCTGAGTGATTTTAGCCAAATTTGGCTGAAAGGATCCTATGGTCATAGGCTCTAGAACTTCCATTTGGAATTTTGATTGAGCTATCTTTTGGGTGAAAATCTGAGATTTTATGACAAATTTGCTGAAAATTGTCAAATTGCTTCTTCTGCTTGTCAACTTAAATGATTGCAAGCAAATATGGCCAAAAGGATCCTATGATCATAGGCTCTGGAACTTGCATTCAGAATTCTGATTAATCAAATTTTTTGTGAAAAAAATCTTATTTTATTACAAATTTACTGGAAAAGTCAAATTGCTTCTTCTCCTTACAACTTTGAGCAATTGTAACCAAACTTGTCTAAAATGATCCTATGATCATAGGCACCAGAATTTCCATTCAGAATTTTGATTGGTTGATTTTTCCTGTGAATTTTTTTTCCATCTTGTTTAATGTAGCGAATCATGTATATTTAAATGCAGATGCTTCAAATGCTAATGGTCCAGGGGGGGGGGGGGGCCGTCACAGGCCCTTGGGCCTCTTGTTTATTCAGCCAGTGGGTTCATACAATTTGGCATAACCAAACTGATCATTGCCCGTTACTTAAAAATCAAAAAGCGCAGAATGAAAAATCTGTTATGCGAAAATTATTTCCTGCTTTATTTGCGTAGAGATTTGTTCCATTGACCTGGAGATCAGATTGAGCAATCTTTAACCCTTTGTCCATTACATAGTACAGACCGTAAATGCCAGATTCTTTCTGATAGAACAAATATTCTGATTAATATTGTGAAACTAATTTGACTAGTAGCTGTTGCTGCCATGTTGCTGGTTACAGTCAAATTTCTTTTAAAAAATTCAACGGTTGTCTTATATTATTGAAACTAAGATGTTTGAATTTCGATTGTTAAATGGTTAATCGGAACCTCTGCTATAGATGTAATGCAAGGCAAAGTTGTCTTTATAAGAGATTGATGCACAGATAAATCTCAGAAATGAACAATAAGTGGGTCTAGCACAAGGAGCGGACTGGTGACCAGGGTATAGGTTTTGTGACAATAATACAGCTAAGTGCTTAGTGCTTACCTAGATTTTCCTAATTTCCTTGTCATGGGATAATCTTAATTAATATCAACTTTTGCCTGTTTAATTAAATTTAATTGTGTGCACCTTTTAAGAAAGTAATAGATTTGATTCAGAATTTACAAGTTAAGAAATTAAATACAAGTCTTGTAGTGGTGCTTCAGTCAATCTCGTCACGCCCTTGCTTGTATTGTTTCAGTGAATGGCAGTTGTTTGACCGTATCCGCGGCCAGGATATTCGACTGTTGAAGCTGCTCAATGTTAGCTATATCTGTGATCTTATGGTGGAAAAGAAAAAGGTCAAGTTTGGTATGAAGTAAGTCTGATAACCTGTTCTATATGTCACTCACTATCTATACACTTCACACCATAGACTGAGTCTACGACTGCACATGTGTCAATGCAGAATGATTTCTGGTTTCTTGTCTACCTGGTGAAGCATAGGATTAGATATCGCAGTAGATATAGTATTTCTGATAAAGACCACTTCGAGGATTACATGCTATGCTGTTACCTTTAGCTCTGGATCTTTGCCTATGTTTCATGGCTGTCATCTTTGTTTGGAATGAATCTTATATGGATAGCTCAATATGCTGAGACTAAGCAACACATTGGGCTCTGTCAGAGTACAAGGTTATGTATGACCTCGTTAGAAATATCTCTGTTGAATTGTTAGCATTAATTATTATCCCCTCGAAGACAAAGTACAAGCGGATAAAGGAATACACCCGTTCGTATGTTCATACATACGTTTTTACTGATTGTTTTGCGGACAATAACTTGTTTATAATTAGTTCTGCATGTTGACCTATGTGTCATGATTATGAGATATAGTTGCCCAAGTCATGTGGATATCTATTAGTACCAAGTATTTTGATGAAAGTAGACATGTAGTGTTTTGATAAGTACATGCATGTTCTAGTTTATTCTAATATCTATACTATATAGTTCCTAGAATTGATATTAGATCTGTATGTATATAGCTCATGATAATGTCGATAGTATAAAATATATTACTGATATGATGATCTCCTTTCCAGATTAATCTATATAATTTGTTAGTTTATGTTACAATATAATATAAGCGTATAGTTATGTTTTGTATTTTAAGGTTTAATATTTATATATTGGTGTTTTGTATGTATTTATTTTGATCCTGTTATACTCGCAGTGTGACATCCTCTGAGAAAGTGGACAAAGAAAATCGCTATGCTGACTTTACTGTTGTCGCTATACCTTATCCAGGTGAGCTTATGGTGCACTCTATGTAACATGACTCATGCTGAGGCCAATAATACTCCCTTCTTTGAGCTTTATCATCTGGTTTAACCAGACAGAACATATACTAAACACCTGTTTAAGCCTTTCACTGACAAATCTCTGAAAAAATACATTCTTTACGAAATAAAATGCATTATGTTGGATATTTTGAAATTAATTTGATTGGAAGACATTGCTACCTAAGGTAGCAATGTCTTCCAGTCAAATTAATTTCAAAATATTCAACAGTTTTTCGGTATGGATGCCTTGAAAATGAGATATGGGGAATTCATTGGTGAAAGTGTTAAAGCTCAACCTCTAGTTAATTTCTAACTGCACGATCTAGATACAGCTATGAGTAATATGTCACATTCTTTCAGTGATATTAACCCTTTAAAGGCCAAGCCAGCCAAAGCAAGCATCTTGAGAAATGTCTATTTGCTGGTCAAGAGAAGCGTTTCTGAAAATTTATCACTGGAATAACTGATCGAGCCAGTCATTCAAGGGGTAAATTTGTCAAAATGGTCGTCTTGGGATACAAATAGTCAATCACTAGGACAAAATAATAAATTCTTGACAAATCCTTGATGATTAAAGGGTTAACTAAACACTAGCACAGCCTATGGATTTTTAACCCCTTTATCCCTGAGAACCAAGAATGCATGAACACATCACGCCTGTTCTCCACGAACTACACTGGCTGCCAGTTAGAGAACGGATCAGCTATACGGTCGGACTCTTAGTGTTCAAATGCCTTCATGATCTTGCACCACCTTACCTAAATTCACTGATCGTATGAAGAACATCAGCAAGGTCCCTTCGATCAAATTCACAATTAATATGTGTCGTACCACGTTCGAATTTAACCATCGGTGAATGCGCCTTCTCGAGAGCAGGACCAAAATTTTGGAACAATCTACCATTTGACATTCAAAATTGTAACAAAATTGAGCCATTTAAATCTATGTTAAAAACTCACCTTTTCACAAGAGCATATTTTAAAATTTTGTAAAGCGCCTTTGAGCGGTTTAGTCCGGCATCGGCGCTATAGAAATTTACATACATACATACATACATACATCTCACGCATTCATGAGATATTGAATATCTCAAGTCAAATTAATTCCAAATAGTCCAGGAGCTAAAGCTAGGTCAGAATCGTGACGTAGCACACCCAGTATTCGGAAGGTCTGACACTTGCTGTGGCTTGGGGAACATGTCCCACACATTTTAAGCCCTGTTGTACAAACAAATTGTGGTAGCACTAATTAGTTATCCTGATTTCTTTGCATAGGTGGTCTAGGCTTTGGCTGTATCCACAGTGCACAACGATATAAGCATGATCGTGTCATAACTCAAAGTAATATCGTATTAGATTCACCATATATGATATTTAGATGGATATCGACCTAACATAGCTTGAAGTATTAGCTCAATCAACACGGTATGGAGTTGTAATACCAACAAACATTGTTCCAAACTCGTTCGTTCAAGTAGCAGCTGATAACAATGATATACTTGAAGAAACCGTAGACGGTAAACAGACAACTCACTCAACGACAATGGTGATGTTCCAACGAATGCAATTTGGCCCAAGACCAGAGCGTGTCATACATGCTGAACACTCAGTCAGGAGAAGGGCTTTGACAGCACCAGGTACTGAAAACAGAATTCCTGATTGTGGGGTGTTTGGTAGAAGACCAGTTGTGACCGCGTTCATAGACACTGTCAAGAAGGATTGGTACCAATGTGATAGCTCAATCCAGGAACAGGCATTAGTCATGGATCTTGCATGGGCCATCGTTCGAATGTGTCCAATAAAATTGTTTGCGGTAGATCTTGTACCCATGATGACCACAGAAACACAAACACTCCCTAGTTGGAGTGGATTTAATGCACTTGTATCATGTGCTAACGCACCTTTTACACAAATCGGTTACTGTCCAATGATTTCCGGATCACCAACTGAATTCAATACGGTGTATACAGTCATGAAACAAGTTCAAAGAATGATGACAACACTGGGACAGAATGACTCGGTCATTACATTCCACTTGGCCATATATGTCAAGGCAAAGGAGATACAGTGGCGATATAAAGAAGAGTTTAGTGACACTGTGATCAGACTGGAGGGATTCCACATTGCGCTAAACTACTTAGCTGTTATTGGAAAGATGTTTGATGACTCTGGCTTAGAAGATCTCCTCATAGAGGCCAACACATATGGTAGCAGCATGGCTGCTGCTCTACTTAAAGGGAAGTCATATAATCGAGGAGTGAGGGCTCACAAATTGGTTCTGGAAGCGCTGCTGCGATTACAATGGCAGTCTTTTTCCAAATGGGTTCAACAAAATGGACAACATGAAGACCACATTACTCCAACAGGTTTGGAGAGTCTGGATGAGAAAATTAAGATGTGCCGAAGCAGCATTGACGACTTAGACGCACTGCAAGAAAATTTCAAAGAGGTGTGTATGTACGTGAATAAATTGCAACAGCTGTTCAAATCCTTTAAAGTTGAGTCAAGCTCGAAATCACACCTGTTCGCATTTTGGAACTCATATATTCATATGGTAGAGCTGCTGCTTGGATTCATAACAGCTGAGAGAACTGGAGATTGGCAGGCACACCTATCTGCTACTGCTGCTATGGCGCCATATTTCTACAGCATGGACAGAACCAATTATGCAAGATGGCTGCCAATATATCTTGCGGACATGAAGATGCTTCCAAGTACACATCCCCATGTACATGAACAATTCTTGAATGGAAATCATTCCGTAAGTCGCTCACACCATCCATTCAATCAAGTGTGGACAGATATGGCCTTAGAGCAATCGATTAATTTGGATTCCAAAAAGCGAGGTGGTATTATTGGAATAACACAAAAGCCAGGAGCTCTGGAGAGGTGGTTTTTAACTAGCCACGAGAGGGCAGCCATGACAACGGTCACAAAGCAAATGTGTGGGTTACAAGATAGTCACATGTTTGGAGTACATAAGGAAATGGGGACTAATCGAATGAACAGGGATGAAACCGATGTGCAGAAGATACTTTCGATGTTCTCATCAGATATAATGACCAATCCCTTTAATATTGCGGAAAACGACGACAGCGAGTGTCTTCCGCTTGTAAACATTGCAACTGGAGTGGTATTGCCTAGTGAAATCGCCAAGAGACTTGTTTCCGCCTGTGACATTGGTAAGGAGATTATGGACAATTTTGTTCAGGAGCGGCTGGACACTAACACGAGAAGCTTTTGGGACACGTTGCCACACTTAAAACTTAAAACATTTGCCAGCCTAGCACAGAAGAAAAAACTCAAAACAAATGATGAAAAAATTCACAATGTGAGATCTGACCGCGAACTATTTGGTCGATTAATTATTGCCGCAAGGTCCAGAGATGTTGATTTAAAACTAGTGATGACGTATGAACTGTCTGCTGTTCCACTATCATTGTCACATACGGATGGGACTCTAAGAAAGAATGTGAAAAGTGTTTTGTTAAGTGAACTAGAAAAGGAAGTAAATGTTGATGGACGGCTTCCACCTGTTGACAAGACAGGCACAACAGCTTATGTAGTAGATGGCATGGCAATTGTGCAAATGGTTAAAATTGGAGGTACGTCTACATTTGGAGAATTGTCTGATAAATACTGGCACATCTTTACAGTTCCACTGAATCAAGAAGACTGCAACAGAGTAGATATAGTTTTTGACAGATATGATAGACTGGAATCTCTCAAAGCGGAAGAGCGGCTAAAATGTGGGTCATCAACAGCATTGGAAGTAAAGATTGCTGGAGAAAATACTCCCGTTCCAAAGCAATGGGCCAAGTACATCAGCAATCCAAGCAACAAAAGTAACCTCGTTGCATTTCTCAACAAGCGGTGGCGTGATACTGGTCCAAATATGCTATCTGCCGACAATTGCGTCATTCTTGCTGGTGGTTTTAACGATGGAATGGATGTTGTTGTCATTTCAGCGAACAATTCGTCGTATTTGGAAGAACTTCGATCAGATCACAAGGAAGCAGATACGCGTATGATGTTGCACACGCTACACGCTTCAAAAGACCACATGCGTGTTGTTATACAGTCTCCTGATACAGATGTGGCAGTACTTAGTATATATACGTATCGTTCGCTTCACTGTTCTGAACTATGGTTCCGTACGGGCACAAAGGACAAATTGCGATACATACCAATACATACAGTTGCTCAAGTACTGGGCCCAGCTATCTGTCTGTCTTTGCCTGGGTTTCATTCTCTTACAGGTTGTGATAGCACTAGTGCATTATTTGGAGTCGCTAAGAGAAAATCATTCAATCTCTTAAAGTCATCTGAATGTCATCAGCTTAGCTTAGCCCAACTCGGCGAACATGTTGACTTATCACCGAATACTGCAATTCTATGTGAGAAATTTGTCTGTGAGTTGTATACCACCAGGGATGTGGGAAAGACAGCTGATGAAACCTGTTATTGGCTCTTTTGTCAAAAGAGACAAAGAAATGAAAATCTTCCACCTACATCGAATAGTCTAAAGCATCACACCGAAAGGGCCAATTTTCAAGCTCTTGTTTGGAGACATTCATTGCAAGCTGTTCAGAATCTTCCATCTCCAAATGGACATGGCTGGAGTATAGTGGATGGTCTACTCAAGCCTGTTCTAATGTCAAAGGATCCTGCTCCATTTGGATTAATTGAACTCACATCATGTAGATGTCAAAAGTCTGCCTGCAAAAGAACAGATCTCTGTCAATGCAAGGCTAACAATCTACTCTGCACTGAAGCATGCCTTTGTATGGGAGGTGAAATGTGTGACAATGTTCAGCATACAATTGTCGAAGATGACTCTGACACGGATGAGTAACATTCTCTCATTTGCTCACGTGATAAATATGTCCTGCCAGCTTGTGTAGACATGCACTGCATGTCAGTTAAAAGTTTAATTATGAAAAATGTAGAAAACATGGGCATTGTTGTAGCTACGGTATTGCTAGTCACAAGAAGACCTAAGTGCCCCAATATGTACAAAGCAACATACGGGTGTCTTAAACGAGGTTGATTATGTATAAATCTGCGATATACGATCACTCCTTCCCATTTTGGTTAAGATTGTATTGATATAACATGCGCTTAAGTTTGTGAAAAATTTACCATTGTGAAAATTGTCTGAATACTACATTCAACACCTATTGTAAATGGGCTTCTCATGGGTTAGTGATACCACAATTTTCTTGTACAACACGGCTCAGAATATACCCAAGACATCGGTCTAGCATAATATAGAGACAAACCTGAATACTGGGTGTGCTACGAAACCATTGTTCTAGACCCCTTTTGAAAATTGGCTCCCGGACTAAAACTGTTCAATAGAATATTTTCGTATGTCATAAAAAACATTCGTATCTGGCCTATAGATGGGAAAGTGTTTACTAGAGTAATGGTAAATGACTGTTTCTGTACATCCATAATAGTCCTGTCTGTTTCATGACCTTTGACTGTCACTGGACTAACAATCAATGTTCTGTTTCTCAGGTTGTGAGTTCTTCAAGACCTGGCGGGATGGAGGATACAGCTCTGAAGGAATGTGGTTTGATTGGAGTCAGGTACTGTTTGGTTCCATTGTTTTTCTCTTTGAATAATCAATTCTGAGATTGCTATTTTAAATTCATCTGATATCCAGATGTGCATGTGGGTGTACATGTATGTATGTGTATGTGCATGCGTCCGTCCGTCCATCCATCCATCCATCCATGTGCGCATGCATGCTATATATGAAATGATGATTTCATGCATATGCATGTAGTTAATCTTAGATCATTATTTTGAAAACAATTCAGGTAAAAGTAGCTGTGCTTCAACTCCAGTACAAGCTCAGAGACTCCCTTCCAGTACCGTCATCTGCTAAATTCCAGAACAATATTTTTGAAACAGCCTCAGAATAAAGTGTATATTCTCTCCTGAGTACATTTAAACAGGAAGAATGAGGATTCACTACCCTGGTCAGTCTCTAGGGCCAAGTTTATGCAGTAGCTCATGCAGCTACCGGGGTTGCTATGGTACTGTCTAAATGGTGAGTGTTCGTACTCAAGTTTGTACCTAATATAGCCAAGACGTGTGGCATGGCTAGCTTAGTATGTCACATTGTACTGAATAGAGTGATCCATACCTAGCTAAGCTCTGTCTACTTAGTATGCCTGTTGGAAGCAATTTATATACTTTGAATCCTGAATTACGGGTACAAGACATAGTCTTATCGTGCTCCAATTTGATCAAGAATAAATTAAGATTAACCCTTTAATGTCTAAATTTGGTCAAGAAAATCAAAATATCTCCTTATTTAATGTCAATTTGCAGGCCAAGAGAAGCGTATTTTTGAAAGTTTACCACTGGAATGGCTCGGTTACTGAGCCAGTCATTTCAGTGGTAAAATTTCAAAGGTACTCTTCTCTTGGCCTGCAGTGGACATTCCTCAAGATCACTGCAGAGGCCGATTTTGGCCGACTTTGTCATGAAAGGGTTAAACCGAATCCTGAATTATCAGAATCACAATTTCAAGGTACATGTAACTATACAGGAAAGATGTTGAATACTTTGAAACTAATTTTGACCGGGCGCTATTTCAAAATATTCAACTGGTTTATTAAATTGCAAATCCATCAAAGACTTGTACACTTGACAGTTTTTGAGCTTCATGATAGAGTAATTATACACCAGTCTGATTTTGACATCAGCTTACATGTGGCATAATTTATAGTCAGTGGTGTAGTAGGGGGCTTCAGTAGGGCAGTTGTACCTGTGTGCCGGGTTCAGTGTAGTGTTGGATATGGGGGCGGGTTGGGGGGAGGTGGGTTGGGGGTTTGGGTGTTGCTAAGAGGGCAGGTTTTCCACCAGTGTGGGAGTATTGTGGTATGGAAGGGGCGGCCAAAAGGCTGGTCTGCCCCCGGGCACCAGACATCCTCACTACACCACTGTTTATAATGACGTCATAATTGACTGACAGATTGGATCATTCTATTGAAAATAATTTAAACACAAACTGACATGTCATGTGTCACATCAACTCCTTTACTGACATTATATAATCTACAAAGTATGAGTCTAACCACGTGAACTGGGCCAATTGTTTTGGCAGATTCCTGTATTGTACTATGCAGCTTCCAGACTGGGGCGCTGTTCATTTCTGATATTAATTGGGAGATAAATTATATTAGTGGATTATCACATTTTGTCCAATGTTTATGTATTATTTAGTGTCGTTGAAGCAAAAACATTTTCTTTTCAGTCAAATTGATTTCTAAATATTTCATAGTTTCTAGATTTAGCTTATTCATAAAAAGATAGACATATTTTCCACACTTCTTGAATAGAATATCAGTGTAATAGCTACAGTACACCTCAGAAATAAGTTAACATGTTTAAAAACCTCAAACAATTTAGTTAACCCTTTAATGGTCAAGCCGGCCAAAACCACCTCTACAGTGATCTTGAGGAATGTCCATTTGCAGGCTAAGAGAAGACTATTTTTGAAAATTTACCACTGGAATGACCGGCTCCGAGGCATTCCAGTGGTAAATTTTCAAAAATAGTCCTCTTGGCCTGCAAATGGACATTCTGTCAGTATAGCTAGTATATAAATTCCATGTATTCTTTTCAGAGTTATGTTGATGCAAATTTGGAGATACCCAGCACACCCATTTTACAGAAAATTCCTGTGGACTGGACAGCCTATAAGGTACTATCATACTGAGTGGCACCATTTTAACTCAAATGCTGCTTGACTTGAAATATAATTGTGCACATGCTTATGCAGGGGTCAACCGACCCATTAGCAAATTTGCAGCATGGCTAATACAATTCAAATTTTGACTAGCTAAATAATTGCTTAATGATTAAAATCATATTATTATGTATAATTTTATAATATGCTTAGAAGCAATTAATTGTGAAGAACACTGTATCAGATATATTAACCATTTAATGGCTATTTAATGACTATTTTCCAAATTTTACCACTGGAATGACTAGCACAATAACCAAGCCAGCCATTCTAGTGGCTGTGCTAATTAAAAAAAAAATAGTCTTGGCCTGAAAATGGAAATATTGACCAATAAATAGTTAACAAATAACATCAAATCGATGGATGTTTAGGCATTGTACTAATATACGCCCACTCACATAGATCCGCTGTTCATGGCCATATTTGCAGTCCATTGATCTCTTGCTATGTGAAGTAACGTTACACTGTGGGCTGCTGTCCGCCAATAAAGTTTCATTTCTTATCGGTGAAATTTCATTGGTGGAGACCCCAAGCTCGTTTATATTTACGACATTTCGTTAACTTAACGCAGATGTTAAAGGCATGCAGGCACGGTACTCAATACAGGAGCGGAGTGGGAGGGCGAGGATCCTTTTGCACACACAACTTAATAATCAGGTCCAGATTTTTCTTATAACCTACCATAGCCAGCCTGAGAAAAACCCTTGCTCTGCGTAATATAGGCTTGTGACACCATATGAATGGAGGAATCCATTTTCAGCTATGCCCCACCCATCTTTAAGCTCCACTGACACATTGCCTGTGTTGGAATCGATTGATTCCTGAACTCCCTGACATTCAATTTCCAGAAAACTATACAAGTAAGCTGTTGAATATTTTGAAACTAATTTGACTTGTTACTGTTGCTGCCTATGACAGCAATAGTGTCCAGTCAAATTAGTTTTAAAATTTGCAAAAGCATGTTTATTAAATTGTAAAGCCATAGAAGCTGCACCATTCGTGACGTAATTGATTATCACATCAGCCGACAAGTCACGTAGTTGATTATGATGTCACATGATTGACTGAGAAACTGGAAGCCTCCATTAAACCAGGTGACATATCTCTGAGTCCACCCTGAGAAAATGGCACCCCTATCAGTTACCCGACCTTCGTGCGAGCCCTTTAAGCTACTATTATATTATCATTTATTGATTGTTTTCACAGCAATGGGACCTGCTACAGCTAAGTCAGAACTACCTTAGGTTATTGCTACAAGTGATCAAAGATGGTAAGAAGCAGTCATTTTTGTGAATTAATTCTTTAATAGCCAAGCCAGCTAAAAATATCCTCTGCAGTGGTCTTGACTATTAATGTCTGTTTACCGGCCAAGAGATGGCTATTTTTTTTTAAATTTACCACTGGAATGACTGACTCCTCTAGTCCTGCAAATGGGCATTCAGTAAGCACAAATTTCAATTGTTTTAGCCAATTTAGAAAACTAATGGATTAAATAAGTAGATTCATTTCAGAAAAAATGAAGCATTCATAAAGAATTGAGAACATCGATATACCTGTGCTGTTTTATTTCATTTGAGGTATTCATTTCTAACTATTCCCCACCCATTTCTAGCTAAGCTCCACCCACCTTGTACACATATTTGAATTGATTTTAACACATTTAACCATGAATTACCAGATTCTCGGTTTCAAGGTAAGGTATACAGGTAAGCTGTTGCATAGTTTGATACTAATTTGACTGGGAGTTGTTATTAAGTCGTAAATTCAGATGGTTACTGTAGGACTTTAGCCCCTTTCATGTGTCAAACCTATGTTATTTGATTGTGACATCAGCTAACAAGTGACATATCTTGCTTATAACATCAGATACTTGAGTGACAGATAAGATCTCTCCATTGATAATTAAGATTCTCATACGACTGACCTAGCTTTAGATTGGTATTATTCCTTTGTTGTGATAAGCTTATTTTATTTTCAACATCAGGCAATGGTGGTCTCTTAGTACATTGTATATCTGGCTGGGATCGGACACCAACCTTTATTTCTTTGTTACGACTTTCCTTATGGGCTGATGGGAAAATCCACAAGTCCTTGAGTGCTACAGAAATCCTCTACTTGACAATAGCATATGACTGGCTAATGTTTGGGTGAGTAGCTAGTACTATCTACACATTATGACTGTATGTAAACACATCATCAAAAATGCACTCTGTCTTCATTCACCAGCTTAATCCTTTGTACGTAGCATATATAGTACCAGATAAAAGATTTTTGTTTATTTTTTATAGCCCGCCAAAAATATTGGTAGTATATTATTTGATGATGTTTATGAGCGGGTAGGCAGGCAGCTGGCAGTGTGGTTTCCGCACAATAACTTTGCTACCATTTATCAGATTGTTGTGAAATTGCACATGATGGCTGAACTAGGTCTGAGGAAGAAACCTATCGAAAAGATAAGATCCAATATGGCCGCCACCCACAAACGGACATCTTGAAGATTGGTTTGCGGACGATATCTCTGCTATCATATAACAGACTGCTTTGAAACTTCATAAGATGAATGGACTAGGTCTGAGGAAGAAACCTATCGAAGTTGAGGATGATCTAATATCCAATACATGTATGGCCACCGGTCATCGGTGGCCATCTTGAAAATTGGTTTGCGGGTGATAACTCAATTTTTATGATACTTTATCAACTGGTTCTAACATAGACAGAGATGCAATCTTCATCATTACTAAGCAGATTTTTGGGAAATTTCTCATGTTTTTAGACTAATGTTTTGGATGATATTTGCGTTACAGTTTTTCATTATCCTTAATAGTCAACAGTGATGCATCCGATTTGATGATCACCATTATGTACTAAGCAGATTTTTTGGAAATTTCTCATGTTTTTTTCATGGTTTTTGATATAGAATGTTTTGGATGATATTTGCATTAAAGTTTTTGTCTCGCCCCATAGGGAAAGTGAGACAAAACGGTTACCTATTCCAGCATCAGTCGTTGGGTATGTATGTGGGTGTCATTTGTGTTGAGGTTTTTCAAATGCTTTATTAGTTAAGTTACTCTTCTGATTTTAATGAAACGTTACAGAAGTGTTCTATACAATTAGGGCTCTGCGGTTTTGGTAAAAACACAACCGGTGACGGTGTTGGCCATAAATCCGATTTTAACCAGATATCCAGTTTATTGGCTGAAAATATTTTCAGTTTTCGTGAAAAAAAAAAAATTGGCAATACCACGAAAATAGAACATTTTTAGTGGTAGACTTAAATCTGTAGCTACATGTATAGTATCCGATGCAATTTTAGAGGATGTAGTGAAATCATTACTTAAATTGCTTTAAAGCATTAGATTTTGCGCTTTTAAATTCATCGCGATATGTCATTTCGAGTTCTTGCACAATCTGTCATATATTAGATTCATAGTCAATTAGCAATTCGTATACCCCCCTCTAGGATAACGTGTAGAGAGATACATTGCCAAATTTACTGTGGCTTTTAGTGGCCAATTCAAGCGGTTCATGGAGTAGAAAATATGTTTTTGGATGACTAAACTAAAGTTAGAAAATTTGTAGAGCATTCGCTAAAGATACTACTCGATAGTTAGTCATTTCAGGTCTTGGAAACACCGAGCCGGTGATAAATTGTGAAAGATGGCAGACCTAATTAGACTGTTACACAGCCTCCATTTTGGAAACCAGTGAGATTCATGAGACGCATTATG
The DNA here is from genome assembly GCA_034401795.1 of Chaetoderma sp. LZ-2023a. Classification (NCBI taxonomy): domain Eukaryota; kingdom Metazoa; phylum Mollusca; class Caudofoveata; order Chaetodermatida; family Chaetodermatidae; genus Chaetoderma; species Chaetoderma sp. LZ-2023a. Next base: position 100,472,009 of record CM067371.1, read on the forward strand.
CAAATGTATATAATATAAAGACTAGTTCCCGATAGCCTACGCTTACACACGCTTATGTCGAATCAATTGCGAGTTTAGGCGAAAACTCTCATAGCTACTCTAGGGTAGATGAGCATGTGATCAGTTACCCTCGCATAAATGAGCACGTGTTTAAATTACATTGATTTCAATGCAAACACGTGATTACTCAATTTACCCTTGCTGATAGGTGGGTAGCCCCGAGTAGGTACTAGAGTACGTACTCCAGTCGTTTAGGTGCTACTCTAGTTACTCGAGTAGCTACCCTACTAGGGACATGAACTCGGCCTTAGTTACAGATGTCGTAATACTGCCACGTGGTACAAATCTGCATATCGTATATGCCTGAACATGCGTAGTAAATCAAATTTATTGATCTAATTAATCGGATACGTGTAATCAAACTCAGCCATATTATACTATTTACTAGCATACGGTTTTCGCGAAAAAGGAATTCATACATATTTTAATATAGATCATAAGCGCGATTTGGAAGGACTTGGTTTAAAACTGTATCAGTTGTAAGCTGTAAAAGTAGTTTTCCGGCGCTGATATTGTATATCGACCTGCGTCGAGTGTTAATTGTATCGTCCAACATACGTCGAACCAGCACCTGAACATTCACGAGAAATTACTCTTGATCGTAATATAATTATAAAACCAGATTTTTAAACATACACGGTTGTACAGTTGTCAAATTATGTCACCAGTTTTCGAACCGTCATGCTTAAAAATCCGGAGACGGTTCAAAATCTGGATAACTGCAAAGCCCTAAATACAATGCAGAGATGCAATCCGCATCAGTACTAGGACAAAATTTTGGGTATTTCCACTCTTTTTTCACGGTTTTGGACTTTGAACTTGTTTAAAACTTCTTGCGCTGAAGTTTTTAATTGGCGTTTGAAATGCATCAATGCGTCTCAAGATTTTAATCAAAATTTAGAGATGTTATATATGCAATGCAGAGATACAAACTACATCATCATTGGGAAGAAATATTAGGATTATTTCTTTTTTGTGGTTTGGGTTTTCAGTTTTTTACATTACGTTTTTTTATTGCCCATATTAGTCAACAGTGGCTACTCCAGTTTTAATGAAACTTTACAGGTGTTCTATAGAGTTACAGAGATGCAAACTGTATCATTATTAAGATGAAATTTTGGATTTTGAATTATTATCACTTTTTGGTGTAAAAGATTTTATTACCTTGTATCTGTCCAAAAATAAGCATATTTCTTTTTTTCATGAACAGGACGGTCATTGAAGAATGATAAGAATTTTATGGTCCAAAAAGTGTCAAAATGACTGGGTCTAAAGGCTAATCAATCAAAATGCATGCAATGGATTAGAATACTATAATACTAACAACCACGGTTGAGATATATCAGGCATTCATGTTCTTGTTTTTACTGAATTCTTATGACCTATAGAAATGGCCCGTTTGAACCAAGGAATACAATTAATTATTGTTTTTTCTCGACAATAACTTCAGTTCATGTTGTACATGTGTCTTGATTTGGACCACAGACATAATAATTTCGGATTCTGTAGGTCAAAACTAGCATATTTTCTTTCCACAGAATACCGTAATTTCTATTTAATGAATTTCGTCCAATATGTGCATTTATCATTTACACCAGGCTTTCAATGCACTTAATATTTCTCCAAGTGAACACACGTCTAATGTTCAAGGAAAGATTGCATTGGTTAGATAATGCATAGGAAATATTTTCATTGGTTACGTCCCACCTGCCCGGTGACACTGCAAACGTTTCCTAGTGCCGACGACGGTGAATATCCAAACACGACGGGATATGTTATGTTGTTGAGTAAAATCTAATACATAGTTATATGCTACCGAGTTATGAAATAGGTTAATTTGCATGATAGACACTGAAAGTTGGATTAAAAGAAATTTCAAGTCTGAAATAACGATGTTTTGTTTCTCATTATTTTTTGTGGTGCGTTTGTCAGAGCTCTTAGCAAGTGATACATGGACATCACAGTGACGAAAATGATCAGCACAAAATGGTACATTCAGAGGGGTTTCAGGGATCGATTTTTTGGAAAATTGTCAAATTATGAGTTTATATGATAAATAGGATCTCAAATTCGACCCCATTTCACTAAAGCTTGTGCAATGTGATAATTTTCAACTCGCTTGATAATACTGATATGAAATGGGACCTCGTTTCAAATCTTTTATGTATGTTCCCTTGACCCCATGACGATCTCTAGTGATTTTGGATCAGTAGGTGAAAGGCCATAATCAACCTCGTTATTACTGGGAATATAAATTTAGTTTCATACTAAGATTTAAGTTTTCACTTCAAGAGTATACTTACCTCCCTAATACTTTTGATATTGCTAAATATTGGCTTTCACTCAATAAACACTCAGATTTAAAACAGTTAGGTGCCCCTACTGGGCAGGGAGTCAGAGCGTAGTCTGGCGGATGCCAGCCCCACCACCGCGCATGCGCAGACTAGCACTTTCTCTTTGCTAGATTATTGGCAAAGAGAACACACATGTCTTTTTGAGTCATAAGCTTTTCTTGCTCTTTAACTGTTAATTGGTGTATATTTTGGAGTGATAGTATCTGATTTGTATGGCAGGAGGGAACACTTCGCCACAGGAGGACTTAGGACCTTTAAATCAGGTGACTTCTAGTAAAATTAGCGAGTTTTCTTCCCGGTGTATTGTGTTTCCGGGACTCGCGTTTACCGTGATAAGCGCCTTGGTTAGTTGGTTTATGTCAACTCGGTGCTACCTAGGGCTAATTTCTCTTTCTGTTTATGTCCACAGGTCTGTATGACGCTAGGTGGTGACATCACAGTAGCAGAGAGTTAGTTTTCTCTCCACCATGGTTCCATTTCCTACTAACACTGTTAGGTTATCTAACCAAATGAAAAAATATGTCCAGTGAGTTGGAGGCCTAGTATAAAGGTCTTCTCACTTTGCCCTCTTGATCCAATTCCTTCCCCTTGAGGTGGAGAGAGTTAAGAGGCGTGCAGATGGTGGAGTTCTCCGGTTCGTCACGTTGGATGGTTTGTCTATACAAAGTGTCAGGTATCTAGTTATTGATAATGTGGTGATGTTAATTATTGTAAACAAACAAAGGGAGATAATTAACATTTTTGCCAGAAAAGAGTTATCTATATGTATCTGATGGTTGTGTAGTCGACTTATCCATTCAGCATACAATTCGTCCTTGCACTTGGATGTTTTGTTGGGATCGATTTTTCCTGTCACGGGATTAATGACGTCATAATCAGCCTGGCTATGTGTTTATCAGCAATTCAAGCGCTATGCTGGTTTCTGATGTATATTGATCTTTATGATCGTTTTCCTTCTCTTTGAGTTGGATTGAGTTTCTAAGCTTAACTAGTTGCTCATACTCCTTGTCCTTTGCCCTGTTTCAGGGACCGGGTTGCGCGTCCTGTGGACGTTTTCTTCATGAAAAGTTCTGGCCTCATCTGTGCTATCGATGTAGCCCTTGTGGTCCCTTGGTTAATTGTGACATATGTAAGCACTGGGGGGGGCGAGTTAATGTCCGAATTCTTGTGCTGCTTACAGGCGACGGACAAGGTGGTAGAGGAGGAGAAGAAGAAGAAGCGGAAACGAGAGGTTGTAAGTAGGAAGGGTAAGGGGAAGGTCTCGTCCGCGGTGGATATGGAGGCCTTCCGGACCGAGATGTTGGGAGAGATGAAGAGGACAATAAAGGATTTGGTTCCAGGGTTGCTTCGTGGCATGCTTCCTGGACCAAATCCTTTACTGTCCTCATCATCGGCTTCGGAGCAGGTAATTCCCGCCTCTGGATCGATTTTCCTTAGTCCGCTTCCGTTGTTCGACGATTCAGAGGTGGCCCCATTAGAGGGGGCGTTCCACGGCCCTGGCAGCAGGCTTATTGCCGCGCCGATAGGGGACCGTGGACGGTTGTCGCTGGAACCCGCGGGCTGCTTATCAGTCCAGGGGTATCCGCACGCCGCGGTGGCCAGTACCTCCTATGGCACCGTTCCTGGTCAGCCCGGGTTAGCTCTCTTTGCTGACCCGGGGTCTAATCTTTCTGACCAGGGTGATGAGGATTACCTGCTAGGGTCGCCGTCTGACGACGTGGACATGGATGAAGACGTTTGTGCACCCCTCGCGGGGAATACAGGCGCCTTATTCCACGGTTTTACTCACCCTGGAGTAAAGTCCGCGGCTCAGGTGGTGGCCCAGGGCGCTGCTGATGGCCAGCGGTACCGCATACCTCGGCTTGCCGAGGGTGTTGCTGGTGCTGGCCGGGCCCGTGGTGAGACTATATATACCCCGCGCTCTGCCACGGTGCCTGCTCCTGGTCAAACCAGTGATATTCTCATGCCGGTGCTGTCAGGCCCGCGTGTTTTCCCTGGCTTGCCAGGTGTATCAGCATACCCGCCGTCAAGCTCTACTGCTTGCGCTCAGGAGGAAGACGAAGGACCCCGTCTTGTAGAGCGCTCGCAGTTAGCCATGGAGGAGGATTGGTATGACGCTTGCCAGTGGTTGGTGAGCGTTAGGCCTGATCTGCCCGTGGAGCAGTCGGCTAGCCAGCGTGTTCACACGCCGTGGTTAGCTGGGAAATCGACTGCTAACGCTATGCCTTCTCTGCCGCTGGCGGAGCATGTCGTTGACATGTTCAAGGCGGCGGAGTCGTCCATTAAGTCGAGTGGACGTCTCGCGAAGGCCCCTCGCGAGGTGGCCAGGCGTTGTCGCATCGTGCCCCTGGATTACCAGCGGTACGGTGTGGTACCCAAGCCCAGCGTGGATGACCGCGCGGCTTTGGGTGAGGATGCGCGGCCAGGCTCCCGTTCTGACACGGGTGTCTTGTGCTCGAACGCGTTGCGTTTGGCGAATACCGCGTTGCGTGATGCGGAGGAGAGTGGGAGGGCTTCGATTGCCGCTCTGTCCCACGTCTCCCAGCTGTTACAGGGGGTAGTAACGGCATCCGCATCGCGCCAGCCAAGTCCGGTCACTGTCCAGCGAACCATCCAGGATGGTATTAACCTGGCGCTGGACTGTATGACTCGGGCGGTGACCAGGAGTGTCCGGGCAAGACGCACGTTTGCCCTGGACAATCTGTGCCCGTCTCAGGACCTGTACAATAGGCTACTACGTACGCCTATGACGGGCCCTGGTCTTTTTGGAGGTGAGGGATGTCGCCACCTCCAGGAGACGGTCACCCTGGTGAATAACCAGAGGGCGCTGCGCGAGCAGTTTGATGTGCTGCGTCGTGCTAACGTTCGCGCCGCGGCCCCGGCGTATCGTCCCCTGCAGGATCGAGGTGGTGCTGGCCAGGTCAGAGGCCAGCCACCGTCGCAGCGTCGGCCTCGGCCGCGTGCGATTCGGCCAGCAGCGAGGGGGGCGCAGGTTCCTCAGGCGCCGTCAGCCAGGCAGCCGCCCGCGCACCGAGGTGCGCGCGGAGCGGGGCGGGGCGCGCGAGGATCTGGGCGTGGTTATCGGTCCTGACAGGACGCTTACCGCGGTAAGAACCACTCCGGTGTGTATGGCGACGGAGACAGTGCCGCTCTTGCATGCCTCGTGTCCACCGCGGTCCCTAGGTGGACCGGTGGGAGGCCGGCTAGCCGACCACATGCAAGAGTGGGAACGGTTAACTCAGGACCGTTTAGTCTTGCGATGGCTTTCCGTCGGGTATCATCCAGAGTGGGTGACAGGCCCGCCGTCGCGACTGTCTCTGGTGCCAGTCTGGACTCCCATTCCGAGAGATCCAGAGCAAAGGTTGTGTATCGAGGAGGAGATAAATTCCCTCATACAAAAGGGAGCTATTCAGCCGGCACAAAGGTGTCCGGGCTTCTATTCAACCCTGTTCTTAGTAACAAAACGCACCGGAGGGTGGAGACCGATTCTCAACCTCAAGCCATTGAACAAGTTCATCGAGACGCCCAGTTTCAAGATGGAAATGGTGCGCTCGGTGTTGGCGGGGTTGGAGAGGGGGATGTGGACGGCATCGATAGATTTGAAGGACGCTTATTTCCACATCCCCATCCACGGGAGTTTCTGTCGCTTCCTGAGATTTGCATTCCAGGGCAGACAGTGGGAATTCAGGGTGTTGCCCTTCGGAATTTCCACGGCTCCTCGGGTTTTCACCCGTGTGGTTCTTGCGATCACAGCATACCTCCGCAGGAGAAGCATAGCAGTCCACACGTACATAGACGACTGGCTGTTGAAAGCGCACACCCGGGAAAGTTTGTCCGCCAATCTGGAGGTTGTTTTGAAAACTCTCACAGACTTGGGCTGGATGATCAATTTCCCAAAATCAGAGCTGACTCCATCCCAGAAGTTTGTTTACCTGGGGATGTTCTTCGATCTAGAGACAGGATATGTTTATCCTACTCAGGAGAGAGTTCAGAAACTCATCTCATTGATTCAGTCAGTGTGCGACAGTCGTCATGTCCTGGCACGGGTTTACTTGAGAATGCTGGGGTTGATGGTTTCGTTGGAACCAGTCATTCCTCAGGCCGCCTTACGCAGGCGGCCGATCCAGTTGTTTCTCATGACACAATGGACCCAGAGTACAGGTTCGCTGGACTCGAATGTGTCAGTGTTGGCGCCTCTGATTCACCACCTGCAATGGTGGTTGAATACAGAGAATCTCTTGCCGGGGGTTTTGCTAACCCCTCCCCACCCTCAGGTGACTGTGTATACAGATGCATCGATGGAGGGCTGGGGAGCTTGCCTGGAAGAATCCACGATATCAGGGCTTTGGAATCTGGAACAGTCAAAGGAACATATAAATCTACTGGAGCTAAGAGCAGTAGTCCTGGGCCTGGAACATTTCTTACAGAAAGTTCAGGGCAAGATTGTTCTTATTCGTTCAGACAACTCAACAGTTGTGACTTACATAAACCGCCAGGGCGGAACGAAGTCGCCCAGTCTCTGTGTGATGACATGGAAACTGCTTTGTTGGTGTCTGGATCACCAGATTACCTTGAAAGCAGTTCATATTCCGGGAAGGTTAAACCTGCTAGCAGACTCATTGAGCCGAAGGATGAGTGTTTTACCCACGGAATGGCAACTAAATCAATGTGTGGCGGATCGTCTGTTCGACCATTGGGGGAAACCCAACATCGATTTGTTCGCAACGAAGAAGAATGCGAAGATGACGACGTACGTCTCTCCGATTCCGGATCCAAGCGCTTTCGCAACAGATGCGTTAGCTATCAGCTGGGGGAGAATGTATGCATACGCATTCCCTCCAGCAATCCTGATTCCAAAAATTCTTCAGAAAATCAGACAAGAGGAATGCCAAGTGCTTCTGATCGCCCCGGATTGGCCAAGCCGATCATGGTATACGGATCTGCTGGACCTTCTGGTCTGCAATCCGGTTCCTCTGCCTCTGATGGACGATATTATCTTCCAGGGCAAGGCCCTTCACAACAATCCGTCAATGTTCAGATTGACTGCGTGGATGTTGTCAAGGAATCTAGAATTAAGGAGGGCTTTTCTGAGCAAGCAGCCATGTTTATGGCCAAAGCCAGGAGGGGGTCAACCTCCAGAGCATATAATTATAAAATCAACAGATTTGCAGAATGGTGCTCAAAAAGATGTATTGATCCAATGGATTCATCTATTCAAGTAGTAGCTGATTTCCTCTGTCACCTCTATGATGCCTATAGCCTCAAGCCTAACTCTATTGCTGGTTATAAGTCAGCATTAATGTCTGTTATTCCTTGCTTGGCTAAGAGGGGAAGTGATGAAGTATATACATTGAATGTATTAATTAAAGGCATGGGCAATCTAAGACCAAGGAATCCACCTGTGATTCCGTCTTGGAGTTTATCGCTAGTGCTTCAAGTACTAGGTGATAAGCCTTTTGAACCACTTAGTTCCATTTCTATGAAACTATTAACACTGAAGACTGTGTTTTTAATTGCTGCGGCCTCGGCTAGGCGTAGGAGTGAGATTCATGCCTTATCAGCCGAGGATGACCGTTTTGTGGTTTCAGGGGAAGGCCTTAAGCTGCTACCTAGGATTAATTTCTTGGCTAAAAATCAGTCGTTGAAATATCCAGGTCAACCTATTATTTTGCCTGCTTTAACTAGATATGATCCTAATTCTAAAGCATGGTGTCCCGTCCGGGCGCTGCGCCGGTACAAACAACGTACGGCGGCATGGCGCACCGACCAGTCAGCGTTATGGTTGTCATATATTGAACCCCATGGGAGGGCTTCTAAGGACACCATTTCCAGGTGGATTGTGGAATGCATTCAGTTTTGCCATAAATCCGCCACCGGGAAGCAGGTTGACGTGGCCAAGGCTCACAGTGTCCGCGGCGTAGTGACATCCACGGCCCTATTTAATGGGGTCCCTGTGGATGATATTATGTCGGTGGCTCAGTGGCACTGTGAGTCAAGTTTTACAGACCATTATCTCCGTGACACCTCTAATCCTCTCGCCTTGTCGGTTTTGAAAAAATAAATCGGTTTATATTTTTTGAGGTGGTTTTTCCTCATTACTTATATATTTCACAATTAATTTATGGAAACACCCACTTTTTTGGGCCTGCATCAGTCTTTACCAATGGGAAGATGATGTCACCAGCCCTTTCAACAAGGTCAGTCTTGTTCATGTGTTGTCCGTTGTTGATTGTATTGTCACGATTACCCGTTATTAATATGGTGATGGTTTGTGTATTTGTGTGGTTCATTGTTGAGAGTTACGAAAATGGAGCTTTTTCGTCTCTGTCCTGTAGTACATGGCACTTGTACGTAGAGAGCGTATAGGACATTGAGGTCAGTCGACTCTTCCTCCCTGGAAGGAGGGGGGGGGAGCGCATATGACATTCGGTCATCTCTCATACATCGGTGGTGTTATCCGATGGTTAGTCAAATCCTGACTGTTTTTTCTTACAGTTTCAGAAGTTTAAGTGCCTTAAACGCAGAAAAGCGTATAGGGATGAGCTGGTCTTTTGACCTCGCCTCCCTCCCGCCAGATTCACTTTCAAATTCTGGCAATATCAAAAGTATTAGGGAGGTAAGTATACTCTTGAAGTGAAATAAACGAAATCTAGGATTTCTTTTTTCACGAGAGAGTTGATACTTACCTCCCTAGATACGGACCCGGCCTCTCCACCCCACAGAGGCTCGGTCTTCAGGCTCTTAATAGTTGCATGTGTGTCAGCCAATAATCTAGTCAGAGGAAGTGCTAGTCTGCGCATGCGCGGTGGTGGGGCTGGCATCCGCCAGACTACGCTCTGACTCCCTGCCCAGTAGGGGCACCTAACTGTTTTAAATCTGAGTGTTTATTGAGTGAAAGCCAATATTTAGCAATATCAAAAGTATTAGGGAGGTAAGTATCAACTCTCTCGTGAAAAAAGAAATCCTAGATTTCGTTTATTTCCTTTCATTTACTTGCATTTTATATTGTATGCATGGTATGTGTATGCCATTAATCATTCTCTGTCCATCAATATTTTACATAACTACTTAACAGCTGGTTCTAAACTTGGCTGAAAATGTGATCTGATTGGAAGACTTAAATCTGTCTGTTCAATTTCGTAGTTGTCCATCAAGTGGATCTTCTGCAATTTTTCCCAAATATCTTGGCCAATGTGAACAAGCCTTACATTGATTTACCCATAGATGATATCATTTTACTTTGCTTAAACCATTAGATTGGTGGCTGTATAGAAGCCTAATGCACCGTAAAGACATTTTGTGGTCGGTCTTAAAAGCTGTTTTATGTTACTGCCTGTCTTAATACAAGTGACTTGTTATCTCATATGGCCAAAACATAATAGGTTTTATGACCGAGTAACAAACATGATTAGGCTGCACTAGGCCCCTGGATGGCATCATTTCCTATTTCAGTCTATGAAATCAGCTAAATTTTGACTATCTTATGTGATAAATAGCATCAATATTTATATAGAATGTTAATAGTTAATAGAACTTGCTGTGATTTATTACAGGTATTTAGTGTTTTCTCAGGTATTTGATGATGTTTTGTTTTATTGTTTTCAGTCACAATCTCTCAGACAGAGTGAATAAGGGAGAAGTGGTATGTTCTCAGAACTTTAATTCTTTAACCTTTTAACCCTCAAATTTCTTCAAGAAATTTGTAACTTTCTCATCGAAAATGTTCATTTCTCAAGGGCAGTGCAGAAGCGATTTTTGGCCAGCTTGAGTGTTAATGGGTTAATGATGGTAGAAATACCTTCTGTAGTGGTCTTGGGGAATGTCCATTTGCAAACCAAGACAAGAATATTATAGAAAACTTATTATTGGAATGATGTCCCAGTCGTTTTAGTGATACGTTTAAAACGTAACATTTTCTAAAATATTCTGGTCTGCAAATGAACATTTGCTAGAAAGTGTCTTTATTTTCTTGATCAATTCTGACATGGTTAAGTGATATAGTTATAATGGTTATAGTGTAAGAACACTTCACTATTGTACATTATTTATTTATATACCTGATTAATCATAGTATATACCCACTGATTCAACTGTCCCATCGACTGTCCTGTAATTGTATGATTTTAACAAAACTGTGCTGAAATTAATTTGTCACTTCAGGCTAATAATTTATACTTCATTATCTCCGTTTTAAAAAAATGTTGGCCTGGGGATATTGTAATCGCCTCCGTCCGTCTGTCCATCTGTTTGTCCCGCTATCTGCTCCCAAACCGCTGGGTGGAATTAAATAAAATTTGGATTGTGGGTTACCCATATGATTCCGCTTGGCAAGACGATGTTTAGATTTGGCTCCGCCCCCTAGGGGTGGGGGAGGGTGGCGGCGTGCTAGGGTCAAAAGATCAAATCAGTTGTAACGCAACTCCTCTGAAATCATTAGACGGAACTCGACCAAGTTGGATATCTGAGTTACCCAGATGATTGCGGCGTGCGCGAAGCCATTTAGATTTGTCTCATGGGGTGGGGGTTTGGGGGGGGGGGTCAAAACGTCAAGTTTTAAAGTGCAGAAATTGATTGTAACACATTTCCTCCAAACCCGTTAGACAGAATTCAATCAAATTTGGTATGTGGGTTATCGATGTGGAGTACATGAGCACATTTACATTTGGCCCCATGGGTGGGTGGGTGGGTGGGTGATGGGTGTCAAAGGTAAAAGATTTTATTGTAGTGCAACTCCTCTTACACCATTGGATGGAATTTGATCAAATTTTGTATGTAAGTTACCCATATCAATGTGGAGTGGATGAGCACATTTACATTTGGCCCCACCCCCAGGGTTGGGGGATGGGGTCAAAAGGTCATGAAATTGATTGTACCGCAACTCCTCAAACACTGTTGGACGGAATTCAACCAGTATGTCAGTTACCCATATCAGTGTGGAGTGGATGAGCACATTTACATTAGGCCCTTCCCCCAGAGGGTGTGGGATGGGGGTCAGAAGGCCATGAAATTGATTGTAATGCAACTCCTCGGACACTATTGGACCAAATTTGGGATGTGAGTTACCCATATGATTGCGGAGTGCAAAAGGACGTTTAGATTTGACTCCGCCCCAGGTATAGATTGTGGGGTGTGTCAAAAGTTCAAAGCGGTGAACGTGAACTACTTTCAGTGCCTGGAGTAATCAGAATCTATACCTAGACAGAGTGTTACTGTCAACAATAAAATTAAATCATCTTTCCCGTGGGAGATAATGCATGTATGTGGACATTAATTTGACACTTATGATTTGGTAATCTCTAATTCATTCTAATTTTAATAAGGGTTTTCTATTCTCACTCTGTTTAATTATTTTGTTTCAGATTTTCTATTTTTGTTTCAACTTTCTAAAGTATATCTCATCGGATGAGTTTTCTGTGATATCACCCCAAAGGTAACCGATTCTATATTGTTAAAATCTGTTCTTAACTGAGCAATATTAAACATGTGTCACATGCTACTCCTAAGCAATTATATCCCCTTTTCACTAAGTATGAATGTACCTTTTCACTGTATACATACATTGTATGATGCCATAATCAACTACGTGACATGTAGAATGACATCGCAATCAATGGCGTCATTATGATGTCATAAATGACATAGATAAGTACGTCATGAAGGCATAGTTGAAGATGGACTATGCATTGTTGTATGAATTGTATGTCTACTTTATTTAATAAAAATTTTGTTGAATATTTTGAAACTAATTTGACTGGGCGCTGTTGTTGCCATAGGTTCAGGGATCGATGGATCCCAACACGAGCGGTAGGCGGGGATTATCAAAAACTGAAAAGGTCCATTATATTCACTTTTCCCTAAGTATGAATTGTCAAGCATGAAATTTTATTGCCACCATATGGTATGCCATGCGGATTTAGAATTGTCCTATTAGTCCAGTCAAAATGGCAAAAATTTGGCAAAACCTACCACTAATTGCAACAGAAATGAAATTACGTAGAATGTGTTCGGTAGGTGCTTCTTGGTGACATATTAAAAATCTATTAAAATCTTTTGAGTGGAACTATTCTTTTCACTTCAAGAGTATACTTACCTCCCTAATACTCTGATATTGCTATTTATCGGCTTTCACTCAATAAACACTCAGATTAAAACAGTTAGGTGCCCCTACTGGGCAGGGAGTCAGAGGGCAGTCTGGCGGATGCCAGCCCCACCACCGCGCATGCGCAGACTAGCACTTCCTCTTTGCTAATTTATTGGCAGATGGTGGGTGTACACATGCTTTTGTGCTCAAAGCTTTTCCAAGTCTTTTCAAGTCTTTTTAAGCAATTAATAGAAGTCTAGAAGACCTGTAGAGATGGCAGATAGGATTACTTCGCCGGAGGAGGGCCCAGGATCTATCCATCAGGTGACTTCTATTATATTTTAGCGAGTTTTCCCCGCTGTAATGTGTTTCCGGGACTCACGTTTATCGTGATAAGCGCCTAGTATAGTTGTTTTATTTCAACATGGCGCTATATAATGCTAATCTCTCTTTGTGTTTATGTCCACAAGTATCTGTCTGGATATGTATGGGACATCACATCAACAGAGGGTTTGTTTCTCTCCACCGAGGTTCCATTTCTTACTAATACTGTTAGGTTATCTAACCAAAAAGTCTATGTCCAGTGACTCGGAGGCCTCGTAAGAAGGTCTTCTCACTTTGCCCTCTTGATCCAATTCCCTTTCCCCTAAGGTGGAGAGAGTTAAGAGGTCATAGTCTTGGTGGAGTGTTCCAGTTCATCAGATTGGATGGTTTGTCTATACAAAGAATCAGGTATTCTAGTTAATGATATGAGGTGATAATAATTATGTAAACTTTTGCCAGTATTATCATTGTGTATCTGATGTTTGTGTAGCCTGAATATCTATCCTTCCTAGTTAGATGTTCTGGATATGAATACAATTCGTCCTTACACCTGGATGTTTGTTTCGGATCGATTTAATTTCTTTCTTGAAATTATGACGTCATAATCAGCCTTGCTCTTTATTAAAATTTAAAGTTTTCTCCAACGCTGGTTTCTCATATTGATAAGTGATCTTTATGATCATTTCTTCCTCTCTTTTATTTTGGTTTTGAGTTTCTAACCCTAACTAAAATACTCATTGTCCTCGTCTTCTGCCCTGTTTCAGAGACCTGGTTGTCCGTCCTGTGGTCGCTTCTTAAAGGAGAAGTTCATCCCTCACCTGTGCTTCCAATGTAGTCCTTGTGGACCATTACTTAAGTGTGATGTATACAAGCAGTGGGGGGGGGGGGCGAACTAATGAATGATGAATGATAGTGCATTTATATTGCGCTGAACTCCATGCGATTGCATGCTCTAAGCGCTGTATATCTCATCCCCTGTTCATTTGACAGTGCCCCGGCAGCCACATACGGCGCACAGAGAGCTATGCCATCACAGGTACCTATTTACAGCTAGGTTGACTGGAGCAACGCAGAGTTAAGTGACTTGCTCAAGGACACAACGTAGCAGACCGGCCAGGAAGCGAACTTGCGAACCTGGAGTTACGAGCTCAAGTTCCTAACCACTCAGCCACCACGCCTCATGAATGAATGAGTTCTTATCTTTACAGGCGAAGGATAAGGTCAGGGAGGAGGAGAGGAAGATGAAACGAGAGGTAGCAGGTAAAAAGGGTTAGAGGAAGGCCTCGTCCTCAGTGGACATGGAGGCCTTCCGTAGTGAGATGTTGGGAGAGATGAAGAGGACAATCAAGGATTTGGTTCCAGAGTTGCTCCGTAGCATGCTTTCTGGATCAAATCCTTTGTTGTCCTCTTCGTCTGCTTCGGAGCAGATAATCCCCGCCTCTGAATCGAGTTTCCTTAGGCCGTTACCAGTTTTCGACGATTCAGAGGTGGCCCCATTAGAGGGGGCATTCCACGACATTGGCAGCAGGCTTGCCGCGCCAGTGGGCTGTGGACGGTTGTCGCTGGAACCTGCTGGCTGCTTATCAGCCCAGGGGTATCCGCACGCCACAGGTGCCAGTACCTCCTATGGCACCTTTCCTGGCCAGTCCGGGTTAGCTCTCTTTGCTGACCCGGAGTCTAATCTTTCTGGCCAGGAAGAAGAGGATTATCTGCTGGGTTCCCCTTCTGATGCCGTGGCCATGGATTTTGACGTCTGTGCACCCCTCGCGGGGAATACAGGCGACATTGTCCACGGTTCTACTCACGCAGGAGTAGAATTCACGGCTCAGAAGGTGACCCTGGTTGGATCTGACGGCCAGTTGTTCCGCATACCTCGGCTTGCCAAGAGTGTTGCTGGTTCTGGCCGGGGCCGTGGTGTGGCGGTAACTACCCCACGCTCTACCACGGCACCTGCTCCTGGACAAGCCAGTCAGATTAACATGCCTGCTCTTTCGGGCCCGCATGCTTTCTCTGGCTTGCCAGGAGGGTCAGGCTATCCAACTTCAAGCTCGACTGCGTTTGCTCAGGAGGAAGATGAAGGCCCGCGTCTAGTAGAGCTTTCGCAGTTAGCCACGGAGGAGGATTGGTCAGACGCATGTCAATGGTTGATAAGGCCGTGGTTAGCTGGTAAGTCGACTGTTAGCGCCATGCCATCTCTGCCGCTAGCAGAGCATATCGTTGATATGTTCTCGGCGGCGGAGACGTCCATCAAGGCGAATGGACGTCTCGGAAGGCCCCTCGCGAGGTTGCAAGGCGCTGCCGCATCATACCCGTGGAGTGTCAGAGGTACGGTGTGGTACCTAAGCCCAGCATTGATGACCGCGCGGCTTTAGGTGATGATACGCAGCCAGGCTCCCGTTCTGACACGGGAGCCTTGTGTTCGAACGCGCTGCGTTTGGCCAATACCGCGTTGCGTGATGCGGAGGAGAGTGGGAGAGCATCTACTGCGGCGCTTTCTCACGTCTCCCAGCTGTTGCAGGGGGTAGTGACAGCATCCGCATCATGCCAGCCGAGCCCGATCACGGTCGAGAGAGCCATCCAGGATGGTATCAACCTGGCTCTGGATTGTATGACTTGGGCTGTGACCAGAAGTGTCCGGGCGAGGCGCACATTTGCGTTGGAGAACCTGTGCCCGTCCCAGGACCTGTACAATAGGCTTCTGCGTACGCCTATGGCAGCTCCTGGTCTCTTTGGAGGTGAGGGATGCAAGCACCTCCAGGAGATGGTCACTCTGGTCAACAACCAGAGGGCGCTGCGCGAACAGTTTGAGGTGCTCCGTAGGGAGCGAGTTCGCGCTGTACCCCCTGCATACCATCCCCTGCAGGCTCGAGGTGGAGGTGGCCATCTCGGAGGCCAGCCACCAGCGCAGCGTCGGCCGCGTGCGATTCGGCCAGCAGTGAGGGGGACGCAGGCTCCTCAAGCGCAGCCAGCCAGGCAGCCATCCGCGCACCGAGGTGCGCGCGGTGCTGGTCGTGGCGCGCGAGGATCTGGTCATGGTAATCGTGCCTGATGGGCCGGTTACCACGGTGAGAACCACTCCAGTGTTTCTGGCAAAGGAGACAGTGCCACTCTTGCACTCCTTATGTCCACCTCTCTCCCTAGGTGGTCCAGTGGGGGGGGGGGGCGGTGGGGCGGTTGGCCCGCCACAAGCAAGAGTGGGAACGGTTGACTCAGGACCGTTTAGTCTTGCGATGGCTTTCAGTCGGGTATCATCCCGATTGGATGACAGGCCCACCATCGCGACTGTCTCTGGTGCCAATCTGGACTCAAATTCCAAGAGATCCAGATCAAAGGTTGTGTATAGAGGAGGAAATAAACTCCCTCATACAAAAAGGAGCAATTCAGCTGGCACAAAAGTGTCCAGGCTTCTATTCAACCGTGTTCTTAGTGACAAAAAACACCGGAGGGTGGAGGCCAATTCTCAACCTCAAGCCTTTGAACAAGTTCATAGAGACACCCAGTTTCAAGATGGAGACTGAAGTCGGTGTTGGCGGGGTTGGAGAGGGGAATATAGACAGCTTCAATAGATTTGAAGGATGCTTACTTCCACATCCCCATAGCGAGGAGTTTCCGTCGCTTCCTGAGATTTGCATTCCAGGGCAGACAGTGGGAATTCAGGGTGTAACCCTTCGGAATTTCCACGGCTCCTCGGGTTTTCACCAGAGTGGTTCTTGCGATTACAGCATACCTCCGCAGGAGAAGCATGGCAGTACATAGACGACTGGCTGTTAAAAGCACACACCCAGGAAAGTTTATCGGTGAATCTGGAGCTAGTTTTGAAAACTCTCACAGACTTAGGCTGGATAATCAATTTCCAAAAATCAGAGCTGACTCCATCCCAGAAGTTTGTTTACCTGGGGATGTTCTTCGATCTAGAGACAGGATATGTTTATCCTACTCAGGAGAGGGTTCAGATACTCATCTCGGTAATACAGTGAGTGTGCAACAGTCGTCATGTCCTGGCACGGGTTTACTTGAGAATGCTGGGGTTGATGGTTTATCTGGAACCAGTCATTCCTCAGGCGGCCTTACGCAGGCGGCCGATCCAGTTATTTCTCATGACGCAATGGACCCAGAGTACAGGTTCACTGGACTCAAACGTGTCTGTTGGAGCCTCTAATTCACCACCTTCAATGGTGGTTGAAGACAGAGAATCTCTTGGGTGGGGGGGGGGTTATGCTAACCCCTCCTCACCCTCAAGTAACTGTGTATACAGATGCATCGATGGAGGGGTGGGAAGCTTGCCTGGAAGAATCCACGATATCAGGGCGTTGGAATCTGGAACAGTCAAAGGAACATATCAATCTACTGGAGTTAAGAGCAGTAGTCCTGGGCCTGGAACATTTCTTACAGAAAGTTCAGGGCAAGAGTGTTCTTATTCGATCAGACAACTCAACAGTAGTGACTTACATAAACCGCCAGGGTGGAACAAAGTCGCCCAGTCTCTGTATGATGACATGGAGACTGTTTTGTTGGTGCCTGGATCACAGGATTACCTTGAAAGCAGTTCATATTCCGGGAAGGTTAAATCTGCTAGCAGACTCATTGAGCCGAAGGATGAGTGTTTTACTGACGGAATGGCCTTCACAACAATCCATCAATGTTCAGATTGACTGCGTGGATGTTGTCAAGGAATCTAGAATTAAGGAGGGCTTTTCTGAGCAAGCAGCCATGTTTATGGCTAAAGCCAGGAGGGGGTCAACCTCCAGAGCATATAATTGTAAAATCAACAGATTTGCAGAATGGTGCTCAAAAAGATGTATTGATCCAATGGATTCATCTATTCAGGTAGTAGCTGATTTCATCTGTCACCTGTATGATGCCTATAGCCTCAAGCCTAACTCTATTGCTGGTTATAAATCAGCTTTAATGACAATTATCCCTTGCTTGACTAATAGGGGAAGTGATGAAGTAAGTACATTAAATGTATTAATTAAAGGCATGGGCAATCTAAGACCAAGGAATCCCCCTGTTATTCCATCTTGGAGTTTATCTCTAGTGCTTCAGGTACTAGGTGATAAGCCTTTTGAACCACTTAGTTCCATTTCTATGAAAATGTTGACTCTTAAAACTATTTTTAATTGCTGCGGCCTCGGCTAGGCGTAGGAGTGGAATTCATGCCCTATCAGCCGAGGAAGACCGTTTCGTGGTTACAGGGGAAGGCCTTAAGCTTCTACCTAGGATTAATTTCTTGGCTAAGAATCAGTCTTTGAAATATCCAGGTCAACCTATTTTTTTGCCAGCTTTAACTAGATATGATCCTAATTCTAAAGCATGGTGTCCCGTCCAAGCACTAACATCGTGACGGACGGACCAGTCAGCATTATGGTTGTCATATATTGAACGTCTAAGGACACCATTTCCAGGTGGATTGTAAAATGTATTCAATTTTGTCATAAATCTGCCACCGGTAAACAAGTTGACATGGCCAAGGCTCACAGTGTCCGGGGCGTAGTGACTTCCACTGCCCTATTTAATGGGGTCCCTGTGGATGACATTATGTCAGTTGCTCAGTGGCACTGTGAGTCAAGTTTTACAGACCATTATCTCCGTGACACCTCTAATCCTCTCACCTTATCGATTTAGAAAAAATAATCAGGTGTACTTTTTTGATGAGTCTTCCTCATTACTTGTATATATCACAATTAATTAATGGGAACAACCACTTTTTGGGACTGCATCAGCCTTCACCACTGGGAAGATGATGTCAGCGGCCAAGTTCAACAAGGTCAGTCTTGTTTATGTGTTGTTCATTGTTAATTGTATTGTCACGTGACCCTTTGTTATTAAAATGGTGATGGTATGTGTTTTTATGTGGTTCATTATTGAGAGTATACGAAAATGGAGCTTTTTCGTCTCTTGTCCTATAGTACATGGCACTTGTACGTAGAGAGCGTATGGGACATTGAGGTCATTCGAGTCTTCCTCCCAGGAAGGGGGAGGGGGCGCGCATATGACATTCGGTCATCTCTCATCCATCGGTTTGTGTTAGCCGATGTTTATCAAATCCTGACTGTGTTTCACACAGTTTCAGAAGTTTAAGTGCCTTAAACGCAGAAAAGCGCATAGGGAAGAGCTGGTCTTTTGACCTCGCCTACCTCCCGCCGAATTCCCTGTCGAATTCTGGCAATATCAAAGAGTATTAGGGAGGTAAGTATACTCTTGAAGTGAAATAAACGAAATCATGGATTTCTTTTTTCACGAGAGTTGATACTTACCTCCCTAATACGGACCCAGCCTCTCCACCCCACAGAGGCTCGGTCTTCAGGCTCTTGTTAGTTGCATGTGTCAGGCAATAAATTAGTCAGAGGAAGTGCTAGTCTGCGCATGTGCGGTGGTGGTGTTGGCATCCGCCGGACTGCCCTCTGACTCTCTGCCCAGTAGGGGCACCTAACTGTTTTAATCTGAATGTTTATTGAGTGAAAGCCGATATTTAGCAATATCAAAGAGTATTAGGGAGGTAAGTATCAACTCTCTCGTGAAAAAAGAAATCTGTGATTTCGTTTATTTTTTACACTTAAAGTTGATGGTCTTTTCAGTCGTCTGTTCCAGCGCGAAAACACAACTATGGTTATATCGCTGCAGCACATCATGACAACTGCTTATATATGCGGAGAATAGGCATTTTCACATCAAATATAAATAGTGTATGCACCCATGTGTTTATTAGAGATGGTTAGCCCAGAAAGATGAAGTAGATAGGCCTAATGTCAACGTTAAGGGAGTGAGCTTGTGGTTTGGAGACTATAACTGATTAACCAAAGAAAACTTGCAAATTCACGACGTCATGACCATTGCGGCACTCGTCATGTTTATAACTATAATAACATTAAGCCCATCTGCAAATTGAACACGGGGAAACAATTAAATAACTCCTTCCAATATATTATATTTATTGTAACATATGGCCCAGGTTAATTTTATAAATGGATAATCAAAGTAAACTGAAAAGCGGTTTTTCTTGATGTAATGAACCATGCTTTTAAAATAGTAAAACTGCGATTTTTTCATTGTTACAGCATACTTTATTCGAATCAAATTAATTATTCACATTTGATCCAATAAAACTGATTAAATTGACAAATAAAATATTGAGTCAATATTTTGATATTTGAATCAATTATTCACCCTTGATCCAATAAAATTGATTGATAAAATATTGAGTCTAGTCTCTTGATATTCATGTCATTTACATGGTGAGGTGTGTATTCTGCGAGGGGTTATCAGATGGACCAACAGTTACTTTAACTGCCAAATGGTGTAATGGTATTGCTAAAGCAAGTATTGAATGTGAGTCAGAGATAGTTGTGAAACCTGGAGACGTGGTTCATATTAAATGTCGAAAAGTATTTTGCAACCCTATAGCCATATAAAGTTTAATTCAAAAATGAAAGCATGTAACCGAGTGTTATACCCATTCAGCTGACTCAACTCGTACTCTCCACTCAGAGGGATCCACATTCTCATATCAGGACCATTGTTTGCTATGTGGAAATAGTGATAAGTATGATCGAACGAAAAAACTGCATAAGCTCATTCCAGTACGGACAATCGAATTTGATACGACATTACTGAGAGCATGTGATAAACGTCAGGATGAATGGCCGGATAAGGTCAAGGGAGGAGTGGCATTCGCACAGGACCTTCACGCAGCTGGCGCTTTTCACTTCAAGAGTATACTTACCTCCCTAATACTTTTGATATTGCTAAATATTGGCTTTCACTCAATAAACACTCAGATTTAAAACAGTTAGGTGCCCCTACTGGGCAGGGAGTCAGAGCGTAGTCTGGCGGATGCCAGCCCCACCACCGCGCATGCGCAGACTAGCACTACCTCTTTGCTAGATTATTGGCAGAGAGTTCACACATGTCTTTTTGTGCTGAAGCTTTTTCTTAATCTTAAACTGTCTAAGTGGTGTTAGTTAGAAGTGATAGTCACTTTTTTGGATGGCGGGAAGTAACAATTCGCCAAAGAAGGACTTAGGACCTTTAAATCAGGTGACTTCTAGTAAAATTAGCGAGTTTTCTTCCCGGTGTATTGTGTTTCCGGGACTCGCGTTTACCGTGATAAGCGCCTTAGTTAGTTGGTTTATGTCAACTCGGTGCTACCTAGGACTAATTTCTCTTTCTGTTTATGTCCACAGGTCTGTATGACGCTAGGTGGTGACATCACAGTAGCAGAGAGTTAGTTTTCTCTCCACCATGGTTCCATTTCCTACTAACACTGTTAGGTTATCTAACCAAATGAAAAAATATGTCCAGTGAGTTGGAGGCCTAGTATAAAGGTCTTCTCACTTTGCCCTCTTGATCCAATTCCTTCCCCATGAGGTGGAGAGAGTTAAGAGGCGTGCAGATGGTGGAGTTCTCCGGTTCGTCACGTTGGATGGTTTGTCTATACAAAGTGTCAGGTATCTAGTTATTGATAATGTGGTGATGTTAATTATTGTAAACAAACAAAGGGAGATAATTAACATTTTTGCCAGAAAAGAGTTATCTATATGTATCTGATGGTTGTGTAGTCGACTTATCCATTCAGCATACAATTCGTCCTTGCACTTGGATGTTTTGTTGGGATCGAATTTTTTCCTGTCACGGGATTAATGACGTCATAATCAGCCTGGCTATGTGTTTATCAGCAATTCAAGCGCTATGCTGGTTTCTGATGTTTATTGATCTTTATGATCGTTTTTTCCTTCTCTTTGAGTTGGATTGAGTTTCTAAGCTTAACTAGTTGCTCATACTCCTTGTCCTTTGCCCTGTTTCAGGGACCGGGTTGCGCGTCCTGTGGTCGTTTTCTTCAGGAAAAGTTCTGGCCGCATCTGTGCTATCAATGTAGCCCTTGTGGTCCATTAGTTAATTGTGACATATGTAAGCACTGGGGGGGCGAGTTAATGTCCGAATTCTTGTGCTGCTTACAGGCGACGGACAAGGTGGTAGAGGAGGAGAAGAAGAAGAAGCGGAATCGAGAGGTTGTAAGTAGGAAGGGTAAGGGGAAGGTCTCGTCCGCGGTGGATATGGAGGCCTTCCGGACCGAGATGTTGGGAGAGATGAAGAGGACAATAAAGGATTTGGTTCCAGGGTTGCTTCGTGGCATGCTTCCTGGACCAAATCCTTTACTGTCCTCATCATCGGCTTCGGAGCAGGTAATCCCCGCCTCTGGATCGATTTTCCTTAGTCCGCTTCCGTTGTTCGACGATTCAGAGGTGGCCCCATTAGAGGGGGCGTTCCACGGCCCTGGCAGCAGGCTTATTGCCGCGCCGATAGGGGACCGTGGACGGTTGTCGCTGGAACCCGCGGGCTGCTTATCAGTCCAGGGGTATCCGCACGCCGCGGTGGCCAGTACCTCCTATGGCACCGTTCCTGGTCAGCCCGGGTTAGCTCTCTTTGCTGACCCGGGGTCTAATCTTTCTGACCAGGGTAATGAGGATTACCTGCTAGGGTCGCCGTCTGACGACGTGGACATGGATGAAGACGTTTGTGCACCCCTCGCGGGGAATACAGGCGCCTTATTCCACGGTTTTACTCACCCTGGAGTAAAGTCCGCGGCTCAGGTGGTGGCCCAGGGCGCTGCTGATGGCCAGCGGTACCGCATACCTCGGCTTGCCGAGGGTGTTGCTGGTGCTGGCCGGGCCCGTGGTGAGACTATATATACCCCGCGCTCTGCCACGGTGCCTGCTCCTGGTCAAACCAGTGATATTCTCATGCCGGTGCTGTCAGGCCCGCGTGTTTTCCCTGGCTTGCCAGGTGTATCAGCATACCCGCCGTCAAGCTCTACTGCTTGCGCTCAGGAGGAAGACGAAGGACCCCGTCTTGTAGAGCGCTCGCAGTTAGCCACGGAGGAGGATTGGTATGACGCTTGCCAGTGGTTGGTGAGCGTTAGGCCTGATCTGCCCGTGGAGCAGTCGACTAGCCAGCGTGTTCACACGCCGTGGTTAGCTGGGAAACCGACTGCTAACGCTATGCCTTCTCTGCCGCTGGCGGAGCATGTCGTTGACATGTTCAAGGCGGCGGAGTCGTCCATTAAATCGAGTGGACGTCTCGCGAAGGCCCCTCGCGAGGTGGCCAGGCGTTGTCGCATCGTGCCCCTGGATTACCAGCGGTACGGTGTGGTACCCAAGCCCAGCGTGGATGACCACGCGGCTTTGGGTGAGGATGCGCGGCCAGGCTCCCGTTCTGACACGGGTGTCTTGTGCGCGAACGCGTTGCGTTCGGCGAATACCGCGTTGCGTGATGCGGAGGAGAGTGGGAGGGCTTCGATTGCCGCTCTGTCCCACGTCTCCCAGCTGTTACAGGGGGTAGTAACGGCATCCGCATCGCGCCAGCCAAGTCCGGTCACTGTCCAGCGAACCATCCAGGATGGTATTAACCTGGCGCTGGACTGTATGACTCGGGCGGTGACCAGGAGTGTCAGGGCAAGACGCACGTTTGCCCTGGACAATCTGTGCCCGTCTCAGGACCTGTACAATAGGCTACTGCGTACGCCTATGACGGGCCCTGGTCTTTTTGGAGGTGAGGGATGTCGCCACCTCCAAGAGACGGTCACCCTGGTGAATAACCAGAGGGCGCTGCGCGAGCAGTTTGATGTGCTGCGTCGTGCTAACGCTCGCGCCGCGGCCCCGGCGTATCGTCCCCTGCAGGCTCGAGGTGGTGCTGGCCAGGTCAGTGGCCAGCCACCGTCGCAGCGTCGGCCTCGGCCGCGTGCGATTCGGCCAGCAGCGAGGGGGGCGCAGGTTCCTCAGGCGCCGTCAGCCAGGCAGCCGCCCGCGCACCGAGGTGCGCGCGGGTCGGGGCGGGGCGCGCGAGGATCTGGGCGTGGTTATCGGTCCTGACAGGACGCTTACCGCGGTAAGAACCACTCCGGTGTGTATGGCGACGGAGACAGTGCCGCTCTTGCATGCCTCGTGTCCACCGCGGTCCCTAGGTGGGCCGGTGGGAGGCCGGCTAGCCGGCCACATGCAAGAGTGGGAACGGTTAACTCAGGACCGTTTAGTCTTGCGATGGCTTTCCGTCGGGTATCATCCAGAGTGGGTGACAGGCCCGCCATCGCGACTGTCTCTGGTGCCAGTCTGGACTCCCATTCCGAGAGATCCAGAGCAAAGGTTGTGTATCGAGGAGGAGATAAATTCCCTCATACAAAAGGGAGCTATTCAGCCGGCACAAAGGTGTCCGGGCTTCTATTCAACCCTGTTCTTAGTAACAAAACGCACCGGAGGGTGGAGACCGATTCTCAACCTCAAGCCATTGAACAAGTTCATCGAGACGCCCAGTTTCAAGATGGAAACGGTGCGCTCGGTGTTGGCGGGGTTGGAGAGGGGGATGTGGACGGCGTCGATAGATTTGAAGGACGCTTATTTCCACATCCCCATCCACGGGAGTTTCTGTCGCTTCCTGAGATTTGCATTCCAGGGCAGACAGTGGGAATTCAGGGTGTTGCCCTTCGGAATTTCCACGGCTCCTCGGGTTTTCACCCGTGTGGTTCTTGCGATCACAGCATACCTCCGCAGGAGAAGCATAGCAGTCCACACGTACATAGACGACTGGCTGTTGAAAGCGCACACCCGGGAAAGTTTGTCCGCCAATCTGGAGATTGTTTTGAAAATTCTCACAGACTTGGGCTGGATGATCAATTTCCCAAAATCAGAGCTGACTCCATCCCAGAAGTTTGTTTACCTGGGGATGTTCTTCGATCTAGAGACAGGATATGTTTATCCTACTCAGGAGAGAGTTCAAAAACTCATCTCGTTGATTCAGTCAGTGTGCGACAGTCGTCATGTCCTGGCACGGGTTTACTTGAGAATGCTGGGGTTGATGGTTTCGTTGGAACCAGTCATTCCTCAGGCCGCCTTACGCAGGCGGCCGATCCAGTTGTTTCTCATGACACAATGGACCCAGAGTACAGGTTCGCTGGACTCGAATGTGTCAGTGTTGGCGCCTCTGATTCACCACCTGCAATGGTGGTTGAATACAGAGAATCTCTTGCCGGGGGTTTTGCTAACCCCTCCCCACCCTCAGGTGACTGTGTATACAGATGCATCGATGGAGGGCTGGGGAGCTTGCCTGGAAGAATCCACGATATCAGGGCTTTGGAATCTGGAACAGTCAAAGGAACATATAAATCTACTGGAGCTAAGAGCAGTAGTCCTGGCCCTGGAACATTTCTTACAGAAAGTTCAGGGCAAGATTGTTCTTATTCGTTCAGACAACTCAACAGTTGTGACTTACATAAACCGCCAGGGCGGAACGAAGTCGCCCAGTCTCTGTATGATGACATGGAAACTGCTTTGTTGGTGTCTGGATCACCAGATTACCTTGAAAGCAGTTCATATTCCGGGAAGGTTAAACCTGCTAGCAGACTCATTGAGCCGAAGGATGAGTGTTTTACCCACGGAATGGCAACTAAATCAATGTGTGGCGGATCGTCTGTTCGACCATTGGGGGAAACCCAACATCGATTTGTTCGCAACGAAGAAGAATGCGAAGATGACGACGTACGTCTCTCCGATTCCGGATCCAAGCGCTTTCGCAACAGATGCGTTAGCTATCAGCTGGGGGAGAATGTATGCATACGCATTCCCTCCAGCAATCCTGATTCCAAAAATTCTTCAGAAAATCAGACAAGAGGAATGCCAAGTGCTTCTGATCGCCCCGGATTGGCCAAGCCGATCATGGTATACGGATCTGCTGGACCTTCTGGTCTGCAATCCGGTTCCTCTGCCTCTGATGGACGATATTATCTTCCAGGGCAAGGCCCTTCACAACAATCCGTCAATGTTCAGATTGACTGCGTGGATGTTGTCAAGGAATCTAGAATTAAGGAGGGCTTTTCTGAGCAAGCAGCCATGTTTATGGCCAAAGCCAGGAGGGGGTCAACCTCCAGAGCATATAATTATAAAATCAACAGATTTGCAGAATGGTGCTCAAAAAGATGTATTGATCCAATGGATTCATCTATTCAAGTAGTAGCTGATTTCCTCTGTCACCTCTATGATGCCTATAGCCTCAAGCCTAACTCTATTGCTGGTTATAAGTCAGCATTAATGTCTGTTATTCCTTGCTTGGCTAAGAGGGGAAGTGATGAAGTAAATACATTGAATGTATTAATTAAAGGCATGGGCAATCTAAGACCAAGGAATCCACCTGTGATTCCGTCTTGGAGTTTATCGCTAGTGCTTCAAGTACTAGGTGATAAGCCTTTTGAACCACTTAGTTCCATTTCTATGAAACTATTAACACTGAAGACTGTGTTTTTAATTGCTGCGGCCTCGGCTAGGCGTAGGAGTGAAATTCATGCCTTGTCAGCCGAGGATGACCGTTTTGTGGTTTCAGGGGAAGGCCTTAAGCTGCTACCTAGGATTAATTTCTTGGCTAAAAATCAGTCGTTGAAATATCCAGGTCAACCTATTATTTTGCCTGCTTTAACTAGATATGATCCTAATTCTAAAGCATGGTGTCCCGTCCGGGCGCTGCGCCGGTACAAACAACGTACGGCGGCATGGCGCACCGACCAGTCAGCGTTATGGTTGTCATATATTGAACCCCATGGGAGGGCTTCTAAGGACACCATTTCCAGGTGGATTGTGGAATGCATTCAGTTTTGCCATAAATCCGCCACCGGGAAGCAGGTTGACGTGGCCAAGGCTCACAGTGTCCGCGGCGTAGTGACATCCACGGCCCTGTTTAATGGGGTCCCTGTGGATGATATTATGTCGGTGGCTCAGTGGCACTGTGAGTCAAGTTTTACAGACCATTATCTCCGTGACACCTCTAATCCTCTCGCCTTGTCGGTTTTGAAAAAATAAATCGGTTTATATTTTTTGAGGAGGTTTTTCCTCATTACTTACATTACATTACATTACAACACCCACTTTTTTTGGGCCTGCATCAGTCTTTACCGATGGGAAGATGATGTCAGCAGCCATTTTCAACAAGGTCAGTCTTGTTCATGTGTTGTCCGTTGTTGATTGTATTGTCACGATTACCCGTTATTAATATGGTGATGGTTTGTGTATTTGTGTGGTTCATTGTTGAGAGTTACGAAAATGGAGCTTTTTCGTCTCTGTCCTGTAGTACATGGCACTTGTACGTAGAGAGCGTATAGGACATTGAGGTCAGTCGACTCTTCCTCCCAGGAAGGAGGGGGGGGAGCGCATATGACATTCGGTCATCTCTCATACATCGGTGGTGTTATCCGATGGTTAGTCAAATCCTGACTGTTTTTTCTTACAGTTTCAGAAGTTTAAGTGCCTTAAACGCAGAAAAGCGTATAGGGATGAGCTGGTCTTTTGACCTCGCCTCCCTCCCGCCAGATTCACTTTCGAATTCTGGCAATATCAAAAGTATTAGGGAGGTAAGTATACTCTTGAAGTGAAATAAACGAAATCTAGGATTTCTTTTTTCACGAGAGAGTTGATACTTACCTCCCTAGATACGGACCCGGCCTCTCCACCCCACAGAGGCTCGGTCTTCAGGCTCTTAATAGTTGCATGTGTGTCAGCCAATAATCTAGTCAGAGGAAGTGCTAGTCTGCGCATGCGCGGTGGTGGGGCTGGCATCCGCCAGACTACGCTCTGACTCCCTGCCCAGTAGGGGCACCTAACTGTTTTAAATCTGAGTGTTTATTGAGTGAAAGCCAATATTTAGCAATATCAAAAGTATTAGGGAGGTAAGTATCAACTCTCTCGTGAAAAAAGAAATCCTAGATTTCGTTTAGTTTACCCTCAAACATACAATGTAAACTGTATAACTGTGCCACATTCATACAAGAAAGAATGTGATGGTTTGTGAAAGAAAATAGAATTAGGAAGGCCGGAAGATACTGTTAGAGCAGAGGCTTTCATAAAGGTCACAGAAAACCTCGAGGCAAATGATGAACAGCAGACAACAATCACAGAAATTATTAAAAATATGGCAGCTGCTTTACGAGGTTCAGATTTGGAACCATATGGTTCAACACACTTGAAAGACAAACTTCTTGGGAATTTTGTTGATAAAATAATCATTACAGAGATAAATGGTTCCCAAAATGTAGTGTCCTTCAGACGTACAGCTTCGGCCATTCTAAATGAATTTTACAGACGGTGCAAAGAAATCTTGAGGCCGAAAGGTTTAGATTAATAGAAGCGTGTGGCCACCTCATCAAGAGTGACATTAAGTCAGTCAAGATCAATAGAAGCGTGTGGCCACCTCATCAAGAGTGACATTAAGTCAGTCAAGATCAATAGAAGCGTGTGGCCACCTCATCAAGAGTGACATTAAGTCAGTCAAGATCAATAGAAGCGTGTGGCCACCTCATCAAGAGTGACATTAAGTCAGTCATTCAATCTAAAGACGTTTACCTCTCTAGCCTTTCCATGTCTACCGTCGATGAAGCAACCGCCTTCTACCACATTCATTGCGACTTGCCGAAGCAACCGCCTTTCTGCCACATTCATTGCGACTTGCCGAAGCAACCGCCTTTCTGCCACATTCATTGCGACTTTTGCTGAAAGCTTTGTTTGTTGTAATGGACAAAGACTCAAAGGTATGTTCCTTAGGACAGGCTATCATGCAGGCTACATGTCCCAGAAATATCATAGCTTCATTGCAGTTAGGTCTGGCTTTTCAGATGCGTTCTCATTTCGCATCCAGATTCCTCATCGAAACATTAAACAAACTTGGGTTTTGTAGTTCATATTCTGAAGTACAGAGGTTTTAACATGTGCAACAATGAACAAGGAATCAGAAATTTCAGGTCCGTTTCCAGGATGATTCATGCAATACGTGGCAGACAATATTGACCATGATAGTAGAACACATGATGGCTATGGTACATTTCATGGCATGGGCATGATAGCAATGGTGACGCTCAAAATTGATTTTGCTTCACTGATAATGCGCATAAATGTGAATGCAGATGACAGCTGCAGTTGGACGTATTAATATACAACCGTTCATAGCATGTAGTGACGGACTGGAATGTCTTAAATATGAAAGCATGCGCCATCAGCAGAAAACAATGACACATTTTTAGTGGACCTCCTTTGGAAAACGTCTTTGTCACTTCGCTCTCCTAACATGGTCTGGTTATATGCAATCAATATCCAAGGGGACACATCCGAGACAAGCATCTATGATATTCCTCCCAATAATCGATATGAATCTAAGTGATATGACTTGTATCAACTCCACTCTGAATTTCATATCAGAACATGCCAGGTGGCATGAAGTAATACCCGTTGTCACATTTGACCAGCCGTTGTGGTGGAAAGCCATGTCAATTCTTACAATCAATGGTGGTACGGTTGGGTGGCTTTCATACATTAATGAGCTTTCTTGGGAGCATCGAACACTTGATGACAGGGACAGGTCTCCAAGACCTTCTGGAGGCAGTTTTGCTGGAAACACAGTTTGCCACATACTGAGTGGTAAAGCGGTGTCTTTCTTATTGATGCTGTCATTCACACACTTACTGTGTAAGATCTTTCAAACAAAATTGCCTCTGCTATCTCAAGATAATGTGACAGAGGAAACAGACATTGAAAGTGGAAGTAACACTGTCCTAGAGGAACTTGATGCAATAGCGATGATGTATGATGACCTCATGTTAGGCAAAATTACTCTCCAAGAAGTAGAGTCATCAGTAGAGTTGCGGTCTTTTCACAGGAAACTTAAAACAGAGATGGCAACTATGTCATCAGAATATTGCACTGCCAAGCTATGGGTAAATTATATGGAGATGATCACCATTGTTCCTGGCTTTATCAGATCTGAACGAACGGGTGATTGATTCCTTCATCTTGAAACTATGCAAGCCATGTTGCCATACCTGGCAGCAACCGGTCACAATTTGTACACCATTTTTGGGCTGGATTATCACCAGACCTTGTGATTGAACAGGTTCTAATGAGGAGTCTTAAGATGAGTGGTGGCCTCACCAGAGGTAGGGGCATTACTTAAACACAACGAATGGTTTGGTGTTTGTCAAGACCCGCGTATGCGGAAGTTAATGTTCCATGGAGCAGCTCACATCAGTCACATATGACACAAGTGAGCAACATAAAGATCTATCACTAGCTAGGCAAACAAGGGACACTGCCGATTCTAGAAAGCTTATGTCCTTCATTGAATGGCGGTCACCATTTGACACAAATCCATCACTTCGGAACATAGTTAATGGCATTGCATCCTGAGTACACGTAAACATACATAACGCAAAGCAAATCGAAAATGTCATTCTTAATGAAATTGATGGGCAACCCGTTGTCACGCATTCCTTCAAGAGAAAGAAACGGGCTATAACATTTGAATCCAAGGCTGTTGTCAAGATTGGCGGTGATATGGTCCAGATAGATCCCTTACTTCTGTTTCAAAGGTTAGTCATCACAGGATCTCAGACAAACGATCTGGCAAATGCTCTGACCTATGCACTCTGTGGTTACCCTCCACCATTGTTCGAAGGAAAGGACAGTCACTTAGAAGCCATAAAACCACAGCTAGCAAAAGCGATTGGGTCTGCGGTAGCACCACAACCGCCACAAAGTCATAAGTCCAATAATATACTTGAGAGGGGCGCTCGTCTCCACCGTATTCCATGGCAAGTGAGTAGCACGTATAGCAAAATATTGCAAGACTATAGCAACTATGTAACAACACACTATGGTCAATCAGTGGTTGTTTTTGATGGCTACGAGACATGCCTGTCAGCAAAAGACACTACCCATAGACGCAGGGCAGGGTGTGAGGGTAGCAAAGTGATTTTCAGTCCATCCATGAAACTGCGGTTGAACAAGAAAGAATTTCTCTCCAATAGTGAAAATAAACAATGATTCCTTGCATTACTGGGTGAAAAGCTAGCTCGGTGTGATTGCGAGGTAGCACATGCCAAAGGAGACGCCGATGTATTAATCGTGCAAGCTGTAATTAATGTTTCAAACATCTGTGAAGCAGTACTAGTCAGGGATGACACTAACCTGCTTATTCTCCTCATACATCATGCTGGGAGGAACAAGCATGGTATTTACTTCCATCCTGAACCAAAGAAAGGAGCACCTCCAAAATGTATAAGTATGAATTCCATCAGGCGTACACTGGGAAAGAGCGTTTACGAGAATATTCCTTTTGTATATGCTTTTCTCGGATGCGATACAACGTTGAGAATATTTGGTGTTGGCAAATCCCTCAGACTGAAACTCATGAATGACAACGAGGTATTCCGTGACCAGGCCAAAGTGTTTGAAATTGCAGCATCGTCGAGGAAAGATCTCATATCTGCTGTTGAGAAGGCCATAGTTATTCTGTATAAAGGAACAGAAAATGGCAATCTTAACATGATAAGGTATCAATGATTCCAGGAGCTTGTAACAATCAGTAAAAAGGCCATCCACCCAAACAAGTTATCACCAACATCTGCAGCAATGAAGTACCACAGCCTCCGTGTGTTCCATCAGATCCAGCACTGGAAAGGGAATGTCTTGAATGCTGAAGAATGGGGCTGGAAGATTTCAGAAGGTAAAATGATATCAGTACAGTCTGACTTGGATCCTGCCCCGCAGTTCCTGCTTGAACGTGTGAGATGCACCTGCAGATCGGGCTGTGGTACTGTGCGATGCGGATGTCATCAGCATGGACTTGACTGTTCGTCTGCTTGTTCTGGGTGCAGGGGCATTTGTCAAAACATGTCAAATGATGACCTTGATGAAAATGAAAATTAATTGAATGTATAAATCATTTCGAACATCGAATTATAGTGTCACCTATTATTTATACTGGTGGCCATATTGGACTATGGCATCATAGAGTGGGATTATTGTGATAACGACATTTTTCTCTGGTAGATTGGTGGCATATTTCTATCGGTGTGTAACACATTTATGTGGTCTAAAGTGGGTCGTTATCATGATACACGCTTTATTATACTCGATTGGCGCGGCCATCTTGGTATCATCTTGAATTTAACACGTTCCACTCAAAAGATTTTACTATATTTTTTAGATATCATTTCTACACCCTAAAGAAAAAAAATAAAAGTGTTCATTTCTGATGTAATTAGTGATGGGTCAAACCTTATTTTGACTGCACTATATGTCTGCAACTATTCTTAACCCGTGAACCTTCAAATTTGTTCAAGAAAATGTAAGTTTTCTCATCGATTATGCCCATTTTCAAACCAAGAGACTATTTTAACCCTTACCATTCTGATGTCAATATTTCATCTTTTACTGTATTAATAGCAAAGAAACTGGTGAACATTTTTCAACAATTTTTGTGGATGATAGACAGCAACATCTTCCACCAAATTTGTTGAAAAATTAACATTATCTTTTAATTTAATTTCAAAATTTAAAATTTTGACATAAGAGTGGTAATGGTTATAAGGTTAAGTTAATGATATTAACCAGTTAATAGTCAATATTGGTCAAGAAAATTTAAATTTGTATACAACTGATCTCTCCTGTGGTCTTGCTCAGTTAGCGAGCCAATCATTCGAGTGTTAAATCTTTAAAAAACGGACATCTTAACCATCAAAAGCTTAAAATGTATGATTTAATAACTTTGTTATTTAAGTTTGAATTTAAAGATTAAATTTCTTGAAGAATTACAAAATTTAGCATCAAATTGAGCTGATTTCAATTTAAGTATTTTAAACATCTGTGCATAAAGATATGTAGATGATACCGAGATTAGAATGCACATAGGAAATAGTCATTCACTGTACAGAGTTTTCCCCTTTTATGTGTTTCAGTAGACCAGCTGGTAGTACATCCACTAGCAGGACATCTTCAGACAGCAATATGGATGCCATCTTATTAGGTATGCAGAAAACTCTATAACAGATACGTTATCTGCCATTCAAGGTCATTATTAACCGTTAAATTGTCAACC
>CM067371.1:100505226-100562130 GCA_034401795.1 Chaetoderma sp. LZ-2023a
GCATGACACGTGTGTTAATTTGTTCAAGAAAATGTAAGTTTTCTCATCGATTATGCCCATTTTCAAACCAAGAGACTATTTTAACCCTTACCATTCTGATGTCAATATTTCATCTTTTACTGTATTAATAGCAAAGAAACTGGTGAACATTTTTCAACAATTTTTGTGGATGATAGACAGCAACATCTTCCACCAAATTTGTTGAAAAATTAACATTATCTTTTAATTTAATTTCAAAATTTAAAATTTTGACATAAGAGTGGTAATGGTTATAAGGTTAAGTTAATGATATTAACCAGTTAATAGTCAATATTGGTCAAGAAAATTTAAATTTGTATACAACTGATCTCTCCTGTGGTCTTGCTCAGTTAGCGAGCCAATCATTCGAGTGTTAAATCTTTAAAAAACGGACATCTTAACCATCAAAAGCTTAAAATGTATGATTTAATAACTTTGTTATTTAAGTTTGAATTTAAAGATTAAATTTCTTGAAGAATTACAAAATTTAGCATCAAATTGAGCTGATTTCAATTTAAGTATTTTAAACATCTGTGCATAAAGATATGTAGATGATACCGAGATTAGAATGCACATAGGAAATAGTCATTCACTGTACAGAGTTTTCCCCTTTTATGTGTTTCAGTAGACCAGCTGGTAGTACATCCACTAGCAGGACATCTTCAGACAGCAATATGGATGCCATCTTATTAGGTATGCAGAAAACTCTATAACAGATACGTTATCTGCCATTCAAGGTCATTATTAACCGTTAAATTGTCAACCCTGTCAATTGACCTCTGCAGTAGTCTTGATCAATGCCCATTTGCAGGCAAAAATAAGGCTATTTTTAAAATTTTGTGGTGGAAACCAAGCTCAATAATATTTTTCTGATCAATCTTGACAATTAAGTCTACTAGTCAGATTCGGTCAAGAAAATCTAAATATTTCCTTGTTGAATGGCCATCTGCAGGTAAAGAAAAGAGTATTTTTGAAAATTTACAACTGGAATGACTGGTTTCGATTATCGAGCCAGTCATTCCAGTGGTAAATTAAAAAAAAATACTTCTCTTTATCTGCAGATAGACATTGTTCAAGACTACTGCAGAGGCTGGTTTTGGCCGGCTTGACCATTAAAGAGTCGGCGGTCACTTAATATATATGTTGGTTGCCATGTGAAATTGCCTTTGGGTCTATGAGGTAAAAGTAGTAGTTTCTTATAATATATAAGTCCATTATAGTTTCTTGTAAATCTTGATACATCGTTCCTGTTATTAAGATTCTCAAAGGTTCTGCATGCAGCCCTAACAATGTGTGCAAATTCTCTCTCTCTCTCTCTCTCTCTCTCTCTCTCTCTCTCTCTCTCTCTCTCTCTCTTATATATATTTTTGATATTTATGGTACTGTTATGTAAGACCATTACACGCAAGTCTCAACAGTCTGTACATGTACAATAAAAACAAGCATATCATATAATATATAACACAAAGCAGTGACACATGCACATTAACTAAAATGTTGTTTGAAAATAAATGTTTTTAGGTTTGATTTAAAATTGGTAAATTTAATAAAAGATCTCCACTCAAGTGGAAGAGTGTTCCACAGTTTCGGTGCCGCTACACTCATGGCGCGGTCACTGTACTGTTTCGAGTTTTTCTTGCCAT
Organism: Chaetoderma sp. LZ-2023a; assembly: GCA_034401795.1. Classification (NCBI taxonomy): domain Eukaryota; kingdom Metazoa; phylum Mollusca; class Caudofoveata; order Chaetodermatida; family Chaetodermatidae; genus Chaetoderma; species Chaetoderma sp. LZ-2023a. Next base: position 100,506,888 of record CM067371.1, read on the forward strand.
GGGATTTATAGGAGAAGGGGGTCAGCTTCACCTCAACGCTACTCCTAGTGCGGTATGAAAGCTTTTGAACTTTAATGATATCAGTGAGGTAGCTAGGCACTGACTCACCGTGGTGTATAACCTTGAAAATTATGCACAAAATTTTGAACAGAATCCGCTGTTCGACCGGGAGCCAGTGAAGCTCTTTGAGTACCGGAGTCATATCCGCATGATGATCTAGCTTATGTCTGGTGACAGTCTAGCAGCAGAATTCTGTATATGCTGATTTTTTTTGATCTTGTAGTCCGGAAGACCATAGAACAAGTTGTTACAGTGATCTAGCTTCGTACAAAACCATGCACTAATTTCTCAGTGCTGGCCTGATCCAAAAGATGACAGATTTTTCCTATACACCATAGTGAATGAGACGCCCCGTTACATACTTTCTTGATTTGTTCATCCATGAGTTTAGCCGAGTCTATCATCACCCCCAAGTCACGATTGGATGCTGATGGAGAAACATACACCTCACCAACACACACATCACATGTGGCCACCCGAAGACCCGCTTCCTTGCTACCTGACGAAAACCAGACTACTACTGTCTTACCATCATTCAATGCGAGCAAATTTGCTCGCATCCAATCACGTATCTCATCAACACAGGCCTCAATACGGCTGACTGTGGCAGCGTCCGTTCGAGAGTCACAGGCGATGTACAGTTGGGAGTCGGCAGCATATCTCAGCATTTAAACCATGGCGGGTGATGATGTCCTCAATCGGAGTCATGTATAGGGCAAACAGGACTAGTCCTAAGACCGAGCCCTGGGGAGCTCCAATTTCTAGGACATGCTCCTCCGACACCACCGACCGCAAAGACACTCTCGGGGTCCTACCCCGAAGAAAGGAATCAATCCAATCATAGGCGAGCCCACAGACACATACATTATACATGAGACCAATGTAAAAGCTGGTGGCAGGTTTAAATAGCAGTAAATGATTATTTCCACACACAATATATTGTTATGTTGCAGACGATACGTGTTTGCGGGTGAGATGTGCCAGTAGCAATAGCAGCAGTAGTGCTAGCTGTAGCAATAACAGTGTGGAGAATGCACCTATCATCTTCTCCACGACACCAGTGTCTAAGCATGATGCAGACTCAGCTATGCATCTAAATGCAACTCGTGGGTAAGTGTTCCACACATACTCTGTACTATGACACTAACCCTTTAACACTCAAGTTTGTACGCAAAAATTTCAATTTTCTCACAAAAAATCTCCATTGGCAGACCAAGAGACCATTTTTGAAAATTTACCACTGGAATGACTGGCTCGATAGCCGACCCAGTCATTCAAGTGGTAAATTTTCAAAAATAGTCTTGCTGGTCTGCAAATTGACATTTCTCAAGACCACTGCAGAAGCCGCTTTTGGCTGGTACAAGCTTTAAAGGATTATTGGTCAAGGCAGCCCAAACCGGCCGCTGCGGTGTTCTTGGGCAATGTCCATTTGTTTAAAGGGATATTCCACTGGAAGATTTTGTGCCTCTGGTACTAATTCTCTGCATTAATTCGAGACCAAGAGCACAATTTTATGCCCTCAAATAAAAAAGATATCCACAATTTAAATGGCGAATGTAACCAGTAGATAGAGGCGCCATTTTGACGTCACAGACACACCTACTCTCTTTACGGGATCTAAGATAGCCGTAACCAGGGGAGGTAAATCTTGTATCTCGTGTTACAGCATTTACTCCTGGATAATTAGCATACTAGCTAAAAAACTGACACTTTGCCAGTGTTTGGAGGAAATTAAAATGCAATTAGTGTCTCGATGATCGCATCAGCAATTACAGCGCTAAATTGTCAAAAATTGGCACATTCTATTTAAAAACATTAAAGGTTTATGCCAGGAGCATGTTTCCAATCAACCAGTTACAATAAATTCGTAACAAATATGTTAGATGAATAAATTTTGAAAGTAATTTCTCGGAAAGCTATTGCTGCCTATTGCAACTTCTGCTTCCAGTCAAATTCCAGTTTCAAAATATTCAACCCGTAGTAAGTATGGATCAACATTTTAAAATTGGGATCTATTAACTTTTTCAAGGCCAGAAAAGCAAAAGCGTAAAATTTACCCTGAACGTTGTGTGAAAGTAATTTGTTTGGTAGCTACTGCAACATAATTCTAGGCAAATTTAATTCAAAATATTCAACACTGTGGTTATTTAAAATTAGGAGTAAACATTGTAAATGATTAATACCGCTGGATTTCAATAATGCGAAAGCATTAAATTACTAATTGCTGTACCATTTCCATGATTGTTCCTATTACTGCAAGTCCATGCTTGACATGCGGACGTGTTGCGATTTAAGCATTTCATGCCAGAACTGGCCTCTGCAATCATCAAGTTGGGTTTGTCCATTTGCAGGCCAAGAGAAGACTATCTTTGAAAATGTACCACTAGAATGACTGTCTCAGTAACCGACCCAGCCATTCCAGTGGTCAATTTTCAAACAGTCTTCGCTTGACCTGCAAATGGACATTCAATAAGGAAATTTTGTGATTTTCCTGACAGAATTTGGGTTAATTAATATTCGGCCTTCATAACGCGAAGTAAACAGGTAAATCTAAAGCGCTGGCGATATTTTGTTGGTGTATAGCTGACGTCATAATCTTGCAGTTTCTCGCTCTTATTGTGAGAAAATGGATGCGCCCAAGGAATCGCGTTTTCGAGAGTTTTGGGCATATTCATTTTATTATCTCTCGGCAATAGAACAGTATATTTTATATTTTCCTGCGGCAACTATTTGGGATAATAGTATATTTTTAGTTGGCCCATTCCCGATTTTCACTGGAATTTCCCTTTAATAACTCCGGTGACCGACTTATTTTACCCCTAATCTGAAACTCAAATTATTTCTACCTAACCACAATAGAATGGAGGAATCCAGTTTTAGCTAGGACCCGCCCGTCTAGCTAAACTCAACCCATGCTTTGCCCGTGTTGAGATCAGTCGATCCCTGCACTCTCTAGATCTCAATTTTTAGAAAACTATACGCCCCTACAGCTAAGCTGCTGAATATCTTGAAACTAATTTGACTTGGTGCTATGGCAGCCATAGGCCAGTCAGATTAGTTTGAAACATAATGTTTATTAAACAGTAAATACATACAATTCATACAACTACGACAGAGTATTAAGCATTTGTGATGGACTAAATCGCATCATTCATGATGTAATTGATTATGATGTCAGCCTACATGTGATATACTTGATTATGACATCATATGATTGATCAATAAACTGGATTTATCCATTGGATGTGCTAGATTTGATGATTCTACCCTCTTGCATTCAGGAGATATGCTGCTAAATAAACATATAAATAGATAAACACATTGGCCTCAATACTAATACTGATCTTTGATGGTTTGAGTAATAATAATAATAATAATAATAATAATAATAATAATAATAATTCATGAAAAGCGTTTTTTATTTAATGTTGTAACTTTGTATGTACTATTGGCATATTATTCTGTACTTTGTTGTCTTACTTTAGATGCACAAGCAGCCCTGTGACTCTAAAGTTGTCGCATTCCTCAGGCAGCCATGGCAGCTTTAGTTCAGAGACATCCAGCTCTGCACACTACACACACACAACCAGTACCTGTAGTACTGGTACAGCATCATCATCTAGTCCCGTGCCAGTACCAAAACCAACTAAGCGACTAGCTGAAGAGGATCCCACAGACTCGCCTGTTTTAGGAACCAGGTAAGGAATTGAACTAAGATATTATGCACAATAAAATCTACCATTACACTTAAACCATAAATATGTTTGACTTTAAAATTGATTCCATTTCATATGATAACTGGGGTTCATTTGGGAAACAATGTTGCTGTAAGCTGTTGCTGTCTGAGACAGCAACAGCTTTCTACTTCGAATAATACTTACCAGATGTACTATTATGATAATGTCTATTATCTAGTCTAGCTCAAAATAAACAATTAAAACTCCGCACTCTCCTGGTCCTGCCCATACTGTGTCCGGGAATTACCATAGCCGCAGGTACTGAGTCAATTCCCAATCACAGTCAGATTCGTCTATTTTGCGACTTAATAAAGTCACATTTTGTTAGCTCTTAAAATCTCGATTTTAAAAACGAACACAAGGATAGTTGGAGTGCGTCATTAGTGGCATTATGGAGGACAAAGGAAAATCATCACAGGGGCAGGTTGTATCATTCTAGAATTTATACATTCGTGCCATAATGACTGTTTGAAATTTCCTTAAATTGGCACATTGTTTTAAAATGGTAGCCATTGTTGGAGTCGCTTCTGTACCCGTTAACTTTTAGTTTTAATTCGGGTACTCGGTTAATTTCTCTTGCGACTCGGTTCCTCTCAGGATGGATGCATCCTTAGCCAAGAGGGCGGCGCCCATGATTAATATCTTGCTTGGCGTGGCGTGTCTAGGCACTCTGTTTTACGCTGATTTTTAGCTCTCGCTTCATTGTCGAGGGTGTTTGTAGCGATCGGCGTTGTATTCTTGGTTGTTTAACTTTAGTTAACTTCTAAGTTGTGTTTTTTAATTTTCACTCAAAAAAGTTTCAAATATTTTTCTGCCTAAAGGCTTGATTATCATTAATTTAAGAGAAAGTTAATGTTTTCTAAGTAATTCTTTTACTATCAAGTCGATTGTGCGTATTGCTCGTCATTGTTTGTCATGTGCAGCGTTTTAATTCTTCTCTGTGTTCGCAGAAAGCAAAGAACCAGGACACGCTTTGTCAGAAGTGCAACAGGTTCATGAAGCGCAAGTACTCAGGCCATCACTGTGTAGCGTGCGCGAAGTGTAAAGTGGGATGCCCATGTGATGTGCGCGCCAAGTGGTCGTCGGCGATGGTGGCAGAGTTTGATCGGGATCGACGTGCGCGTCTGGAGAGGATCGCGAGGGACAAGGCGGCTAAGCTGGACCAGGCGTCTCTGAAGGGACTAGAAGGTCGTCTGAATGACCGCATGGATTCAGCTCTGGGCATATGGGCGGCCCAGTTTAAGGCTATGTTTGAGTCTTCATTCCACGGTCCCTTCGATGCAAGCTAGTGCAGGGCAACCCTTAGGTGGTCCGGCTAGTTCTGCGGAGGGTCAAGCGCCTGCCCCTTCTCTGTCCTTGGCTCAAGAGCTGACGGTGGAGGAGGAAGATCTTCTTATGGAAGATTCCGGCATGCCGGATATTTCGATGACGGCAATGCCCAGTACTTCCCAGGGTCTCCCTCGGGATTTGTACGGGACTGCCAAGCAGATGGTGATATCGACGTTCCGTCGGGTATCTTCCATCTGGGGTTTGTGCAACCAGAGGTGTCGGCGGAGCCGTGTTTTGCGGTTCCTGCCGGTGTCCCGGCGGCTTTGGGTGCGGCTCCTATCGGAATGCTGTCACCTGCCGTAGGTAAAGCGGTCGTGGTCCCGACTCCCGTGCTGGAGCCAATGGACTGCGGGGAATCCGGGTCCGGCGATTCGTTGGACACCGGTGCCGCTGGTAGTCGGGCTATGGATGCGCTCTATGTTGGTAGAGTTGTGTCTCATAGCTCTCAGCATGGATCGTCGGTGGGCCTCTCATCCAAGGGAGAGAGGGAGGATGAGAACGGCAGTTCTTTAATGGACGAATCCGTTTTCTGCACCGAAGCTGAATGGGTGCAGGTCCTTGGATGGATGTCTGACCGTCTCGGGTTGGCATCTGATCTTGGATCTCAGCGCGATCCGGCGATGGAGCGGATGTCAGAGCGAGCGGCTAGCGCTCTGTCAAGTGGCTCTTCTGCCATGCCAACACTCCCGTTGGACACGCAGACTTCCGACATGCTGGAAGTTGCGGCATACCGTCTGGTTCTGCCAGAGTATGCATTGCCCAAGGCCCCGTTTTCCGGAGCAGGCCTACCATCAGTATGCCCGGGTTCCACGGCTTTCCGTCGGGGAACGAGAGGGGCTGAACAGGCCGTTGGCTGGGAAGTCTAAGGGGCGTTCTCGTCCTTTGGTTTCGCAGACCAATAAAGATCCGTTTAATGAGCTGACGCTCATTGAAGATGCAGCGAGGGCAGCCATGGCTGCGCTCTCGCACGGATGTACCGTCCTGCAGGGTATGCTGACCTGCGCGGTGGAGGGTGGGAAGGTGCCAGAGGCTGCTCCCGGAGTTATTCGGGACACCATGCGCCTGTCTCTAGATTGCCTGGCCAGGGTGATCACCAGGACATTGGCAGAGCGACGGAGAATGGTTCTCGATTGTGTAGAACCAGGACCGGAGATGAGGGCTGCATTGTCTTCTGCGCCTTTCATCGGTCCAGGCTTGTTCGGCGGCTCGGCACGGCAAGCTCTCTCCAAGGTTGCGTCAATGGTTGCGGAGCAGGAAGTGGTCGGCAAGTCGTGGAAGTCGACTAAGAGGACACAGCCGCAGCAGTCCTACAGGCAACATCGACAGGAGCAGCAGAGGCAGCGTCCAAGATTGCCCTTCCGTCCTTCTGGCCGTGATCCCCATCGGCCATCCGGCTCTCAAGGACCTGGCCGTTCATCCTCATACAAGTCCTCTAATAAGAGGCCGTATGAGGATGACAAGAAGGGTGGCGGTTCGGGCCGCGGCGGTTACCGTAAGGATAACCGTGGCGACGGTTCTGGACCATCATATTACAAGAAGCCGCAGGGCGGCCGTGGAGGTCGGTCCTGATGGATTTCCGGCGGAACCAGATCCGGTGATGTCAGGAACGGATGGAGTCGAGAATCTTCACCCAAGCGATTTAGCGTCTTCTCGTGCAATCTTGACCGCCAGCTGTGTGCAGATTCCTACCGTCGGAGGCAGGCTTCAACTGTTCTTATGCCAATGGGAACAGGTCATGCGAGATTGTTTAGTCTGTCAATGGATAAGAAACGGCTACTATCCGGACTGGGTCATCCATCAATCGTTAGTTCCGCTAACACTCCAATATGGACTCCCGTTCCAAGGGAATCAGATCGTCTAGATGCCATTTGCTCAGAAATAGAATCTCTTCGTCAGAAGAATGCGATTCATCTAGTCCGCAATCAGTCTTCTCTGGGCTTCTATTCGATGATGTTCCTCGTTCCGAAACGTACCGGAGGATGGAGACCAATTCTCAATCTCAAACCGTTGAACAAATTTATTCTTTCTCCCAAATTTCAGATGGAGACTGTAGCAGCGGTAATGACAGGGCTGAGAAAAGGCATGTGGACAGTGTCGATAGATCTGAAGGATGCTTATTTTCATATTCCAATGTCAATTCCTTTTCAGAAATACCTTCGCTTTGCATTCCAAGACAATGTTTGGGAATTCAATGCGCTTCCATTCGGCCTGACCACAGCACCGAGGGTCTTCACCAAAGTGGTTCTCGCCATGACTTCTTTACTTCGCAGGAGAGACATACCTGTTCATACTTACATAGACGACTGGCTGCTAAAGGCTGGGAATCCAGTCACTCTGCGCAGCAATCTTCAGGTAGTCCTAGCCTTATTGAAGGATCTAGGATGGATTGTGAATCTAGAGAAATCAGAATTGACTCCATCCCAGGAGTTTGTTTATCTGGGAATATTTTTCAATCTCAGGGACGGCGTAGCTTTTCCGGCGGAGAGCAGAGTCAAGAGCCTGATTGCAGTTTTGGAGTCGGTTTCTCTAGGAGCCTATCTGACGGCGCGCCAATTTCTCAGGATACTGGGGTTACTAGTATCTCTGGAGAAGGTGGTTCCATATGCGGCACTCAGGCGCAGGCCAATTCAGATGTATCTAATGTCATTCTGGTCTCAGAAAACGGATCCGTTATCTCTGAGGATACCAGTAAAAGAACCATTGATATTCCACCTTCAGTGGTGGTTATCGGAACAGAATCTCCTGCGAGGTGTTCCTCTACAACCTCCTCAACCTCAGATGTCCATCTTCACGGATGCATCGTCGACGGGTTGGGGAGCAGTATTGGACGATCAGTCAGTGTCAGGGGAATGGGATCGGACCAATGCGCAGAAACATATCAATGTGCTCGAACTATTAGCGATGGCATTGGCGCTACGAAAGTTCGAGAGTCTAATTCAAGGCAAGATTGTCCTAATAAGGACAGACAACTCAACAGTGGTGTCTTATTTGAACCGCCAGGGCGGGACGAGATCACCAGAGTTGTGTATGATGATTTGGAACCTTCTGCTGTGGTGCCAAGAGAGGAATGTTATTCTTCGGGCAGCACACATTCCAGCAAGATTGAACATCCTAGCGGATGCTCTCAGTCGAAGGACGGTTTGTCGTCCGACGGAATGGCAGCTCAAACAGTCAGTAGCGGAGGTTCTATTCAAACAATGGGGCAAGCCAAATGTCGACCTGTTTGCGATGAATCAAAACGCAAAGATGGTCACTTACGTGTCACCGATCCCAGACCCGCTAGCTCTAGCGGTAGATGCACTGGCGATAAGTTGGAAGGGAATGTACGCGTATGCGTATCCTCCAACAATTCTCATCCCAAAAGTTCTGGCAAAGATAAGAGAGGGAATGTGCCAAGTGCTACTGATCGCCCCTTATTGGCCAGGCCGATCATGGTTTACGGATCTGCTGGACCTTCTGGTCTGCAATCCAATCCCTCCTCCAGACAAGAGATCTAATCTCTCAGAACAAGGGTCTGTACTTTCACGACAGACCAGAAATGTTCAAATTGACTGCATTGATGTTATCAAGCAGCGTGCAATTGAGGGTGGCTTTTCTGAGCAAGCAGCGAAGTTTGTTGCTTCAGCCTGAAGAGGTTCAACCACGAAAACATATAATTATAGAATCAACAAATTTGCAGAGTGGTGTAAGGGAAGAGATATCAATCCCTTTTCTGCATCTGTTCAACACGTAGCAGATTTTATCTGTCATTTATACGAAGTTGACAAACTTGTAACTTCAACCCTAGCAGCATATAAGTCTGCATTAGCTTCAGTCATTCCCAGTCTGGCCATTGAAGGAGTGGAGAATGACACCTTGAATGAAGTTATTAAAGGAATGAGCAATCTGCGACCTAGACAGCCAATTCCTATCCCAGCATGGAATCTATCTCTTGTTCTACAGGTTTTAGGGCATGCTCCCTTTGAACCAATTAGGTCTATAGACATTAAACTGTTAACTATTGAATCAGTTTTCTTGGTTGCAGCAGCGTCGGCGAGAAGGAGAAGCGAAATTCATGCGCTTTCTGCCGAACAAGACCGTTTTGTCGTCACGGGTGAAGGTTTAAGACTACTTCCACGTCTTTGTTTCCTGGCAAAGAATCAGTCACTTAAATATCCAGGACAGCCGATCAATTTGCCAAGTTTAACTAGACATGACCCAAACTCTTCTGCTTGGTGTCCTGTCAGATGTCTGAAAATGTATAAGAAACGTACTGAGAAGTGGAGAGATGACCCGAATTCTCTGTGGTTATGTCTCAAAGCTCCTCATTTACGCGCCTCGAAAGATACTATTTCTCGTTGGATAGTTGACGCTATTCAGATGTCGCACAAAATCGCTACAGGAAAGCAGATTGATTGTGCGAATGCCCATCAGGTCCGAGCACTAGCAGCATCATCGGCCCTTTATAAGGGTGTCTCATTAGAGGAGGTGATGTCTGTAGCACAATGGCATGCCGAGTTGTTATTTACTGATTTCTACCTTCGCGACATCTCCAGCGCACTTAATCCGGTAGCCGTAGCCAATTTATCGAATCTTAACTAAGCCACATCCGACCACTACTTCGCACACATCACAAAGTCTTCCACTTACACTGAACAATGGCTATGCACATGACATGAGTACGACCGTGGATTGGGCCGAGCTCCTGTGATGAACAAGAAAAGATCAAGCACTCAAAATGGTGAGTGTTTACATTAATTAAGTGACTATAAATATATTTACTTACAGTCGAAATACCAGACTGCTTAGGTAAATAGTCTGGTACAAGAGTATACTTATCCTCTCAAACAGACATTAGACTCATTCCAATTTGAAAATCTAATCGATATACTGATATTTTTTCAAAATTAGAAGTTGTAGTAGCTTCTTTGCACTCTACTGGACTGCCCTAGCTGAGACTTGGGGCTGACACGGGTCTGGTGGGTGTTGCATCCCCATTGACAGCCCTCTGAATTTTGTGCGGACAAAAGAGGGGGGAGCGCGGTCTAGACCATGGAAGTTTAGCACTCTATGAGTCAGATAGCAGAACCCAAGCGTATGCCAGGGTTCTAGTCTCTTCACAACCTTCTCTGTTGGATGGTAGATGAGTGCTGGTTCGAGCCTCACCTCCTCCCACCGGTATTTCCTGGCTGTCGAACTCCGGAGTTTATCATAATAGTACATCTGGTAAGTATTATTCGAAGTAGAATAAAAAAAGCATCCGCTTTTGTTTCTGCGAGAATTCTTAATACTTACCGGATGTACTATGGCCCTGCCTCAGCCTCCCCGCTGAGGTGAGGCTGAGCTGCTTTCGCTGTTTGTCAAGGCAAATATAAGACGAATCTGACTGTGATTGGGAATTGACTCGGTACCTGCGGCTATGGTAATTTCCGGACACAGTATGGGCAGGACCAGGAGAGTGCGGAGTTTTAATTGTTTATTTTGAGCTAGACTAGATAATAGACATTATCATAATAGTACATCTGGTAAGTATTAAGAATTCTCGTAGAAACAAAAGCGGATGCTTTTTTGATTCAGCAACGTTGTTTCCCAAATGTGCACCATTCTTTCGCCTACCATATTCTGCTTAATAGTAGCCTATGCTCTAATAGAACCCCACCCCCTAACTTTGACATATGAGCTCCAATGATTTCTTAGCAGTTTCAAAATGGCAAAACTCTGTATTAGAAGCCCACCCCCTAACTCAGCAGACTGTATAGAAAATTTTTTCTTAAGAGCAAATTTGTAAGAATAGCGTGTATAATAATAACAATCATATCACAAGGTGTGTCTACTTTAGACCAATTTCTGCCCTGATACATTCCCGGCCCCTCTAGAAGTCAATACAGGCCTCGGATTTGTAAATCTCGACCGCCTATTAGATTAATACTAGTAGTAGGCCACGTATGTTCAAGATATAATAAAGTTTATTCCACACTTTTGTAGTCAAAATGCGTGTAAAACAGTCTTGGCGTGATTAAATACCTTCCTTATAAATATATTTTAAGACCAAATTTATGAACCAAACAACAAGCACGGTAGAAAATGTGCATCAATTTTGTAACACCGATCAACATTAAATGGTCCAAATTGAATTATTACGAATGACAATATAGCCAGCAGTTCTTAGATGGGAGGCATCATGTTCTCGTGAGATATTATATGCTAACGGGAGTTTATCAAACGGGTACCCGTTTTTTAAGATCAGGATAACACTCAGTTCCTGTTGCGCAATGTTAATATATAGATATTCCCGAGTTCCGAGTCCGCGATTCCAGAATATTTATATCCGAGTACTCGCTCTAAAATAAACTCTTCAATTGGAGGCGAATCACGTGATTTGTATTTTTTCGCGACGCCATTTTATATCAAATTGTGGATTAATTTTGATGTAATAAACGAGCTTTATTAAAGGATACGCAATATTTAGGCGCTCAAATCAAATAATTTCACTTCCCCGGTGATGTTTTGAGGTAAACATTAAACGTAGGCGGTGGGAATTTTTACAGGAGAAAATACGTTGAATTTCCGTGGTATCAATTTTAGAAAACTTTTTGGGAAAACTCTGTAATATAAGCCCACCCCCTTTCTCAGAGATGTTTGGTTGGAAATTGAACACCTCTTGTTCTAATAGAAGCCTAGGCTACTATTATGTGAAATATGGTACTGACTCTGACCTGTCTGGCACAATTGACCTTTTATTATCAGTGTGGTACGGGTTAGGCAAATATTTTACATAGCATAAAACTATGGTGCATAAAGAAAGGACTTCGATATGTTAAGTCATTTTGCTCTATGAATCGCCTTATGGGAGGCAAAATGGTGAGCCTGCCAGGTGTTTTTGATGCACACATTCATTCATGCATGCACGACACACCTGTACACATGCATGCACAAACAATAGTGTTATTAGCTGCGACTCGCTTTTGGGAAAGTGTTTGTGGTTGCTTCTTGTTCTTATTGTTGCTCAATTAGCATTTGTTCTGTGGTTGTCATTTTCATCCTGTATAAGTTGTTTCGCTTTTCATGTGTAGATTGTTTATAAAACATACTTGGTTATTCTGAAGGAAACTTAGATCATAGTTATGTACTAGTTTTACCGTGTTTTCATACATGTCCCCTGCTTGGTGATGTATTGTTATGTCGTGTGTAAGCAGTCTTTCGCTTTTTGTGCAGCCTAATGGAACCTCTGCATGTTCATATCTCTCACTTCCCAATGCTCAAACTAAATATTTGCATCAGGAGTAGCATGGCTTTACTTTACATGCTCACATATGTCCAATAAAGTGATTACTTTCAATGTATATTTGTGTGAAATTTGTAAAGCCCTTCTTTCCCATTGCTATGGCGTCACCTTATATTGCTTTTTAGCCAAAAAAAAGATACATTTAGTTTCTAATGATATGATTAAGAAGTATGATTTTGTAGATTTTGTTGAAATTTGGTATGTGAGTAATTTGTACCTAATCCGTTCATGCATGCTGCAAGTGTATGATACAGAATAGTAGGCATCAGCAAATCTATCATCTGAGCATTTGGTTCAGCTGTTTTCATCAATAATTCAACGTATGCCCTTATTGTGATCGGGCATTGCTGTGAGATTAACCAATTTAACGCTTTGCTCATCATTGTTGTCCATCATGTGCTTATTTCCAGCTGGCAGGTTATCTCCAGCCCGGAGAGTTCTGGTTCATTTGGCATTATTTCAAACCCTAGTCTATCACACTTGTCCTCATCATCAGATTCATTATCGAGCCACAGTCATCATAGTCGCACCAGCTCGTGAGTCAACATGTCTTAGCCATTTAACACTCAAATAAGACAAAAAATGCTTCTGCAGTGGTCTTGAGAAATGTCCATTTGCAGACCAAGAGAAGACTATTTTTGAGAATTTACCATTGGAATAACTGGCTCGATAACCGACCCAGTCATTCCAGTGGTAAATTTCCAAATATACTTTTGTTTTGGCCTGCAAATGGAAATTTTTATGAGAAATTTAAATTTTCTTAAACAAATTTGAAGGTTGAGGGTTTAATACATTAATTCCCAATATCCTTATGTGAGACAGAATGACCATGCATGCAATGCCGCCCAAAAACCCATCAGTCCTTTGGTGCCACAAAATGTTTCTACCGTAACCGTTTCAATTTTCGGTCAATTTTGGTCAACTCGAAAAGCAAATATTCGCTTATTGAATATCGATTTACAGGCCAAAGAAAGACTATTTTTAAAATTTACTACTGGAATGACTGGCTCAGTTATTGAGCACAGCATTCTAGTGGTAAATTTTCAGCCATAGTCTTCTCCTGACCTGCAAATGACCATTCCTCAAGACCACTGCAAAAGCTGTTTTTTTGCGGCTTGACCAGTAAAGGGTTAACAGATTTTGAATGATTTCTATCAAAATGAAACCAGTTTGTATGAACACAAACATCATTTCCTATGAAAATAGACTTAAATTAAGAGATTTTAACAACCACTTGGTGGTACGCTGTGAGGTGTGATTCTTTAAGGCATGTTAAACTATTATTATCATCTTCACTTAAATTCAGTTTTTAACATCAATGTATGCGCAAATCTTTATGTAAATTTATGCTTTTTAGTGTTGCTTATTAATTACTGTTCTTTTGTTCTTTTGTGGGCAAATTTACTATAACTAACCTTCACAAAAAGGGTGTGCTAATCTCATGTCAATTTGAATAGGAAATGCTGATTAATGAACTGCAAGTAAAATGATAAATAAGTTATCATGTTTAGAAAATAAAAACAGAATCATGTTAGTTAGCAAGAAATGTTCTGTTGAATATTTTGAACATAACTGGATTGGAAGACATTGTCTTCCAATCCAATTATGTTTAAAATATCCAACTGTACGTTTTATTTTGCTTTGGAAACATGCTAAGTTATTTCTGAGCTGTGCTTTATTTAAAATAGTAAACCATTGTTATTAGCTCGCCTGGCCTGAAATAGGCATCTGTCAGCTTCTTCCTTTAAACAACTTCTCAAGAACCACTGAGCTGATTTCAATTAAGTTTGGCAGAAACCATCCTTAGGGCATGGAGATCCAAGGTGGTTCTAACGAAGCTGATTGTTTGATTTGAGTGGTGGCCATTTTGGAATTTGAGCATTTTTACACATCTTTAAACAACTCCGAAACCACAGGGCCATATGATGGGAAACTAAATGAATTCATCTAGGGTAGGAAACTTTTCTGGAACCTGTTCCATTCGAATCAGTTTCATGTACCCGTGTCTTGAAATTGGGAAACTTGAATTTCAATTGTTAAAGGGTTAAGAGAACCTGATTGATCGATTTATCTGCGGGCCATCTTCGATAACATCATTTTCACGAAGACTACTACTCCAAAACTGCTGAAATGATTGGTAGAAAATTTGGGAAATTTGACTAGGAATTAACGGTGTAAACTATTTTTGAAAATTTACCACTTGAATGACTGGTGCAGTTATCGAGCCAGTCATTCCACTGGTTTATTTAAAAAATAGTCTTCTCTTGGTCTGCAAATGGACATTTCTCAAGAAGACTGCAGAAGCCGTTTTGGCCGATTTGAGAGTTAAATGGTTAAGGGTCATTCAAGTTTGCTCAAGGAAGTTGATTTATAAAAGTACATGGCCAGCATTGACCAGTCATAACTGAGCTCATGTTACATGTAGTTGATGGATTTTGCCAATGAAAAGGTGATATATGGAATTTGGTGACTGCTTGACACATTCAAATTTGGTTAATAAGTCAGGGTTGTTCTCTTCATTTGGGATCAAGAGGGCAAGGTCATGGTGGCTCAATATAACCCAAATATGCACATTTTGTTGCATTTCTGGATGCGAACTCAAGTTTTCCAGAAGGTTACCCAATTCACCTATGCAGAGTATCCGTCCATCAGCTGACCCCATATGACATCATAATCAGCTCAGCGTGTGTATGATGATGTCATAATCATTACGTCACAAAGGGTTCCATATAGACCGTCACCAAATCTCAAATGGCCCGACACATTGTATGAATTTTATGTCTTTGTAATTCTTTGCTATTTAATAAACATGCTGTTGAATATTTTGAAACTAATTTGACTGGGCGCTGTTGATGCCTTAGGCAGCAACAGCGCCCAGTCAAATTAGTTTCAAAATTTTCAACAGCTTACCTATGTAGTTTTTTGGAAATTGATAGTCAGGGTGTTCAGAGATCGATCGACACCAACATGAGCGAGGTGTGGGTGGAGCTTAGCTAGAGATAGGCGGGGCATAGCTAAAACTGGAAAGGTCCATTATGGAAAAAGTGTAAAGTTTTCCATACAACAGCGTACGGTCAACTGAAGGAATCTCCATCAGACTGGTTGGAGGTTGCCCTGGGATGGTGGTAGGCCTGTAAACAAAACTGCTGATGGCATTGACCATGAAATTGGCTTTGACCAGATATCTGGTTTATTGGATAGATAAATATTTACATAATCTTCGTGAAAAAAATTATTCGAAATATCACGCAATTAGACCGTTTTTATCAGTAATCTTAAATCTATAGCTATAGTATTGAATGGAATCTTTGGAGGATTTATTGAAATAATTGCATAAATTGTTTTAAAACATTTTAATTGCAATGAGATTTCAATGTTTTCTAATGTCATCATCTGGTCATTCTGATTTTGTTGCGCCATTTCAGTCGTCTATGAGACATCAATGCAAGTAGTAACTGAGATACCACGTCTAGGTTATCACAGAGACACAGATACATTGTCAAATTTACCATGGCTGATTGAAGCTCCTCCTGGCATGGAAACTACATTTGTATGTTATAGGATGACTAAGTTACAGTTAGAACATTTCTAGTGCAACCGCTAAAAATACAACTCGACACTTAGTCTTTTCACACCTTGGAAATTATGAGCCGATGGTCCATATTTTTCTTTACATCATACGCACAATTGTGGAAGGACTTGGTAAAAAAAGGTGTAAAATATCTCCTTTCTGGTGCTAATATTGTACAATCACAGCAAAATTGTCTCGCTGTATAGGGCTGTACAATATATACCGCTACCATCATGTTGTAAACCCATATCACACACTGACGGTTTAAAAACTGCTTATAAGATATAAATATCGAAAAACCAAATATGAACATATTTTTGTATCATTTGTTATCCCCTCGAAAAGTACGTTTGTACATTCGTGCTGATTTGTTTCCGGACAATAACTTGTGTTTGTCTGCACCGATTTAACCAGCTTTGGCATACCACTTAGTAATGCGAATGTGTAGGTCAAGTTTGAATTACGTCAATTTGCGTCAAATTTGTCCTACGTTATTTGCCCTTGAAAGTATGAAGTTCGAAAAAGTATCTGTTTCCGGACAATAACTTGTGTTTACCTGCACCGATTTGAACCAGCTCTAGCATACCGCTTAGTAATATGAATACGGAGGTCAAATTCAAATTCCGTCAATTTGCTTCAAATTTACCAGGAGTTGTCGCTCCTTGAAAAAATATAAACATTAATTTGACTATTTCCAGGCAGTAACTCGTGTTATACTAAGCCGATTCAAACCAAATTTGGAATAAAGCTTAATACTACCGAGGTGGATGTCAAGTTGGTGTTCCATTACTTTTGAACAATATTTGCCAGGGTTATCACCCTTGAAAAATTCAAACTTCATTAATTTGGCAATTTCCGGGCATTAACTCCGGCTAGACTGAACGGATTCGAACCAAATTTTGAATAAAGCTTAATGCTGCAGAGGCGGATGTCAAGTTCGTGTTGCATTGGTTTTCGTCAATATCTCCCAGAGTTATCACCATTGAAATATGCAAACTCCAGGCAATAACTCATCGTAGACTAAATGACTTTTAACCAAATTCGGAATTAAGCTTAATAGTATTATGACGAAGGCCAACTTCCTGTTTTGTTAGTTTCCATCAATAATTGCCAGAGCTATCGCCCTTGAAAAATACAAACTTCGTTAATTTGAAATGGTCAACCAGTGAATTAGCTTACATGTATTTTGGGATTTCATTAGCCAAATCTGGACTTTCTTAGCCGGGCCACTAACCTACATGTAGCAGTCTAAATACATTATGATCCTGCTTAACTGGACCTTAAAGCTAATGAACAAGTAAGAGATGGCCAGGTAAGATAGAGAATATTGGATAGAATTATATGGTCATCATGGTTCAGCAAGAATCAGGGACATACCGCAACCCACCTAAAACCATTAGCCAGCGAATTAGCCCATTTGGGCATTTTATTGTCCAGTATGAGAATTCACCTTTCCAGAGTATCCACCCATTATATGACGTCATAATGAACTGCGTGATGTGTACAATGACATCATAATAAATGACGTCGATAAGTACGTTACGAATGCATATTTGAAGATGGTCTATGCATTGTTGTACAAATTGTTTGCAGCTGCCATAGGCAGCAACAGCACCCAATGAAATTAGTTACAAAATATTTAACAGCTTCCCTGTATAGTTTTCAGGAAATTGATAGCTAGGGCATTTGGGGATCGATCAATCCCAACACGGCGAGGTGTGGGTGGAGCTTAGCTAGTGATGGGCGGGGCATGGCTAAAAATGGAACGGTCCGTTACTCTCAAAAACTAATTGGCGAATGGGTAGGTATATCCCTGAATATGAAAATATTTTCCCTTGAAATATTGAGACATAATGGATATTAGTGAAGTCAATATTCGTTTTGTCAGGTGTCTTAAAATGATTAACTGCACCCTCGGTAATACACATTCTGTTTACTGATGAATTATCAGATTCTATTGTAATGTTTCCTGCGTGATGAAGACCGCAGCATCTTTCAGCAAAGCTGTTTTCAAAACGAACTCCAGAAAACCATAACCCTTTCATATCTACAGACTAGAAATGTTAAGTTATCTATGATAAGCTATATTATGTTGAATATTGTAAGATTAATTTGACCCGGAGCTGTTAGGCAGCAACAGGTTCCAGTCAAGTTAGTTGCAAAATATCCAGCAGTTTTCTTGCATAGCTGTCTTAGAATTGAGACACTGATATTTCAAATTAGTGTTAAATTTGAATTTGTAAAATTGTATTTTTTAGATTAACTTTATAAAATGTATGTAAATCTTTGTTTGTTTGTTGTTTTAAATTGAATCTTACTAACAATTTATTTTCCTTTCAGATGTTCCGAGGTATTTGAAAATTCAAGCATTCCACCTGTCAATCAGCGATTGCATAGATTGGACTCTGTTCGTAAACTCTTCCATAGTGCATATAACAATATGATTAGCCGACATGGTGAGGAAGGACGTGGCTATGCAGGGGGTGGAACTGGGAGCTTGTCAGGTTTGCTTGATCAGTTTGCTGAGCGAGTTGGACTAAGAAATGCAAGAGGGCAACCAGTATGAACAAATATATACTCAGGAACTGGAATTAATTTGATTTTATGCTGTAGCTAATTCTGTCATTTTTGAGGCGTACATGAGCATGCTCAGGTTTTAACTGTTTAACACTCAAATCTGTTCAAGAAAATTTCAATTTTCTCATAGTAAATGTTCCTTTACAGACCAAGAGAAAACTGTTTTTGAAAATTTTACCACTGGAATGACTGGGTCGGTTATCTGGCCAGTCATTTCAGTTGTAAATTTTCAAAAAAACTCTTCGCTTGCTCTGCAAATGGACATTTCTTAAGACCACTGTAGGAGCTGTTTTTGGCTCATATGAGTGCTAAAGGGTTAATGTGATCTTAAATGATGTATACATTTATAATTTGCACTCAGGATTTGATACATGAACTAGGCTTGTGCGATTTTTCTTTAGGTGATCACGATCAATTTCCTTTTAGAAATTATGATTTTCCAATATTTTGAATCAGCATATGGCGAGCTTGAGATGGAAGCGTTATTTGTGTTGGTGGATGTTGGGTTGGGTACACATACAATTTCATGCACTCACTTCTAATTGCACCAGTCCCGGAGTAAAACAGCAGCTATGGCTTGAGGGCCAGCTGTTGGTATTACAGTTACGTATTTATTGTTATTTCGCGGTGAAGTAATGTCCTATGGATGTGTCACCACAACTACTCAAGATCAAAATATTGATTTTCCGGGAATTTGCTTTAACCACCACTCGCAAATTACTCTGTAATTTTCACCGGCAATTCCGATCAAATCAATTTGTTCCTCTTCATATAATAATATAATAACATTGAGTATCGGGAATTCGGAACTTGCTATACTGGACGTGGAACTCACAAACTACTTGGTAATTCCTGCCACTAACTAAGAATTATCGCATGCGACGCATCTCACTGCTTTGGCTATTTATTAAAATAAAATATGAAAGCAACCATATATGTACAGTCACACTTCTTCGGGGAATTCCCGTAGCCTAATAATATGCGAGACTTATTTAAATACAAATGTTTGAGGCGTTAAACGCATTAACCCTTTAACCCTCAATTTGTTCAAAAAATTTTCAATTTTCCCATAGAAAATGTTCATTTGCAGATGAAGAGATGAGTAATTCTGAAAATTTACCACGTAAATGACTGGCTCGGTTATCAAGCCAATCATTCCAGTGGTAAATTTTCAAAAAGTACTCTTCTCTTTGTCTGCAAATGGGCATTTCTCAAGACCACTGCAGAAGCCATTTTTGGCTGACATGAGTGTTAAAGGGTTAACCCTCTAGCCACTATGGGGTGTAATGTTGGCTTACATAAAGATAGATATTTTATCATCGCGAGCACTACCCTCCCTGCAATTCTATATTTTATCTATGCTAATATCCCGGATATAGCATATACAATCTTTAAATGTGTTTTCGTGATAGATTTATTCGACACATTTGAGGGTAATATAAGGCATTTAAAAATGAAAATATGGATAATTTTCTTACATTAATGTATACATCGAAAGAAATGCGATTTAAAAACCCCATTGATTTTGAAAATTAAATTGAAAAATCGCACAAACCTACATGAATTTATTTTACTAGCCAGAGATTTTTTTTCAGTTTTAGTATTTTTTTCTTCTCTAGAGCGGGTGTATCCAAACTAATATTTATTCTGAAGCTGGTCCAATTTGGATCAAAATCTGAATGTCATTGCAGTGTTTTCTGCTGCTTTTTATACTTGCCAGCTCCAGGTTACAAGTTACAATGCTGTACTGGTGTACAGACCTGGGGTTAAATGCAAATACATTTGCATTTAAATGCATTTAAATACTTTTTTCAAGTATTTGCATTTGCATTTGAAGATTTCAAACCACAACTATTTGCATTTGCATATAAATACTTTTGCTAAAGTATTTGAAATTTCAAATAGTTTTCAAATGCTTTTTCAAGCAGTTTTCTTGTAATCTATATATAGATAGCAGGATCGTCAAAGTAAAGCAAATTAGAAATATTCCCAAACCTTATTTAATCATAAAGAATTTGTCTCTGCCTTGTGGTCCTGAAACCCCTTTGATCACTGAAATATCAGCTTCCCAAAGTCAATTTCATATGTTAACTGGTGTACATTCTGGAAACAAAATTGCTGTAAACTGTTGGTATCTAATGCGACAGCAACAAATTAAAAAAACATAAAATCTACATCAGACCTTCTTCTATTGACCCTGTATCAAGTATATTTTCCATTAATGTCATAATGGTGGATATAATAGCTGTAATGTGTCAGTTTGTGAAATCATAACCAAAACAAATAGTCCGGTTGCCGGACCAAGAACCCGTAAAAATTGGGACTCCCAATGGTTGGTTTTTTTTAACCATGAAACCCTACTGATTAAGAATCTGGATGATGCCTCACTGGCACCCTTGAGAAATTTGAAAAATCCAAGATGGCCACCAAAATACATTATCAGCTATATCTTGCTATCCTGAACAGATAGAATAATGATTTTGGTGTCGAAATGTGGGTTTTCATAGTCACAAAACTAGTTTGGGTGGTCACATATACCAAGGGATATAACTGTTAATTTATAAACGGCCAAGATGGCTGTCAAAATACATGATAAGTACTATATACTTTAGGAATTATGAATGATGTCTGTAAAATACATCCTTCTCAATGTCATACAGCATTGTTTCAACATCACAGTTGTATAACACAATGTTGTGCCGTCACAGTGCCAAAGACAAACATTCCCATGGAATGCACCGGAATAAACTCTCCACACCCGAATAAACTAGCTACACACGGATAAACTATCTACATCCGAAAAAGTTATCTATGGTGAATGAACAGCATAATTCAACTCCAGACAGCATTGATTGTCTATTTCTCGCAAACAATCCGGACATACAGCCTTCAATACTATGGAAATCCTGACACATTTAATAGTCATGGACTGTTCACCCATTTAGCTTAACACTTCCTCATCTTCCTCCTCATTATTGTCACTATTATCATCTTCTGTTTGTTGATCACAATGCCATTACTGACCTCCTTAGGGATAGATGCTGAACCTGTAACCACTAAGGTGTAACCTCCATCTGTCTGCGTATAGCAATCGTTGACTTTCCTGATAAGTTAGTCATAAATAACGTCTATAAGCTGTACTTTGTTTGCAGTGACAGTTAACATCACTTGCTGTGGTAGTAACGGTGTATCAAGTGTGATCTTGTAAACCCTACAAGCGGGTTTTCCAGCTCGAGATATCCTGGTATCACCCTTGATGCTGTAGGCATAATAATGATCAAATACCAGATACACATTCACCTGACGAAACTTCTCCAGAATGTAGCTCAGGAAGCCATCCACGTATGTTTGAACTGCTCCTTGTGCAGGCCAGTGTATAACCCAAAGTATGGCACACCCATCAATTATGATAGCCGCAGATTCTGCAACCTCGAGCTTCTTCTTCAATGTGGATTTTTACGTCGTTACTCGCATGTCACCGCCATCGTCACATATAGAAGTAGGGATAGATGCAAACTCATGATCAAATATGTTCCCAATATCCAAGTCACGTGGGTGCATCAGACCCATCACCCGGGAATATATCAGTCCAATGTCATAAACACGATCCGATCCTACCTTCACATGTTTTTGACAATATACATTGTAACTACTGTCTTACTCAGTGGAGCATGAAAACTGTCAGGCCATGTAGCTTGATACTCATTCATTTGTCATTGGCCTATGGCTAATGCGTTGTCAACATTAACTGTATCATGAGATATCCTGTCTGTTACTATGTTTATTATACCATCAGGGTGCTCAGACGTGTTCAGGGGATCAATACAAAGTTGAAACATTTTGCGGATCATTTCCATATCTTTTGTGTCAGCATACAATCTAGAAGGTTTTTATTCTTTGTGTTCTGTGATCTCTTCCCGTTCTGATGCATCTCGCATATCTGAAATGTCTGGTGAGACGACTGAATATATGCAGACCAAGTGCCCACCGTTTAACTGCACTTGAATTTAGTGTTATTCCTACAGTTCCTCCTGGACCATGTCCATATCGCATGAACATTGTTTCAATAAACATGTCAGACCACATGCCATTCCATATTCCACGCTTATGCTGCATCACATGCTCACCTTTGAGAAACCGTTCGAGCAAATTAGATGGCAAGCATTCCATCAACCAGAGATAATAGAGTCCATATCTTGCATAATTAACATGGCCTCCAGTAAAGAAATAGGGTATCATATGTTTTACTGCTACAAGGTGCAAGGGCCAATCACATTCTCTTTCCGCTCTGCCATAAAGAAGGATTATAAGAATAGGAACAATCAGACATTCTATTCAGAGCTTGGAAGTTCTACTCTGGTTAGCTCTCTTCTGAAGCAAATACATTACATCTTGTCTACGTTCAGTTCCTACTACCACATTATGCAGGAGCTCCTCTATCGCCATCCTCAGAGCCCTTATATTCTGTGGGTACTTCTTCCCAGTAAGCATACGGGCTACGCCAGCAAATGCAGCTTTCATAATTTCTTCCAGACCACTGTTTACCATCAACACGCCTATACAGCCCACGAAACTCATAAACATATGCATATCACCTAGTCATGGAATGAAATTAGTGAACATTTGTGGATACACCCAAACTATGTTTACCATCACGTGGTATAACTGCTGATCAGTTGTAAACACCATATATACCTGTCCTGTTTCATCAGTAAGTCTTTTGCTTCCAGCATTGCAGTCATCATTGTTGTTGGATCAGAGGGTGTCATATCAATCAGTGGTGTATACACCGCCTTGGTGGTGGCCTTTAATGCATGGCCTTGTTCGCGCGATATTATGGTGTTAAATTCTCCATGTTCTGGGAGATAATGGAACTTCAGCAATGTTCTTTAGAAAGATGAACTCTAGATCACTTTGCACGCCTTGGGGAAATGTTTTGCTGTGCCAGTACCTTCAATGGTAAGACTGAAACTTTGGACTCGGAATCTGACATTTCTGGTCTTTTAGGACTGGTATAATATTTGACTGGTACAGCATCAGTGGGTCCAGCTTTCATTTCTGCCTTCTTCAATGAAGGGATGGTCTCTTCACAATCATTGAAAGCTTCATTACTGGACTGCATTTGTGTCAAATGTAAAGCTAGAGCGTGTGTGGACTGGAGATGATTTTGTGACGCTATATTGGTGTCAAAGATGTCGGCTACTGCTTGAATGAGTGTGCCATCAGAATCAAAATGTCCACGCAGATGCTTGTGTTTTCCAGAAGCTGCTGCAGCAGGCGCCTTAAACCTTAGCACTTCATAGTATGAGCATGTAATACCAAAGTCATAGAACTGTTCAATAAGGTTTTTTTCTCTCAACAGTACACCAAGAGAGATTTGAAGGTGTGTTAATCTGCTGGTGATAACAGAAGTTATAATATTGCCTATCAAAATGGCAGGCAGTGTAGAATCTAATTCTTCAGAAATCTTGCGCATTAATGACATCAGGGTTAAACTTACAGATTGCAATGCAATACATTTATTTATCCTGGTTTGATAAACCTGCTTGTCAGGTAAAAGTTCCTTAGACTCTGAAAATTATTTTTGCGACTTTGGAATCAGATCTCGACGTATCATCATCTTCCTTCTCCCCAATTCTAACTAGATCTGACAACACCAAAAGGTCTTTTCCAAAATGTCCAGACAGGGCCTTTACAAGATTTAAACGGCACTGTTTATCACCTCCATTTTCACGATAGAAATTATCAACTTCTACTGATGTCCAAATGTATGATCTGTCAGAGTCCATGGTACGCAAAACAAGATTAAATGCAGAGTCACTTTGCTCAGTTTCATTCTTACTATTTATTGCTTTTTCTATTGATGTTGAAGCCATAAATCTACATCGACAGTCATCGTGCTAACATGCGTCAACAGCATGCCCATCACTGATTGGGCCCTGTCACGTGCGTCAACAGCATGCAAATCACTGATTGGGACCTGTCTTCTAACCTTAATTTCTTTGGACCATCTGTCGCTCCTCTTAGAACACATGTCTAGAATTACCGCTTTAAATGTTTTCTGGCCATAACCCCTGTATGCTGTTTTACAAAGTTTAGATTTACGCCACTGCTTTTGATTTCCTGGGTCTGGCTCTATCTCACATGACTCCACAATATAAGCAATGTTCCAGGAAACTGAAAGTTACTACACTAGAGCTCTTTGTCTGTTTTGAATGTGATTAAGAACAATGCCTAACTCGAATTAACTCCTTTGTCAAACGCAAATTAATAATCTAGAGAAAGGGAAAACATATAAAAAAACAGGCCATTGATATCACTGGCTAGCTTTGACAATTAAGCGAGTCGTATCAATGAAACTTTTTTAAATGCATTTTCCTCTTATAATTCACCCTCGATAAATTGAGAGTTCTCTCCCTTCATCTGTTATGGGCACCAAAATAATGTTTAATGCACATAGGCTGACTCAATGCCACTGAAAGCTTACATTTATGCACCAAAATCATTATTGTAGTTGTTCTAGGAAGTGAAATATAGCTGATTATGCATTTTTGCAGTGATTTTTGGCAAGTTTTAAATTAAAAGTTATCTGCCTTTGTGTATGTGACCACCCAAACTAGTTTTATTGTACGTAATCCGACTCTGTGACCATGAAAACCTACATTTAGACACCAAAATCAGTATTCTAGCTGTTCAGGAAAGCAAGATATAGCTGATCATGCATCTTGGCGGCCATCTTGGCTGTCATCTTGGATTTATCAAATTCCTCAAAGATGCCAGAGGGGCATCATGCAGATTCTTAATCAGTAGGGCCACAAGATTTTAAAAAAACCCAAAAAACCATTTCTAGTCCAAAAATTTTAGGTCAGATGTAAAATCCACGTTTGGCAACTGGACTAAAACAATATTAAATGTAATCTTTAAAATAAAGTTACATTTTCTATATTGCTTTTTCACATACTGAATTTGGGATGCAATGGGTTAAATTGTGCATATGAGATGTTAATTCCCACTAAGCAATAGAGCTTAGAATCAAACTAAACAGAAAACTTGACAAATATCCTGAATACAATTTGACTGGAAGCCAGTGCTACCTAATTAGGCAGCAAATTAGTTTCAGACTTCACCAGAATTTTTCCTATATCATAAAGGCTTGTGTCAGGTTTGTGTACAGAACTGTTTGTCTATAGGGTCAAATGATTGTTTGAATTAGTTGAGCATATACCAGGTTGTGATTATAAGTGAGCAGGTGTTTGTGAGAGAATGAATAGAAAACAGCAGGGTGGTGTTAAAGCAATAAAGGTACACCCCAGGTGTGGGATCATAGATTTAAACAATTCTTAACTTTTCTATGATGCAACTAATTTTTCACATGAAGAATGTATATTTGACAACAATTGGACTGTATTGGTTCCTGTGGGAGAAATTAGTTTCTGTCAAATAATTTTCAAAGTAACAAAACTTTATAGTATAGCTTATTAAACCCTTTCACCGATGAAACTGGCCTTTAAAATACAATTTGAATGTAACCATACAGGAAAGCTGTTGAGTATTTGGGAATTAATTTGAATGGACGGCGTTGCTGTCTTAGGCAGCAAAAATTTCCAGACAAATTAATTTCAAAATAGCTAAAGAAAGTTATCATTAAATGGGTTAAACAAAATTTCATAATGAAAGAAAATATGAGATGGTCAAGTATAAGTGGAATAATGTGAGTTTAGCCAGTGAGGGCAGGTGTGTTTAGAAGTGGCATGGATGTGTGCAGGAAAATGAATAGAATAGGTGAATGAATACCTTAGGTGGTATCATAGCAATAAAGGGGGATTTGTGGATTTAAATTATACAAATCAGCGTTTAGCGATTTAATGGAATAAATCAATCAACGATGTAGAAAATTTGCCATAAAGAATGTCCATTTGAAAACAAGTTGACTGAAAGGTATTTATTCCTAATTAAGAAATTACTTTCAGTGCAATCATTTTCAAACTAAAAAGATCTTAGCTCTAAGAATGTGTATAAAAGTTGCTGTCAAATCTGCTTTATTGACTACCTGTTTATAATATCCAATATAACATCTGACCGTCTAACACGGCAAACACTTTCAGGCCAATTATTTTCAAAATTTTCAACTGCTGTCCTATACTAAGAGATCACCTGCCTTAAGGTCCCTTCTGTTAAATATTTTGAAAACAATTTGCCTGGAGTGAGCCTCAGGTAGGCTAACTTCAAAATCTGAGAAAATAATATGAAGGTCACAGTTTAAAATGTCACCAGCTAGCTACATGGAAGAAACTTATGATTTTGCAAGAGATATATAAAGACACTTAGAAAGTTAAGAGGGGTTTACTTTCACTAAAACAGACAATGTTCCGCATGTACCTCATACAAAATACAAGCTTTCCTCTGAGTTAGTGCTTAATTCCATGTTATAATCATTCACAGTAATCTCTCAGATGTGCCGATAAGAGGACTACCTGGTATATAGACCACTTTCTTCAATTTGCAAATCCTATTAAGCAATACATTTGACCCTCAACGTAAT
Organism: Chaetoderma sp. LZ-2023a; assembly: GCA_034401795.1. NCBI lineage: Eukaryota > Metazoa > Mollusca > Caudofoveata > Chaetodermatida > Chaetodermatidae > Chaetoderma > Chaetoderma sp. LZ-2023a. Next base: position 100,533,968 of record CM067371.1, read on the forward strand.
AAGAGATCATGCATTAACTCTTTAGCCCTCATATTTGTTCAATACATTTTCAACAAGAGAAATTTTTTGAAAATTTGTCACTAATGACTCCCGCTTAACGACTAATCATTCTAGTGGTAAATATTCAGAATTTGAGTGTTAAAGGTTTAAGTGAGAAGTTCTATTCTCGTTTGGTCTAGTCTGCTAATACGAGTTTGACTCTATATGGGTATATGTAACATTTGAACAGTCAGAAATCAAGCAGTGATTCATGTGACATGTTGTAATACATGGTACAACTGTTTAACCCATTTCCTCTCAACACTCATGAGAGTTATATCTGATATGACTGTTATAGTAATGAAAAGCATTTGAAAGTATTTGAAGTATTTGAAATACTTTAAATACTTTTAGAAAAGTATTTGCATTTGCACTTGCATTTGAACAAAGTTGAAAGTATTTGCACTTGCATTTGCATTTGAACAAATGTGAAGTATTTGCATTTGCATTTAAATACTTTTGAAAGATTTGACCCCAGGTCTGCTGGTGTAACAGCGTCGCCATTTCTGGTTATGTTTAACCATGTGTAACCAGGAATGTACTGGTTGTAACCATTTTGATTGTTGTGTAACTGTTATTGTTCGTGGTGGAGCTTAAATCTTTGTTTGGTTTATTCATAACCATTAATTTGTTTTTAGCACACCTCTCCTGAAAGGTCAATTGACCTTATGACACGGCGACCGTCTATCGTCTGTAGACCTTTGCTTTAAAATGCTTCTGAAGAACCGTGCCGATTTCAACTATACTTTGCATGAAGCATAACTAGTGCGTAGAGTTTTTTCAAGCGAAGCCGATCGGCCAATTTGACTTGCAGGCTTTTGGTCGATTTTTAGAAACGTCTTTAAAAGTCTCCGAAACTGCCTGGTGGATCGATTCAAACTCATGAAACATCATCTAGAGCAACAACTGAACCAAGTTTGTTTGAGGGGACTGGATTGGCCAAAAGTTTTGGCGGCCATCTTTGATGACCTAGTTTTCACAAAATCCTCTGCAAAACGGCTGAATGGATTGGGCCGAAATTTGGTAGTTATTATTAGCGATGCTGGGCCATTAAAGTTTGTTCAAGGGAAGTTGATATGTTAAAAAACATGTCTGCTGTGGGACAATAGAAATATAGCGTGTTTGGCGGTGATATTGGAATTTTTTATTTGATGGATGTTGAAGTTGAAATTGATTTTGTTTACTTTTTTGCATATGCTGATTTCAAATTGGCCACTTCAAACCAGTCGGATATTACAGGTTCCCAGTTGGTGGCCATCTTGGATTTTTCCTCCCAAAAACCATAGTAAAGTAAAGGGGAAATTTAAAATGTCATAACAACCACTAGAACAATTTTAACCAAATTTGGTATGATGCATCCATGTTCTTGTTGCAATTCTGGCCAAAACTTTAGGGTGAATACTTAATTACTTATAGGCGATGGCCTTTCTAGTTGAATATGCCTATGTTCCAGTTGAGCGATACAGGTCCCTTTGGGCTCTACTTTTGTTCCCGAACAGCCATGGGCACAAGTATTTCCCCCACAGCAATTATTTTCATGGCAGAACTAGAAAAGACGTTTCCATCCTCCGTCCCACACAAGCCTGCACTATTCCTATAATTATTGACCATTTATTTGTCCAGAATAGTCAGGAAATAGATTTTGGCGTAATGAATTTACGTTTGCAGGCAAAAAGAAATTTGTGAAAATATGCCACTGGAATAGCTAGCTCGGTTATCGAGCCAGCTATTCCAGTGGTAAATTTTCAAAAATAGTCTACTTAACATGCAAATGCACCCGTTTTGACTGGCTTGATGTTAAAATCACTTCAATCCTTAAATTTGAGGATCTCAATTTTCAAGCAAGAATTATTGGTGGCAGCAACGTCTTACAGTAAAATTGTTTTCAAAATATACAATGTAGTATGTTTACAGGGTAAGTTAGTATGGATTTGTTAAATCATTGTTTTGAACCAGGACACAATATGTTGAGTGTTGACGACCTAGAACAAAATGTATATTCATACGAAACATTCTCAAGCAATGGACCTTTCCAGTTTTAGCTATGCCCCACCCATCTCTAGCTAAGCTCCACCCACATCTCGCTTGTGTTGGGATTGATCGATCTCTGAACTCCTTGCCTATCAGTTTCCAGAAAACTATGCAGGTAAGCTGTTGAATATTTTGAAACTAATTTGACTGGGTCGCCCAGTCAAATTAGTTTCAAAATATTCAAAAACATCTTTATTAAATATCAGAGATACAATTCGTACGACGTATCGAACTATTAAGTGTTAAAAATGGACTATACCGAATCATTCATGACGATATAATTGTGACGCAATCCTATGCATCTCATAGTTGATTATGATGTCATATGATGGATGGATAAATAGGAAAAGTCTTCTTCACATTACAATTTTTACCAGAGTTGTCTATTTAGCCAGTAAATCAGTATGGCTTTGTGAAGTAAATGTAGCAGCCATCTTGACTTTCCTGAAATTTCTGTGTAATTATTGCTTTAAACAAACTATTTCTGAACCATTTGAATGATGTGTGATCAGTAATTAAAGAGGGATAATTACACAAATACTTATGTCATATAATTAATACATATATCCCAAAAAGATGTTCTTCTGGTTCAATTTTCATACAATAATTAGAATTTTCATTTTATGTTGATATTTATTTTTATTTTTCATTTTTGTCTCGCCAGGGAAGCAAATGCTGAGACATAGATATCACTTTTCCGATGGGATTATGTTTTGTGTTTAGCAAATCAGCTTGGTTCAGGATTGGTTAACACTGTGCCAGGTCAAGGTCATTGTGACCTTGCTAGAAAACTGGGTTTTCAATATGAAGATTTTGGGTTTAGATTCGCATCATATCCTAGCCTTCGGAATCTCCTAGCTTTCTGTAATGTTCAATGTTATTGACACCTGTGGGAGATAAATGGCTGTTTTTTTGTCAAAGCAAAAGATCAAAGTTGTGGTGAACTGATTTGAAAAATCTAAATTAGCATCATGTTTCATATTAGATCATCACCATAGCCATGTAACCATTAACATCCCAGTGTCTCAATTTTAAGACAACTATACAGGAAAGATGGTGGTTATTTTGAAACTAATTTGACTCGAAGCTATTGATGCAACATCTCCCAGGCAAATTAGTTTCAAAATATGCAATAGCATGTTCCTTGCATCATGAAGAATTTGCCATATCTGATTTATAAGACATAACCCTTTCATCAATGAATTCCCCATATCTCAATTTCAAGACAGTAATACAAGAAAGCTGTTGACTATTTTGAAATTAATATGACTGGAACCCATAGGCCGCAATGGCTTCCAGTCATATTAACTTCAAAATATTCAACAGAATATGCTATGCTTCGGAAAGAATGTACTTTTTTCAGGCATTTGTTGGTGATAGGGTTAAAGTGTTGCAATCAAATGTACCAAATGTATTTACTCTTTGATCTTTGGTCTGAGGGTTATTGGCACTGAGGAGTACAGGTGAGACATTTAATGGAGGAGTCTAGTTTATCCATCAATCATATGATGTCATAATCAACTATGTGATGTGTATGATGACATCATAATCAATTATGTCATGAAAGACGTAGCTAAGTTCGTCACGAATGCTTACTTGATGACGGACTAAGCGTTGTTGTGCGAATTGTATATCTTTACTAGGGTAAACATGCTGGGGAATATTTTGAAACTAATTTAAATTAGTTTCAAAATATTCAACAGCTTACCTGTATATTTTTCCTGAAATTGATAGTCAGGGAGTTCAGGGATCGATCGATCACAATAGAGTGAAGTCTGGGTGGAGCGTAGCTAGAGATTGTCGGGGCATAGCTAAAACTGGATCCCTCCATTCTGTACAATTCCTGTTTTGTATAGCGACTTGTTTTGTAATACGTTTAACCCTTTAATAGTCAAGCCGGCCAAAAGCGGCTTCAGCAGTAGTCTTACGAAATGTCCATTTCCTGGCCATGAGAAGACTGTTTTTGAAATTTTACCTACAGAATGCCTGTCTCGATAAACGGAACCAATCATTCCATTGATTTTCACAAATAATCTCTTGGCCTGCAAATGGACATTCACTAAGTAAAGTTTTGTGATTTTGTTAACAATCTTGACTATTAAAGGACTAATACACACCTGTACAGTGATATGGACCCACATTAATGTGCAGTGATTCATGTGACATGTTAATGTAAATGGCTTGCAATCTGTGATCACAATACTATATGATGTAAATGATTGCTTTGTATTATTGTAGCCATAAAGCATCAAAATACTCATCAAACTTATATATATATATATGTGTGTATATAATATAATTAATTGTACATAAAATAAATATATACTCTATATATTACATGAACTCACAAAAGAAATCTTGTTATATTCTCACGCTCTATTGAATACCTTTTATGATGTAACAAAGAATTTGGCGGTGTGTTATGTGACGATGATAAACAAGGAAGGGTTAGTGATGTCCGAATGATCACTCAACTATGACTTTTGTTGGATTGGTCCATTGGGATAAGTCTAGGGAAAAGTACTATTAAAATTGATGATGGCTTGTAATCCAATATGGCAACCAATGACCAGTAACTATGTTTAACATTTTAGATTGATTACTCCGATTGACAGATCATTAGAGAATTCCATTGGTCTATTAGAATTTCCAATGATTCCAAATACAATATGGCTACTAGCCATCTGGAAAATTTATTTCTGAATTATTCTACTCCAAAATTTTGTTGGATTGGTTATGATATCATAGTTTTATTGGTCTACGTCTTTGGAAGATCCATGTCAACCTTCTCAAAAACCTTTTCTCAAATGATAACTCTGCTGGGCTTTGTCAGAGTTGTTTAAGATTTCATAGGTGCATTGGGTTAGCTCTCGGGCCAATAGCTATGCCAATCGCTGGTAAACAGAAATCCAATGTGTCTGCCAGACACCAGTGGCCATCTTTGAAAACTTGGTCTCTAAGCGATAAATTTGCATACGTTAAATTAGTTTCAAATTTTATAGGTGTATTAGACTAGGTATGAGAAAAAGCCCAACAGCGATGATCTGAAATTCAATAAAAATGTAATTTTTTACTCGGTAACTTCACAAATGTGTGTTACATCAGATTCAGCTTTTCGTCTTTTACTGTGTATTATCCACCTTTTGTGTAGCTCTTGTTGTACAGGATTAACAAAACATGGAGTATGATAGTATTAACTATTAAAGAACAGAAACGGGACCTATCCATTGCTCGGGTAATAAGGACGCACTAACTGTCCAGCTTATGGGTAACTGGTGGTCAGGAAATGTGATGACCAATACGGTGAAGTTTGGGTCAGAGGGGTCTGATGTGAGCACATTGGTAATTCTGAAGTGCATGCTGTGCCTATAGTAGGGAGCTAGCCGTTCGCTTGGGAAGGCTTTGTGGTGGTTTGCACGTATATAGTGGACAACTCCAGACTCTGAAAGGAGCTCTGCATCCACTGAGTCCAGGGTGGCTGTCGACTAGAGTTAGAATCTAAATTATTGGTAGCCTGATGCTTGTTAGCTCAACTGGCCTGAAAGGCCAAGTGAGCTTATGGCGTGGCGACCATCCGTCTGTTGTCCACCTTGTGTCTCATCTGTCCGTCAACTTTTCCTTTAAACAATTTCTCAAGGAGCACTAGGCAGATTTAAATTATATTTGGCAGGAAGCATCCTTAGGGCATGGAGATCCAAGTTTGTTCAAAGGAAGTCTATCGGCTAATTTGGCTGGCAGCCATCTTGAATTTTGGCCGATTTTTAGAAACACCTTTAAAGATCTTCTTCGAACCCACTTGGAGGATCAATTCAAAACTCATAAAATATTATCTAGGGCATGAGCTGAAGCAACATTGTTCAAGGGAACTTGATTGGCCAAATGGTTTGGTAGCCATCTTAGATGACCTACTTGCCGTGAAAACAACTTCTCCAGAACCGCTGAATGGATCCGGCCAAAATCTGGGAGATCTGATTAGGGACTAAGGGCCATTAAAGTTTGTTCAAGGGAAGTTTATGCGTAAAAAAATATGGCCGCCATGAGCCAATCAAAATGTAGCGTGTTTGGCCGCCATATTGGATTTTTTATGTGATGGATTTTGAAAGTTGCTACTAAATTCAGCTAATTTGAGCGTGAATGACGTCAGATACCACTGCGTTAGGAGACAATATGGGCGCGCTCTCAACGACAAAATAATGCTATGTTCAAATGGTAAATGAAGGGTTGTCAATAAATGAATGTGTCTGGAAGTCAGTTATATCATATTGGCACACTATTGCTTCAATGCGGAAATCTGGCTTCTGTTAGAATCGCTTTGAGGATAATAAACTGGATGTATGATTACTGTAGTAATAGAAACATCCGACAGCTGCAATCAGTCGTTCACCCATTATGAAAAATTTACTAGAAATTGTCAAAACCGTACCGCTCATTAACTGGTTTGCGAATTTCAACCTAATTTGGCTGGAAGAAGACTGACTATCTGGTCTAGGCAACAGAATTTGTATAAAAAATTTTAATTCATCTTTTTGGTAAAAATCTTAGATTTTATGAAAGGGTTACTGGAAATTGTCAAAGCGCTACTCGTCATTAACCGCTACTCCTCATTAACCTCTACTCCTCATTAACCGCTACTCCTCATTAACCTCTACTCCTCATTAACCTCTACTCCTCATTAACCTCTACTCCTCATTAACCTCTACTCATTAACCGCTACTCATTAATCTCTACTCCTCATTAACCTCTACTCATTAACCGCTACTCCTCATTAACCTCTACTCATTAACCTCTACTCCTCATTAACCTCTACTCCTCATTAACCGCTACTCATTAACCTCTACTCCTCATTAACCTCTACTCCTCATTAACCGCTACTCATTAACCTCTACTCCTCATTAACCGCTACTCCTCATTAACCTCTACTCATTAACCGCTACTCCTCATTAATCTCTACTCATTAACCTCTACTCCTCATTAACCTCTACTCCTCATTAACCTCTACTCCTTATTAACGGCTACGCCTCATTAACCTCTACTCCTCATTAACCGCTACGCCTCATTAACCTCTACTCCTCATTAACCTCTACTCCTCATTAACCGCTACTCCTCATTAACCGCTACTCCTCATTAACCGCTACTACTCATTAACCGCTACTCCTCATTAACCGCTACTCCTCATTAACCGCTACTCCTCATTAACCTCTACTCATTAACCACTACTCCTCATTAACCTCTACTCCTCATTAACCTCTACTCCTCATTAACCTCTACTCATTAACCTCTACTCATTAACCTCTACTCATTAACCTCTACTCCTCATTAACCTCTACTCCTCATTAACCTCTACTCCTCATTAACCTCTACTCCTCATTAACCTCTGCTCCTCATTAACCTCTACTCATTAACCGCTACTCATTAACCTCTACTCCTCATTAACCGCTACTCCTCATTAACTGCTACTCCTCATTAACCGCTACTCCTCATTACCCTCTTTTCCTCATTAACCTCTACTCATTAACCGCTACTCCTCATTAACCGCTACTCCTCATTAACCACTACTCATTAACCGCTACTCCTCATCAACCGCTACTCCTCATTAACCGCTACTCCTCATCAACCGCTACTCCTCATTAACCGCTACTCCTCATTAACCGCTACTCATTAACCGCTACTCCTCATCAACCGCTACTCCTCATTAACCGCTACTCCTCATTAACCGCTACTCCTCATTAACCGATTGACGGATTTCAACTTAATTTGGCAGGAAGGACCCTATGTGGCTAGGCTTCAGAATTTAGATTAGTGAATTTTTTGGTGAAAATCTTAGATTTTTGACAAATTTACCGGAAATTGTTAAAATGGTCCTCTTCTGTAGCTGTTTGACGGATTTCAATCCTAGTTGGCTGGACGGGCCCTATCAGGGTAGGCTCAGGAACTTCTTGAACTTGTGTGAAAACATTGGATTTTATCAACGATTTACTGAAAATTGTCAAAACGTTTCTGCTCATTAACAACTTGGCGGATTTCACCATAGTTTGGTTAGAATTACCCTTTCATGGTAGGCTCCACAAATTCTATTCAGAATTTTGCTTGATCATGTTGGGGGTGAAATCATAGATTTTATTAAAAATTTAATGGAAATTGTCAAATCGCATCTCATCCTTAACCGCACGTGGATTTGATCCAAGGTTGGATTGAAGGATTCTACAGTGGTAAGTTCTAGAACCTATATGCAGAATTTGGATTGGTCGATTTTTTGGCGTCTATCTTGGATTTAAAAAAATTTTCATGGACCGTTAAAACCCTACTCCTTAATTAATAGCCCGATTTCAATTACACATGACAGGAATGATCCTATGGCGGTATCAAACGAGAATTTCGATTGGTTAATTTCTGTGGTGGTCATCTTGGACTTTTCGAAAATTATTTATCATGTCTATTTAAATGCAAACAGAAAGGATGCTAAGAACATATAACACGCGTTACATTGACATTGAATTTCTAAAAAGACATTTACATACATTCAATTCAAATCCACGAATCTGTATTTGAACACAAACTCTCGGAATCTATGGTGGAAACTATGAGATGAACTATGGTTGAGTAGACAGATGGATGAATGGATAGATAGATTAGTGCACAGCTAGAAGAGTGTGGCATGTGGCGTAGTAGACAGATGGATGGATGGATGGATAGATAGATTAGTGCACAGCTAGAAGAGTGTGGCATTTAGAGTAGTGGATAGATGGATGAATGGATAGAGAGATTAGTGCACAGCTGATAGAGTGTGGCATGTGGAGTAGTAGACAGATGGATGAATGGATAGATGGATTAGTGCACAGATGATAGTGTGGCATGTGGAGTAGTAGACAGATGGATGAATGGATAGATAGATTAGTGCACAGATGATAGAGTGTGGCATGTGGATGAGTGGACAGATGCATGAAGGAAAGGATGGCCGAGATGGACAGACGGATGAAGAGACAAGTTGACAGAATTGAGAGATGGATGGATAAAAGAACGGTAGATGGCTGAACGGAGAAATGAATGAATGGACTGACGGATGTTTATGTGGATTAATAGATCGCTGAATGAATAGAAAGATGAATGAATGAAGAGATGAATGTAAGATTGGGTGAATGGACGAATGGACAATTAAATTGATGGACAGATGAATGATAGCACATCTAGGAATAGTCAGATAACTAATCAAATCTACGAATGTATGAAAGGAAGAGTGCGTGATTGAACAAATAGAGGAATGGATATATAGATGAATGAACAGAGGGGCGTGGACAGACATGAATGGATAGATAAATGGACAGATGGGTCAATGGATAGATAACTAGATACATGTTTGGCAAATGTACGTACACGTAAGTGGGTGAATGGGCACAAGGATGGATGAATGGATGGATGAGTGGCTCGGTAGTGGGTGAGTGACTCGATGCATTTGGTGGGTGAGTGGATGGAGTGAGTGAGTGAGTGAGTGAGTGAGTGAGTGAGTGAGTGAGTGAGTGAGTGAGTGAGAGAGTGGGTGGGTGGGTGGGTGGGTGGGTGGGTGGGTGGGTGGGTGGGTGGGTGGGTGGGTGGGTGGGTGGGTGGGTGGGTGGGTGGGTGGGTGGGTGGGTGGGTGGGTGGGTGGGTGGGTGGGTGGGTGGGTGGGTGGGTGGGTGTATGTGCGGTTGTGTGGGTGCGTGTGTATGCCCGCGCACTTGTGTGCGGTTGTCGTGTGTGCATACAGGAGTGCACGTGCGGAGAGGGACAGGTTGGTAGACGGGTGGTGGATGGATGGGTGGATGGACAGATGGGAACAATATCACATACATGAATAGATTAAGGGACATATGGGTGGAGTAGGTAGATGGACGAATGGACAAATAAATGAATGGATATGTGTATGAACGTGCACATGAAGTGAGTGAGTGAGTGAGTGAGTGAGTGAGTGAGTGAGTGAGTGAGTGAGTGAGTGAGTGAGTGAGTGAGTGAGTGAGTGAGTGAGTGAGTGAGTGAGTGAGTGAGTGAGTGAGTGAGTGAGTGAGTGAGTGAGTGAGTGAGTGAGTGAGTGAGTGAGTGAGTGAGTGAGTGAGTGAGTGAGTGAGTGAGTGAGTGAGTGAGAGAGAGAGTGAGTGGGGGGGGGGATTGGGGGGGGGAGTGAGCGAGGGAGCGAGCGAGAGTGCGTGCGTGCGTGCGTGAGTGAGTTAGTTTAACTTGCTGAATGAAAATGAGTGAATGTAAAGCTAGGAGATGTGTGGGGATCTACCATACCCTGTTTCTATGAGAATAGAGGTGGTCGTTAGGAAAGGTGAAATACGTAGTTTTGTATATGAATACATGAGAGATTCTTCTTGAGGATGGGCAGTCTTTAGTTACCGGTGACCATAGACCGTGTCCTTTTAATAGTACAACGTCATTGACTCATTAATCATATGGTAATTAACGGGGAATCCCCGTCCAGTTTTCTTTTTTATGGACATATTTTGCTAATACTGATAAAATACCCATAGCACATTTTACTGTCTATTTCAATGTATTAACTCTCTTACTGTTGAATTGCTAAAACTTCAAAATCATCTTTGTGTACCAAATACTTTGAACCCTGAATTTCCAGAAAAAAATCACTTTCTAGGTAGTTGTCGAATATTTTGAAATTAATTTGCTAGGAGCCTCTTGCTGCTGTTGGACCCCAGTCAGATTAGTTCCAAAATATTCTACAGAATTGTCAAATTGTAAATGATTTTTGCCTGGTGTTTGGCCTAACGGGTCCAAAGGGTTAATACGAAACATGCACATACTCAATATGCGTATAGATAAAACAACATTTAACAATATCTTTTCTAAAAGTAACACATCGTTCTGAAATTATATAAGGGACTGAATAAATTAAGTTGAAGAGCAATCAGATGTTAAAGAGTTAAACTTGAAAATGAGATAGATAGATTGACACCTTTAAATACGAGCGTCCAGATCAAACGACTGTAAAGCGATGACTGGTTTACTAGAAAATAATCTTTATCATCCGGGTGACACGCTGCTGGTTAAAGCGTTATTATAGGCCCTACTACTTTTTTCCGTGGAAGACGCTCAGTTCAGTGAAAGCAGAATACGCCAATTGCGAAAAGGGGTCTACGTTTAATTAACTAACTGTTTATGAAATGATTTAAGCGCCCTTATGGAAGCGCAAAAGATTGATCACAAAACAGGTCAACAAGAAGAGGTATTTATCGCACCGAAAGATGATATATATGTCTTTTGGTGTTTATTTTGGTCTTTCTACCAGTGTGTCTTAGAGAACCACAAAACTTTGACCACAAAAGTAGCTTAAGCTTATTTTCTACACCGAACTTTCACCATTTAATGACACAATTTGTTTAAGAAAATCAAGTTATCGCTTTATTGAATGTAGATTTGCAGGCCAATAGAAGGCTGCTTTTGAAAATTGACCGCTGAAATGACACGCTCGGTTATCGAGCTAGTCATTCCAGTGGTAAATTTTCAAAAGCATCTTTCTCTTGGCCTGTAAATTGACATTCCTCAAGAGCACCACAGAGGCCAGTTTTGTCCGGCTTCACCACGAAAGGGTTAATCTTAAGCTGTAGAAAATATTCAGCAACAGGTTCCTGTCAAATTAGTTTCAAAATATTCACCATCTTTCCTGCATTGTTTTCTGCAAATAGAGACACTGTAATTTCAAGTTTTAAAGGGATCCGAATATTCAGATTTCAGATATTAAATTTGAAACGCCAATGTCCTAGACGACGTGGTGTTGCTAGTAAATAGATATAGTCATATTTATTCAAGTAGACTGCGCTCATCATACGGGTCTTAATGTTGCTACTTTTTGAATATTAATCATACTTGCCCTAAGTTTTTTCATTGGAAAAGAATAGTTAAAGTTTAAAGTAGAATTTAATGTATATCTTACCGCCCTCTGTTATCGATCAATCTAATCGGGAAGTCTTATTATATGCATTTCAAGGGAACTCATACTCAAAAAACTTCGAATGCTTTAGAAATAATTTAGAAAGCTTCCAATTTATTTCTAAAATAAGCAATGGAATGTCTTCAATTGCGTAGCAAATCTAAAATTCGATGCAATTCTACTCATAATGGACGAGTCCAGTTTTAGCTATGCCCCGCCCATCTGTAGCTCGCTGGGTGCTAAGCTCCACCCACATTTAGCCCGTGCCGGGATCGATCGATCCCTGAACTCCCTGATTATCACTTTCCAGAAAACTATACAGGTAAGCTGTTGACTATTTTGAAACTAATTTGACTGGGTGCTGTTGCTGAAATGCACCCAGTCAAGTTAGTTTCAAAATATTCAATAGCATGTTTATTAAATAGTAAAGGCATACAATTAATTCGTACGCCAGCACTTAGTCCGTCATCACTTACGCGTTCGTGACGAACTTAGCTACGTCATTCATGACGTAATTGATTATGACGTCATCGTACACGTCACGTACTTAACTATGACGTCACATGATTGATAAACTGGAATCCTCCATTGTATTCTTACTGTTTATTGTTCGCGTTGTAAGGTCTGGGTATGCCATATGTGTATAGCGTGCATTATCAGTTCTACTAGCAGTAAGTATTGTAATTTGCATCAGTCACCACTACTGACCAAATTATAAAGTTATACAATATTGAACACCATACTCCATCAATAATGGACCTTTCCAGTTTTAGCTATGTCCCACCCATCACCAGCTAAGCTCCACCCACACTTCGCCGTGTTGGGATCGAGCGATCCCCAATGCCCTCGCTATCAATTTCCTGAAAACTATACAGTTAAGCTGTTGAATATTTTGTAACTAATTTGACTGGGTGTTGTTGCCGCCTATGGCAAATATACACTGGTTATGCAGACTTGAAACTTCTTGCAAAATGCATATTTGAAGACGGACTTTGCGTTGTTGTACGAATTGTATGTCATTACTATTTAATAAATATTCTGTTGAATATTTTGAAACTAATTTGGCTGGGCGCTGTTATTGCCATAGGCAGCAACAGCACCCAGTCAAATTAGTTACAACATATTCAACAGTTTACCTGTATAGGTTTCAGGAAATTGATAGTTAGGGCATGCGGGGATCGATCAATGCCAACATGGCTAGGTGTGATTGGAGCTTAGCTAGTGATGGGCGTGGCATAGCTAAAACTGGAAAGGTCAATTCTCTTGAACAATCCTGACCATTAAAGGGTTAACTGACATGAGTATCATTTTGACCACTTCGCAGCTGGTTGGCTGTTGCTGAATGCTACTGAATATTCATTACATCAGGAAGAATGTGTCGTTTTTGCTTGGTGACGCTTAAAGGGTTAAATGATAACCTTTGAGGTCACTAAATGAAATGGCTTCTTAAGATTTGAAAGTGTGCTGTAACAATGTTCTATGACATGAATATGAGCTGTAAAAATTCAGTTATATTTGAATATGGATTGTGACAATTCTTTTATATTTGAATGTGGATTGTAATAATTCATTTAGATTTGAATGTAGATTGTAACAATTAATTTAGATTTGAATGTAGATTGTGACAAGTCATTTATATTTGAATGTAGATTGTGACAATTCATTTAGATTTGAATATGGATTTTGACAATTCATTTATATTTGAATATGGATTGTGACAATTAATTTAGATTTAAATGTGGACTGTGACAATTAATTTAGATTTGAATGTGGATTGTGACAGTCCATGTATATTTGATTTGATGTTAATGTAACTTGTAACGATTTATTTAGATTTGAATGTTGAAACAATGTTTCATAAATTGTCCAAGGACATTTATGCAACTGTGTTTCAAATCACACTTAAATCCTAAAACATTGTTAACTCACCTGACTTGAAAGAGAACTACACAGGCCTGTGTTAGTCCGAATACGACATGAAATGCTTAAATCTTTGCTGATAAATTTGTCAAATTTATTAATAAAATACCATTTATGTTTTGCTTGTTTCTAGCTATCCGCCGGATATAGGCCTACTGATGACCTGCGCATGCGCATTAGTGGGCATGATGGTGCTGATGGCGTCTGTTTCTCTGAGTGTCATCAAGCAAACCCAGTGGAAGCAAGCCGAAATCTTATACGATTAGCTCAACAGGAAGCGGAAGTGGACAACCAAAGAAAAAGAAGAAACGGCACAGCGCAAGCCATGCATACCATGGAGGTGGGGGGTGCTGGTTTCTTTGGTGGAAATTCAGGAGGTGGATGTGGCGGTGGTGGTGGATTTAGCGGTGATGGTGGATGTGGTGGTGGTGGTGGTGGTGGAGGAGAAGGAGGAGGAGGGAGTGGTGGTGGGTGTGGTGGCGGGGGATGATGTTGATGCCATATGCCGCTGCCGCGCCCGCTTCCGTTGGCATTGCCGTTGTCGTTGCTGCTGTTGCTGCCGCTGACGTTTATGTAACTACATGAAATGTCTACGGTACATATTACCCTTGTTGTAAATGTTTTAAATTTATGTTCTTCACATGCCACGACGTGATGCACTGACATGGTGCGTGAATAAAATTGAATTGAATAGAATAGCTGGCTACGTTTCTACGCTTTCTAAAACTAGCCTAACACGGTGCGATCTTTTCTACGTTTTACTATGCTTTGCTACTTACGCTTAGACAAGATTTCCTACTACACACCCACATAATCGCAGGAAAACACAGCGTACGACATCGTTAGATGGCAACCCTCACCCACTACGGTTTCCTTTGATTTTCTGCAATTGTTTACGTTTGTTAGTAGTTAATTTTGTTTTTTCGGGAAAGAGGACCTCTGATTCTGACAACAGTATGAATGAAGTCATTGCCCTTTCTGCTTTGTTGATTGTTCGAAGAAAGAAGGAAGTGAAGAGAGTGACAGAAAAGGCTTTGGATCTGTCCCTGGATAAGCAGGTGTGATGAACACGGTGCATTAGAGAGTGACAAACAAGGCTGGATCTGCCCCTGGATAAGCAGGTCTGACGAACGTGGTACATTAGAGAGTGACAAACAAGGCTTTGGATCTGCCCCTGGATAAGCAGGTGTGATGAACATGGCGTATTAGAGAGTGACAAACAAGGCTTTGGATCTGCCCCTGGATAAGCAGGTGTGATGAACATGGTGCATTAGAAAGGCCATGTTATACATATAGAGACAAATAGATTTCTTGTCAGAAACTCAACAGTTCTGGAAAGAACGAGAAATTTAAGTTTTAAACGTACACAGTATGGCCGGAAATTTTAGGAGTAATATTTTAATGTGTTCATGGAGACATTTGGAAATTCAAGATGACCTCCAAATACAATGTCTATTAGAAATTTTCGTCTCCGACACTAGGATCGAAGTTTCGTCTAAATTCTAAATAGAAGTTCTTGCATCTATTACCATATTAGAGCGTTCAAAGCTAAATATGACTCAAATTCTCCAATCGTTTTAGGATGAGATATGATTAAATGATTTCCGGAAATTTTGCTGCTGCTATCACTGCTACTGCTGTTACTGTTGCTACTGTTGCTGCTGCTGCTGCTGATGCTGCTGTTGTTGTTGCTGCTGCCGCTGTGTAAAGCCCTCAACATCGACTAACTAGGGCTTTACATGGTGTGATTTGGCTACGATATCGTACCACTCTTAGGATACGACACGACAGCGCGCGTGGCAATAAATATATGCGTGCGAGCGTTTACGAGAACGTTGACAAAAATCGTGAGTTTTTTCATTAAAAAGTGCATTTTCACCCAAAATCTTGGATCTATATATAGGTGGATCATTCAAAAGGCATATCTCCACACCATAAAGAAGCCACATGCCAAGTTTTATTAACTTGTTTTAGGCGAGTCTGTATGATATGGCTGTTTACGAGAACAGTGACAAAATTCGTGGGTTTTACCCCAAATCTTGAACCTATATATGTGAATCGTACAAAAGGCACATCTACTCATCGTAAAGAAGCCACCTGCCGAGTTTCATTATATTATTTTAAGCAATTCTGTGTCATATGCTGTTTACGAGAACAGCGAGTTTCATTAAATTATTTTAAGCTATTCTGTTAGATATGGTGTTTAGGAGACCATGTGCAAAACTCTTAAAGCATTAAAAAGGCAACTTTCACCCAAAATCTTGGACCTATAAAGGTGAATTCTTCAAAGGCACATCTGCGTATCATAACTGAGCCATATACCAAGTTTCATTAAAATAGCTGAAGCGGTTTTGTATGATATCCTCTTTACGCGATATTGTCGACGGACAGACAGATGTACGGACGGACGTATCCCTCGACGGACGGATGGACAGGCAGATAGGCTGGCGTACGGGCAGGCTGGCGGGCGGGATTTATGGTGGGCAGACTTCAGGGCTTTAGAGAGGGTGGGCTTAAGAGCGGGCTTTAGGCGGTGGGCTGACAGGCTTTATGGCGAGCGGGTGGGAGGGCGGGCCGAGAGACGGACGCGGTGATTACAATAAAGCTTTCACACCTTCCAGTTAGATGTTTGCCCTATTATTATCTTGTCCAATATAGTATAATACAATCAGAAAGGATGCATACGAACATATAATGTGCGTTACATTGACATAAATTTCTAAAGAGACATTTACATATATTCAATTCAAATTCATGAATTTGTATTTAGACACAAACTCGCGGTCAGATACATATACATGGGGGAACTATGAAATAAACTATGGATGAGTGGACAGATGGATGAATGGATAGTTAAATTGGTGCACAGCTGGAAGAGTGTGGCATGCAGAGTAGTGGACAGATGAATGAATGGATAGTTATATTAGTGCACAGCTGAAGAGTGTGGCATGTGGAGGAGTTGACAGATGAATGAATGAATGAATGAATAGTTATGCTGGTGCACAGCTGGAAGAGTGTGGCATGTAGAGTAGTGGACAGATGAATGAATGGATAGTTGGATTAGTGCACAGCTGAAGAGTGTGGCATGTGGATGAGTGGGCAGATGAATGAATGGATAGTTAGATTAGTGCACAGCTGGAAGAGTGTGGCATGTAGAGTAGCGGACAGATGAATGAATGGATAGTTAGATTAGTGCACATCTGAAGAGTGTGGCATGTGGATGAGTGGGCAGATGAATGAATGGATAGTTAGATTAGTGCACAGCTGAAGAGTGTGGCATGTGGATGAGTGGGCAGATGAATGAATGGATAGTTAGATTAGTGCACAGCTGGAAGAGTGTGGCATGTGGAGTAGTGGACAGATGAATGAATGGATAGTTGGATTAGTGCACAGCTGGAAGAGTGGCATGTGGAGTAGTGGACAGATGAATGAATGGATAGTTGGATTAGTGCACAGCTGAAAGAGTGTGGCATGTGAAGTATTGGATTCAATGAATGAAGGAAAAGATGGCTCAAATGGATAGATTGATGAAGAGACAAGTTGATGAAATTGAGAGATGGATGGATAAAAGAACAGATAGATGGCTGAGCCAGGATGTTTATGTGGATTAATGGATTGCTGAATGAATAGAAAGATGAATGAATGAATAAATGAATGAATGTAAGATTGGGTGAATGGATGAATGGACAATTAAATTGATGGACAGATGAATGATTGCACACATCGAGGAATAGTTAGATGAATAATAAAATCTACGAATGTGTGAATGAACGGGTGCGTGAATGAACAAATGGATGGATGGATAGATTGATGAATGAACAGAGCGGGGCCATGTACAGATATATGAATGGATAGAGAAATGGATCCATGACTAGATACATGGTTGGCAAATGGACGTATAAGTGAATGGGTGAATGGGCACATGGATGGATGGATGGATGGATGAATAAATAAATGGATGGATGGATTAGTGGATGCGTGGTTGGTTAGTGGGTGGTGTGCGTTTGACCGTGTGTCTATGCGTGCGTTTGTGTGTGCGCGCGTCTGTGTGCATGCATGTGTGCGCGCACATGGGCGGGCGGGTGGGTGAATGGATGGATGGATGGATGGATGGATGGATGGATGGATGGATGGATAGAAAAATGCAATTTGTGAATAGATGAAGGGAGATATGGGCATGTGGATAAATGGACGGATGGACAAATAAATGAAAGGATATGTGTATGAATGGACACATGAATGAATTGATAGATGGATGAATGAGTGAGTGGCTGGGTGAGTGTATACCTTGGCGAATGGCAAATGTGTGAATGTATAGCTGGAGATGTGCGGTGATCTAGCATACCCTGCTTCCATGAGAATAGAAATTAGGTCGTTAGGAAAAGGTTGAAATACAATTACGTATTTTATATATGAATACATCAGATTTAAATAAAGAAGGCCCCTCCCCCCCCCCCCCCCCACCACACCTCTTGAGGATGGGCACTTTTTAATACCGGTGAATATAGACCGTGTAATTTTATAAGTAAAACGTCATTAATCATAGTAATTAACGGGGAATCCCCGTCCAGTTTTCATTTTATGCTAATAGTTTGCTAATTGGCATAAAAAGCCCATAACGGTGCAGACACACAATTTTACTGTCTGTATTAATGTATTAACACTCTTACTCTCGAATTGCCGAAAATTTTAAACCGTCTTTAAATACCAAACAGTTTGAACCCATAATCTCAATGTCAGGGTAACTCTACAAGTAAGCTGACGAATATTTTGAAACTAATTTGACAGGAAGCTGTTGCTGCAGAGGCAGCAACAGCTACCAGTCAAATTTGTTCCAAACTATTCTACAGAATTGTTAAATTGTAAATGATTTTTGCCTGGTGTTTGGCCTAACGGGTCCAAAGGGTTAATACGAAACATGCACATACTCAATATGCGTATAGATAAAACAACGTTTAACAACATTAATATATTAGTAATATTATACAAGTGGCTGAATACATGAAGTTGAAGAGCAATAAGATGTTAAAGAGTTAAACCTGAACATCAGATTGACACCTATAAATACGCATGCGCGTCCAGATCAAACAGCTATAAATGACCGACACGGCTCTGTTATTATATATATAATATGTTTATCTGTGGGAGACCCTCGTTCTGTGAAATCTGCACACACAGATTGTGAAAAAGGTACATTTTTACGTTTAATTAATTAACTTTATACGAAATAATTTAACCTTATGGAAGCGCAAAAGATTGATCGAAAAAGCAGGTCAACACGAAAATGTGTTCATGGCACCGAATGTCTTTTAGTGTCTTGGTGTTTCGATCAGCGTGTCTTAAAGAACCAACTGTCCTTTCACCATTGAATGACAAAATCTGTTTAAGAAATTTTAAATATCCCCTTTTTCAATGCCTATTTGCACTCCAATAGAAGACTGCTTTTGAAAATTGACCACTGAAATGACTGGCTCGGTTATCATTCCAGTCATCCCAGTGGTAAATTTTGAAAAGTAATATTATCTTGGCCTGTAAATTGACATTTCAAGACCACTACAGAGGCCACGTTTGGCCGGCTTCACCATGAAATTGGTTAATCTTAAGCTGTAGAAAATACTCTGTAACAGGTTCTTGTCAAATTAGTATCAAAATATTCACCATCTTTCCTGCTTAGTTTTCTTCAAATAGAGATACTGGAATTTCAAGTCTTAAATGGCTCCGAATATTCACATTTAGGGTAGTAGATTTGTCCTAGACGATGTGGAGTTGATAATAAATAGATATCTAGTCATATTTATCCGAGAAGACTGCGCGCGGGAGGTGCTAATGCTGCTACTTTTAAATATGAATCATACTTACCCTAGTTTTTTTTAATGGAAAAGAGTAGTTAAATTTTTCAGTAGAACTTAATGTATATCTTACCATCCTCCGTTATCGAACACTTTAATCGGGAAGTCTTATTATATGCATTCCAGGGAATTAATACTCAAACGATGATGAATAAGTTAGAAATAAGTTAGAATGCTTCCAATTTATGTCTAAAATAAGCAATGGAATGTTTTCGATTGGATAACAAATCTCAAATTGGATGCAATTCTACTGATAATTGCATTCCTACTCTTTCTTCTTCGCGTTGTAAGGTCTGAGTACGACACACGCGTATAGAGCGCATTATCGGTTCTAGTAGCGGTAAGTATTGTAATTTGTATCAGAGCAGCCACCAATTCTGACGAGATGATAAACTTATAAAATATTGAACACCATACTCCATCAATCATTATCTGGTTTGTTGATTTGACAGTATTACTAGGTATTAAAGACTATGTTTTATTGAATCATAAACTTCTGAACCAGATAGACTGAAGACGAATTATAATGGACCATTCCATTTCTAGCCATGCCCCGCCCATCTCTAGCTAAGCTCCACCCACACATCGCTCATGTTGGGATCCATCGGTCTCTGAACTCCCAGCTTATCAATTTCCAGAAAACTCTACAAGTAAGCTGTTAAATATTTTGAAACTAATTTGACTGGGTACTGTTGCTGCCCATGTTTATTAAATCGCAAATGCATACATAGCAAATACATACAAGTCGTACAATGTGTCGGACTATTGAGCGTTTAAGACGGACTAAATCGAGTCATCCATGACGTAATGATTTATGACGTCATCTTACACGCCACGCGGTTGATTGTGACATCGTGTGATGGATGGATAAACTGTACACGCCAATTGATCAATTATGAATAATTGTTTGAGATATTTGAAACTAATTTGACGTGAAGCATTTGTTGACTGTCTGCAATAGGTTCCAGTTAAATTAGTTTCAAAATATTCAACAACTTACCTGGGGTGATAGTCTTGAAATTAGGATGCGGTTGGCTTCCGTGCCGAAAGTGTTAACGTGGCCATTCTAAGACAGGACTGGTGTTGTATCTCACGCATTGTTTAACAGGCAATTCCATGAATGTAGTTTTAGACTTAGTAAATTAGCTATTCGATTTCACATCTTGCAGGGAATATTTCACAACAGATCGGAAGTTTACGAAGAAGGATTCTTTCCGCATTACATCGTTGACATCTTTGAATAAGAAAGTGTCGGGTGCCTTGAAATGGCGAGAGTAGACAGTTTGATATCAAGGTAAGACATATCCACTTACTGGCTACACTGCCTTAACAAATTAATCATTCAAGCTCCAGTGTCCTCAATTTCAAGACAGCTATACAGGAAACCTGCTCGATATTTTGAAACTAATTTAACCCTTCTTGTACCATCTTCGCCCTTTAATGGTTAAATTGACCACAACGGCATCTGCAGTCATCTTGAGAAATGTTCATTTACAGTTCAAGAGAAGAGTATTTTTTTCCTAAATTACCACTGGAATGACGGGGTCCGGTAACCGTGCCAGTCATTCCAGTGGTAAATTAAAAAAAAATATACACTTCTCTTGGACTGAATACGGACACTGGTTATGCAAATTAGAATCTTCTTGATCATTACCACCTTGATGGTCAAACCAGCTAAAAGAACTCTACAGTGGTGTTGAGGAATGCCCATTTGCAGTATAAGAGAAAGCTATTTTTCGTAATTTCACTGATAAATTTACAAAAAATAGTCTGCTCTTCACCCTCAAACATTATAATTCTCTTGAAAAATCGTGAGCATGCATTAAATGGTTAACTGACATGAGTAGCATTTTGAACGCATGGAGGCGCTGTTGACACAAGAAGGGTTAACAGCAACGTGTTACTGAATACTACTGAATAATCATTACATCAGGAAGAATGTGTTCTTTCTGGTTTGTGACGGTCAAAGGGTTAAATGGCAACCCTAGTTGTTACTAACTAAATGGTTTCTTAAGATTTCAAAGTGAGTGGCTGTAACAATGTTTTATGACTTGAATGTGAGTTGTAACAAATCATTTAGATCTCAATGTGAGTTGTAACAAGAGGCCCAAGGGCCTGTGGCGCTCGCCTGGACCATTAACATTTGAACCATTTGCATTTAAATAGATATGATCGAAATGGCTACCCAAAAAATTGATCAATTGAAATCCTGAATAGATGTTCTAGAGCCTATCACCTTCTAGCCACCTTCTAGCCACCTTCTAGCCACCTTCTAGCCACCTTCTAGTCCTTCTAGCCAAATTTGGTTGAAATATGTCAAGCAGCTAGGGGGTGGGGGAGGGGTAGCATTTTGACCATTTCCGGTAAATTTTTATAAAATCGTAAGATTTTCACCAAATAAATTGTTCAATCAAAATTCTGAAGAGATTTTCTAAAGCCTACCACCATAGAATCCATCTAGTGAAATTTGGTTTGAAAAATGTCATGCAACTAAGGAGGACTAGCAATTTGACATTTTCCGGTACATTTTTCAGCAAATCTAAGATTTTCACCCAAAAAATTGATCAATCAAAATTCTGAATGGAGGTTTTTGAGCCTATGCCGATAGGATCTTTTCAGGAAAATTTGGCTTAAAACAAGTCAAGATGGTAAGGAGAAGAAGCAATTAAAAAATTTCCAGTAGATTTAAAATAAAATCTGAGACTTCACCCCCAAATTTGACGTGTCAAAATTCTGTATTGATGTTCTAGAGCCCATGACCACATGATCCTTTCACCCAAATTTGGCTGAAATCTCTCAGAATGGTAAGGAGAAGAAGCAATTTGACAATTTCCGGTACATTTTTCATAAGATTTTCACACAGAAAATTGATGAATCAAAATTCTGTATGGAATGTCTGGAGCCTACCACCATAGGGTCATTTCAGCCAAACTCTCTCACTCACTCACTCACTCACTCACTCACTCACTCACTCACTCACTCACTCACTACACCTCACTCACTCACTCACTCACTCACTCACTCACTCACTCACTCACTCACTCACTCACTCACTCACTCACTCACTCACTCACTCACTCACTCCACTCACTCACTCTCTCTCTCTCTCTATCTCACTCTCTCTCTCTCTTTCTCTCTCTCTCTCTCGCTCTCTCTCTCTCTCTCTCTCATCCTCTCTCTCTCTCTCTCTCTCTCTCTCATCTCTCTCTCTATCTCTCTCTCTATCTCTCTCTCTCTCTCTCTCGCCTCTCTCTCTCCCTTCCGTTCTCTATCTTATCGATTCAAAACTCATGAAATATCATCTAGGGCAAGAGCTGAACGGATCGGGCCGAAATTTGGCAGATATGATTAGGGCTAAGGTCCATTAAAAGTGTGTTCAAGTGATGTTGATCCTTAAAAAACATGGCCGCCGTGAACCAATGATAAATGTAGCGTGTTTGACGGCCATTTTAGATTTTTTAGTTTTGTAGATTTTGAAGCCAAAATTGGTTTTATGTAGGCTTTTGTGTATGATGATTTCAAATTAGCCACTTTCAGAACTGTCGGATAAACGGTTTTCACGGTCATCTTGGATAATTTTTTCCTGCCAAAAAAATCTCATACGAAATCAATGGGAAATTTAAACTCTTCTCGAGAACCCCTGTGCCGATTTCAAGTAAGCATCCTTAGGGCATAGGGATCCAAATTCGTTCAAAGGAAGCCGGTCGGCCAATTAAGTTGATTGGTGGCCATCTTGGAGTTTGGACGATTTTTAGAAATGTCTTTAAAAATCTTCTCCAAAACCGCTTAAGGGATCGATTCAAAACTCATGAACCATCATCTGGAGCAACAGCTGAACCAAGTTTGTTTCGAGGGAACTTGACTGGCCAAAGGCTTCAGCAGCCATCTTCGATGACCTAGTTTTCGCGAAAATGCCTTCTCCAGAAACCGCTGAACGGACCCGGCCGAAATTTTGAAGATATGATTAGGGCCTAAAACGTTATTAAAATTTGTCTATTAACAGTTGATATATCAAAATCCATGGCCACTATGAATCAATCAAATTTTAACATTTTTGGCGGACATCTAGTATTTTATGCAAATTTCTGAGAAAATCATAAAAAGACTACTTATTAATTTTAAGATCTTCGATAAACCTTCTTCACAGATATTAGATTCGTAAATTTTTTTCACTGGTCATCTCGTTTTGTTTGGTTGTGCCAGTGGCCAATAATTCCAGGGTGAGCGATACATGCCCCTTGCCCCTCCTTGTATTTGAATGTGTGTTGTAACAATTCATTTAGATTTGAATGTGAGCTGTAAGAATTCTTTTAGATTTGAATGTGAGTTGTAAGAATTCTTTTAGATTTGAATGTGAGTTGTAAGGGAAAAGGCGGTGTGTTGTATAAGTCGTAGAAAAATGTGCTCCGATTAAAACGTTGAATTTATACAGTTTATAGGTACCGGATTGTAGATATTTTGATATCGTCTGTTAGCTAAAGTGATTAGCAGTTTGATAGTGTATCCGGATTGCTAAATGACGAAGTCGGGAGAGCACACACGAAAACGAGCAGATCTTCTGTGAAAACCGCCCACTCTATACTCCAATCACTGACCACTTACCTAATCGAACGGCAACGGGACCAATATCTAACACTAACACTTGCAGTACAGATAATATAAACTCGCACATGTTAGAATTCCAACACCCAGCAGGACAACCATCATCTATAAATCCAATTGTCGATTCAACGGTCTTTCACGCTCACCCCACATCTACACCTACCACGGACAACCCAGCATTAGCCGCAACATTAAGCAAATTATTATATATGGACACGCAAATAAGAAAACTTGACATATTAGAAAACGTAAAGCATAAATTAGAAACAATGCAAGAAAACATGCATGGGCTATGCGTAGAAATGGGTGCTAATACGAGAGGAGGTTAACAAAACAAACGCTAAAGTAGAGAATCTTGAACGTGTAGTACAGTTCATTAGTGATAAGTACGACGGTGTGCAAGTTGAAACGAAAAAGACGAAAGAAGAATTTCACAGCACAACCCAGCACCTCATAGCGGAATCAGAACAGCTTAAAAATAACGTGTTCAACTCCGGGAATTTCATGACGAAACGGTGGCTTTTGTGAACTCCCTGAAAGACCAATGTGAACACCTAAGAGAATCAAAACCTAGACCTTAGGCGACGATCCATGAAAGACAATTTGACATTTTCTGGGTTGTCGGAGGGTGATGACGAGAACACTAAACACTTAGTGAAAACATTCCTGAGAGAAACAATGAAAATAGAACAAGATATAGAATTTCAAAATGTCCATAGAATCGGCCCAAAAACAGATCTAACAATAACCGGCCGCGTGCAATTGTAGCTAGATTCGCCAAATTTGCTGACAAAGAGATCGTCCAAAACGCAGCCTCCATGACCCTGCGGCCCGGGCTCCCTTATGGAGTGAATGAACAGTTTTCTAGCGACGATAAGGGACAGAAGACGTCATCTAATGCCAGCATTTCGTGCCGCAAAAGCAGATGGTTGCCACCCCGAGCTAGTAGTGGACAAACTGTTTGTGGATGGTCAGAGAATATTCCCAAACGACTACCCACTACAGCACCCGACACAGCAACCTACTCAAGACAGACGGCAACAAAGTGATCTCCCAGCAAGACCAGCGAATGTACACTGACGTGCGCCCACAACACACCACCCATCACAACGCACGAATGTATGACAAATGGCAACAGAGAGAGAGAGAGAGAGAGAGAGAGAGAGAGAGAGAGGGAGGGAGGGAGGGGAGGGAGGGAGGGACAGAGAGAGAGAGAGAGAGGGGGGGGGGGAGGGGTGGGGGGGGGGGGAGAGAGAGAGAGAGAGAGTTTCCACCACTACCAGTAAGAATGGAACAAATGTAATTTACTCAAAATCGGTGATGGATGTGCAACGGCAGTGTAAATACCAAGCTTTGGTGTACGTAATGCATATACATATTACAGTAAGGATGAGGACAAAAACGACAATGTTAATAATAATAATAATAATAATAATAATAATAATAATATAATAATAATAATAATAATAACGACGACGACGACGACGACGACGACGACGACGATGATGATGATGATGATGATGATAATAATAATAATTGCTACAAGAACCGCCACAGTTATGAATATGTTACCTCTAACAACACCTATATTGTGAACTCTGCCGCGTAAACAATTTGCCACCACGCCCACTAGAACTAGAGCTGGCACTACGCGCGGGTCACGTGCAACTGTCAACTGTAATAATACTCATACTACTCATCCCGCTACTGCTGCCATGACTACCATTACCAGTGCTACTGCTACCGCCACTACAGATGTTGCCACTACCTCATACACTACTACCATTACTGATATCACAACTACTACTGCCTGCCACTACTATAACAACTACGGCTGCTACTACCACTACTGCTGATGGTCGCCACTACATCATATAACCCATTGCTAACCCATGCTGCTGTCACCACTACCGATACAACAACTACTGCCTCTTACTACCCATACTTTTACCCCTACTTTTGCCGTGACTACAGATATTATCTATCGCTACAACTACTATTTGCTACCACTGTCACTACTGCTATTGCTATTGCCCCTGATAGTACAGCCAGCGATGCGCCTACTGATACGGCATCTATTGCTATAGTCACCGATGCCTTTATCACTGCCCTCGATACTGTTACCGCGTCAACTGTAAACGGTGTTGCTAACAGCATAGAATTAAATGAATACGAAGAGGACAGCGGTAACGACGTCAGTGTAACCAGAAACAGCAACGATGACAACAACAACGACAACGACATTCAAAGCAACAACAATGGCAGCGACGACGATGATGATGATGTCGACAACGACGATGATGACGACGCTATTGACAACAACAATGACAAGACAAGCGACGCCAACGACGATAGCGACACTGAATTAAACGTCGGTTTTCTAAATGTACGTGGAATACAGACCAAAGCCCAATATCCAGAAATTGACGTGTTTGTGCGACGGTTTGATATACTTGGATTAGCGGAAACAAAGCTAGACGAGTATGACGCGTTGGAAATAGATAGCTATACGGTTATGCTTAAAAACAGGACAAAGTTCCGACGCAAATCTGGGGCATTGCTCTGATAGTAAAAAAACAGCATAGCAAAGTCCATCCAACAACTCGACTCTGATACCGAATATGTCCTGTGGGCATCTATTTCCAAAACTATAACTAAACTAGATAATGACATTATAATAGGCTATGCATATATTCCCCCCGGAGTATTCTCCATACTTATCTCTGGAAGCGTTTGAAGAACTCGAAAGAGATATCACCAAATTTTCCTCTAGATCAAAATACCTAATGTTAATGGGGGACTTCAATGCAAAAACGTGGGAAATTACCCGACTCCGCCAATTTTGACGAGGAGCTACTAACGCTTGCCGAAATTGATTTCCAAGACATAACAAATACGCCACAATTTCACATCCCGGAGCGTGTATCTCAGGATAGAAGCCGTCCACAATTTCACATCCCGGAGCGTGTATCTCAGGATAGAAGCCGTCCACAATTTCACATCCCGGAGCGTGTATCTCAGGATAGAAGCCGTCCACAATTTCACATCCCGGAGCGTGTATCTCAGGATAGAAGCCGTCCACAATTTAACATCCCGGAGCGTGTATCTCAGGATAGAAGCCGTCCACAATTTCACATCCCAGAGCGTGTATCTCAGGATAGAAGCCGTCCACAATTTAACATCCCAGAGCGTGTATCTCAGGATAGAAGCCGTCCACAATTTAGCATCCCGGAGCGTGTATCTCAGAATAGAAGCCGGCCAAATGGGTATACACTACTTGAGCTGTGTAAAAATACTAATGCATATATACTAAATGGTAGAGTAGGCGATGATGCGAATATAGGCAAGGTTACGTGTCAATACATCAGCCTCGTTGACTATGGATTATCCACGCATGATATGTTTCAATGTATATCCAAATTCAATGTCCTAGACTTCTGCCATATACTGTCTGATAAACAGGTGCGCGCTAAAGATAACACTCTTGAACGCAGATATAAGCAATAATAAACTAAAAACCTACCCCAAACCAGAAATAATGACAATTTGTCAACTCCCAAGAGATGGAAAGCCGACAAAATAAGGGAATTTGTTCAGCACATAGAGAATCACCCACCGCTGATTGATATAAATGCCCAAATAGAAAATGGTTCACTAACCGCACAATCCATAAATGACGTGACAACAGCCATAATAGATATGTTTGAAAGCGCGGCCAGCCAAGTATTTGGTGCCGCGAGAAAGACTCATACCAACCATAAGCCCAGAATACAGTGCCCATCGTATAACACACGTGTCATGCG
>CM067371.1:100562630-100592630 GCA_034401795.1 Chaetoderma sp. LZ-2023a
CACGACACGACGATGTTTCTGAATGGAGGTTTTTGAGCCTATGCCGATAGGATCATTTTCAGGAAAATTTGGCTAAAACAAGTCAAGATGGTAAGGAGAAGAAGCAATTAAAAATTTCCAGTAGATTTAAAATAAAATCTGAGACTTCACCCCCAAATTTGACGTGTCCAAAATTCTGTATTGATGTTCTAGAGCCCATGTCCACATGATCCTTTCACCCAAATTTGGCTGAAATCTCTCAGAATGGTAAGGAGAAGAAGCAATTTGACAATTTCCGGTACATTTTTCATAAGATTTTCACACAGAAAATTGATGAATCAAAATTCTGTATGGAATGTCTGGAGCCTACCACCATAGGGTCATTTCAGCCAAACTCTCTCACTCACTCACTCACTCACTCACTCACTCACTCACTCACTCACTCACTCACTCACTCACTCACTCACTCACTCACTCACTCACTCTCTCACTCACTCACTCACTCACTCACTCACTCACTCACTCACTCACTCACTCACTCACTCACTCACTCATCACTCTCTCTCTCTCTCACATCTCACTCTCTCTCTCTCTTTCTCTCTCTCTCCTCTCGCTCTCTCTCTCTCTCTCTCTCTCTCTCTCTCCTCTCTCTCTCCTCTCTCCTCCCTCTCTCCTCTCTCTCTCTCTCTCTATCTCTCTCTCTCTCTCTCTCGCTCTCTCTCCCCTTCCCGTTCTCTATCTATCGATTCAAAAACTCATGAAATATCATCTAGGGCAAGAGCTGAACGGATCGGGCCGAAATTTTGGCAGATATGATTAGGGCTAAGGTCCATTAAAGTGTGTTACAAGTGATGTTGATCCTTAAAAACATGGCCGCCGTGAACCAATGAAAATGTAGCGTGTTTGTCGGCCATTTTAGATTTTTTAGTTTTGTAGATTTTGAAGCCAAAATTGGTTTTATGTAGGCTTTTGTGTATGATGATTCAAATTAGCCACTTTCAGAACTGACGGAATAAACGGTTTCACGGTCATCTTGGATTATTTTTTCCTGCCAAAAAAATCTCATACGAAATCAATGGGAAATTTAAACTCTTCTCGAGAACCCCTGTGGCCGATTTCAAGTAAGCATCCTTAGGGCATTGGATCCAAATTCGTTCAAAGGAAGCCGGTCGGCCAATTAAGTTGATTGGTGGCCATCTTGGAGTTTGGACGAATTTTAGAAATGGTCTTTAAAAATCTTCTCCAAAACCGCTTAAGGGAATCGAATCAAAACTCATGAACCATCATCTGGAGCAACAGCTGAACCAAGTTTGTTCGAGGGAACTTGACTGGCCAAAGGCTTCAGCAGCCATCTTCGATGACCTAGTTTTCGCGAAAATGCCTTCTCCAGAACCGCTGAACGGACCCGGCCGAAATTTTGAAGATATGATTAGGGCCTAAACGTTATTAAAATTTGTCTATTAACAGTTGATATATCAAAATCCATGGCCACTATGAATCAATCAAATTTTAACATTTTTGGCGGACATCTAGTATTTTATGCAAATTTCTGAGAAAATCATAAAAAGACTACTTATTAATTTTAAGATCTTCGATAAACCTTCTTCACAGATATTAGATTCGTAAATTTTTTTCACTGGTCATCTCGTTTTGTTTGGTTGTGCCAGTGGCCAATAATTCCAGGTGAGCGATACATGCCCCTTGCCCCTCTTGTATTTGAATGTGTGTTGTAACAATTCATTTAGATTTGAATGTGAGCTGTAAGAATTCTTTTAGATTTGAATGTGAGTTGTAAGAATTCTTTTAGATTTGAATGTGAGTTGTAAGGGAAAAGGCGGTGTGTTGTATAAGTCGTAGAAAATGTGCTCCGATTAAAACGTTGAATTTATACAGTTTATAGGTACCGGATTGTAGATATTTTGATATCGTCTGTTAGCTAAAGTGATTAGCAGTTTGATAGTGTATCCGGATTGCTAAATGACGAAGTCGGGAGAGCACACACGAAAACGAGCAGATCTTCTGTGAAAACCGCCCACTCTATACTCCAATCACTGACCACTTACCTAATCGAACGGCAACGGGACCAATATCTAACACTAACACTTGCAGTACAGATAATATAAACTCGCACATGTTAGAATTCCAACACCCAGCAGGACAACCATCATCTATAAATCCAATTGTCGATTCAACGGTCTTTCACGCTCACCCCACATCTACACCTACCACGGACAACCCAGCATTAGCCGCAACATTAAGCAAATTATTATATATGGACACGCAAATAAGAAAACTTGACATATTAGAAAACGTAAAGCATAAATTAGAAACAATGCAAGAAAACATGCATGGGCTATGCGTAGAAATGGGTGCTATACGAGAGGAGGTTAACAAAACAAACGCTAAAGTAGAGAATCTTGAACGTGTAGTACAGTTCATTAGTGATAAGTACGACGGTGTGCAAGTTGAAACGAAAAAGACGAAAGAAGAATTTCACAGCACAACCCAGCACCTCATAGCGGAATCAGAACAGCTTAAAAATAACGTGTTCAACCTCCGGGAATTTCATGACGAAACGGTGGCTTTTGTGAACTCCCTGAAAGACCAATGTGAACACCTAAGAGAATCAAACCTAGACCTTAGGCGACGATCCATGAAAGACAATTTGACATTTTCTGGGTTGTCGGAGGGTGATGACGAGAACACTAAACACTTAGTGAAAACATTCCTGAGAGAAACAATGAAAATAGAACAAGATATAGAATTTCAAAATGTCCATAGAATCGGCCCAAAAACAGATCTA
This sequence comes from Chaetoderma sp. LZ-2023a, assembly GCA_034401795.1. Taxonomy (NCBI): domain Eukaryota; kingdom Metazoa; phylum Mollusca; class Caudofoveata; order Chaetodermatida; family Chaetodermatidae; genus Chaetoderma; species Chaetoderma sp. LZ-2023a. The sequence continues at coordinate 100,565,413 of CM067371.1, forward strand.
ACAATAACCGGCCGCGTGCAATTGTAGCTAGATTCGCCAAATTTGCTGACAAAGAGATCGTCCAAAACGCAGCCTCCATGACCCTGCGCGGGCTCCCTTATGGAGTGAATGAACAGTTTCTAGCGACGATAAGGGACAGAAGACGTCATCTAATGCCAGCATTTCGTGCCGCAAAAGCAGATGGTTGCCACCCCGAGCTAGTAGTGGACAAACTGTTTGTGGATGGTCAGAGAATATTCCCAAACGACTACCCACTACAGCACCCGACACAGCAACCTACTCAAGACAGACGGCAACAAAGTGATCTCCCAGCAAGACCAGCGAATGTACACTGACGTGCGCCCACAACACACCACCCATCACAACGCACGATGTATGACAAATGGCAACAGAGAGAGAGAGAGAGAGAGAGAGAGAGAGAGAGAGAGGGAGGGAGGGAGGGAGGGAGGGAGGGACAGAGAGAGAGAGAGAGAGGGGGGGGGGGTGGGGTGGGGGGGGGGGGGGGGGGGGGGAGAGAGAGAGAGAGAGTTTCCACCACTACCAGTAAGAATGGAACAAATGTAATTTACTCAAAATCGGTGATGGATGTGCAACGGCAGTGTAAATACAAGCTTTGGTGTACGTAATGCATATACATATTACAGTAAGGATGAGGACAAAAACGACAATGTTAATAATAATAATAATAATAATAATAATAATAATAATAATAATAATAATAATAATAATAACGACGACGACGACGACGACGACGACGACGACGATGATGATGATGATGATGATGATAATAATAATAATTGCTACAAGAACCGCCACAGTTATGAATATGTTACCTCTAACAACACCTATATTGTGAACTCTGCCGCGTAAACAATTGCCACCACGCCCACTAGAACTAGAGCTGGCACTACGCGCGGGTCACGTGCAACTGTCAACTGTAATAATACTCATACTACTCATCCCGCTACTGCTGCCATGACTACCATTACCAGTGCTACTGCTACCGCCACTACAGATGTTGCCACTACCTCATACACTACTACCATTACTGATATCACAACTACTACTGCTGCCACTACTATAACAACTACGGCTGCTACTACCACTACTGCTGATGGTGCCACTACATCATATAACCATTGCTAACCATGCTGCTGTCACCACTACCGATACAACAACTACTGCTCTTACTACCCATACTTTTACCCCTACTTTTGCCGTGACTACAGATATTATTATCGCTACAACTACTATTGCTACCACTGTCACTACTGCTATTGCTATTGCCCCTGCTAGTACAGCCAGCGATGCGCCTACTGATACGGCATCTATTGCTATAGTCACCGATGCCTTTATCACTGCCCTCGATACTGTTACCGCGTCAACTGTAAACGGTGTTGCTAACAGCATAGAATTAAATGAATACGAAGAGGACAGCGGTAACGACGTCAGTGTAACCAGAAACAGCAACGATGACAACAACAACGACAACGACATTCAAAGCAACAACAATGGCAGCGACGACGATGATGATGATGTCGACAACGACGATGATGACGACGCTATTGACAACAACAATGACAAGACAAGCGACGCCAACGACGATAGCGACACTGAATTAAACGTCGGTTTTCTAAATGTACGTGGAATACAGACCAAAGCCCAATATCCAGAAATTGACGTGTTTGTGCGACGGTTTGATATACTTGGATTAGCGGAAACAAAGCTAGACGAGTATGACGCGTTGGAAATAGATAGCTATACGGTTATGCTTAAAAACAGGACAAAGTTCCGACGCAAATCTGGGGCATTGCTCTGATAGTAAAAAACAGCATAGCAAAGTCCATCCAACAACTCGACTCTGATACCGAATATGTCCTGTGGGCATCTATTTCCAAAACTATAACTAAACTAGATAATGACATTATAATAGGCTATGCATATATTCCCCCCGGAGTATTCTCCATACTTATCTCTGGAAGCGTTTGAAGAACTCGAAAGAGATATCACCAAATTTTCCTCTAGATCAAAATACCTAATGTTAATGGGGGACTTCAATGCAAAAACGTGGGAATTACCCGACTCCGCCAATTTTGACGAGGAGCTACTAACGCTTGCCGAAATTGATTTCCAAGACATAACAAATACGCCACAATTTCACATCCCGGAGCGTGTATCTCAGGATAGAAGCCGTCCACAATTTCACATCCCGGAGCGTGTATCTCAGGATAGAAGCCGTCCACAATTTCACATCCCGGAGCGTGTATCTCAGGATAGAAGCCGTCCACAATTTCACATCCCGGAGCGTGTATCTCAGGATAGAAGCCGTCCACAATTTCACATCCCGGAGCGTGTATCTCAGGATAGAAGCCGTCCACAATTTCACATCCCAGAGCGTGTATCTCAGGATAGAAGCCGTCCACAATTTAACATCCCAGAGCGTGTATCTCAGGATAGAAGCCGTCCACAATTTAGCATCCCGGAGCGTGTATCTCAGAATAGAAGCCGGCCAAATGGGTATACACTACTTGAGCTGTGTAAAAATACTAATGCATATATACTAAATGGTAGAGTAGGCGATGATGCGAATATAGGCAAGGTTACGTGTCAATACATCAGCCTCGTTGACTATGGATTATCCACGCATGATATGTTTCAATGTATATCCAAATTCAATGTCCTAGACTTCTGCCATATACTGTCTGATAAACAGTGCGCGCTAAAGATAACACTCTTGAACGCAGATATAAGCAATAATAAACTAAAAACCTACCCCAAACCAGAAATAATGACAATTTGTCAACTCCCAAGAGATGGAAAGCCGACAAAATAAGGGAATTTGTTCAGCACATAGAGAATCACCCACCGCTGATTGATATAAATGCCCAAATAGAAAATGGTTCACTAACCGCACAATCCATAAATGACGTGACAACAGCCATAATAGATATGTTTGAAAGCGCGGCCAGCCAAGTATTTGGTGCCGCGAGAAAGACTCATACCAACCATAAGCCCAGAATACAGTGCCCATCGTATACTAAACAGTGTGCAAATGCTACAGCTAGAATATAATTTAAACTTAATAGGACGGATATAACTAGACAATAAATGGTAACTGTGAGTAAGATATATAAAACTATAATCAAAAGATCAATAACGCAGTATAAACAAAAACGACCGAACCATGCCCAGTAGATATAGGTAGCATGCACGCATTTTTCAAAGCCCTAAATGAAAAAGGTGGTGACATCGAGTTAAAATATAGCATATTCCTACCGACACACCTGGCGAAAAACACCAGCTAAACTCACCAATGACGTTCGAAGAAATTTCGAAATGTATTAAGCTCCTCAAGAATAATAATATTGGGACAGGTAGAATAATTAATGAGTACATAAAGGCAACAGAGCACGTTATGGTCAATATCTATAAAAGTTTATTTAATCTCGTATTAGATTCTGCAACCGTGCCAGAAAGCTGGACAGAAGGTATTATTATACCGATATATAAAAGAAAAGGCGATCCCAAGGAGCCAATAAGCTATAGGCCAATAACCCTGCTTAGTTGCCTTGGGAAAACTCTTCACCCAGATAATAAGCAGCGGAATATATAAATCTCTAGAGAATAACAACATATTATCAGAAAATCAAGCCGGCTTCAGAAAGGGATACTCTACAATAGACCATATTTTTACAGTCTCTACGATTATTGACCTATTTAAAACAAAACGGAAACGTCTATTTTGCTGTTTCGTCGACTTTGAAAAGGCATTTGACTCGATATGGCGGAACGGCCTATGGATAAAGCTTCTACAACATAGTATCAGTGGAAAGATATACAAGGTAATTCAAAGCATGTATAATAACATAAAATCAATTATTACGTTAAATAATGAATTCTCTGATCCACTCACCTGTACACGGGGTGTTCGCCAGGGCGAAAACCTGTCGCCGATATTATTCGCAATATATCTAAACGACCTAGAAACCTTTCTACATGAGCAAAACTGTAATCAAATAGAACTAACAGATACAGATGACGAATTTATCACCCTATTTAAACTACTTATCCTGCTGTATGCAGACGATACAGTTATACTAGCCGAGAGCGCGGCAGATTTACAACAGGCACTAGACGCTTTTGGAAAATACTGCACCCTCGGGAAACTAAAAGTAAATGCAGATAAAACCAACGTCGTCGTGTTTGGAACCACCAAAGCATACAGTAGGAAGCTAAAGTTCTATATGAATATGAAAGAGCTAGACATTGTACTTAACTATAAATACCTAGGAATATACTTCTCTTACAATGGGCGGATGCTTTTGGCCAAAAAGCACATCGCTGAACAGGCTAGCAAGGCTATGTTTGTACCTAAAGGACAATTCCGGGATGATAAAAAGTGTGCTTTATTTGAAAGATTATTACATGTTTAATGAAATTGCACCAGAGTAATAACCAGCTAGAAATAGCGTAACCAACTATCGATCGATAAAGTCGGCAAAATTGACAATTTTTCGCACATCTGGGCGCTGCCATTTTGTCGCGTCTAGCGACGTCAGACCCGCACCACAGCTATTGCTATGGCTGGATGAGCGAGGCCAATAGATGCGGGTATATATTTTATGGAAGTATACTTAACTGATAATAGCAAACGAACCGCTGAAGCGATTCCAATGATTCTAGGATCTCTAAATAGGTGCCGACCTCGGGATTAATATGATATAATGGATGTTAATATCGGACAAGAGGTTCAAAAGACTGGAATATATTTTTTTAAAACACCCTTATTCATCTAAGATACAATCTGAGAATATGTTTGTTATCCTTTTTTTTTGGTAAAATTCAGCATGAAATATTTTTTTGTCTCGCAGACTCTATCTTTGCATATTGTTATTAAATTGGAGTGTGCTTAAAGCTGAAAGAAATGGCTAATTGCCTGACCAATTATAATTTTGCTCACGTAAATATTGCCAGAGATATCACCAAATGAATTAACATTTTGACATAAAATCAGGGAATTTTCATATTGCCAGGCAGGCTGTAGTAATTTCAATAATTACGATATTTTGATGGAAATTTCCCCGTTATGTGGTAACATTGTAAAGCTTCGGCACAGTAAAGTCTGTCATTGTAGTTGTAATACTCATTCTGATATGGGATGATGGATTGAGCGGATCCTGAAATTTTTGTTTGAATTTTTGCTGGCTTAGTTTTTCCCGCAGAGTGTATCTTTTGACCCACTAGGCCGATTCTAATATCTCTAGCATTGGATAAATCTTCGAATTTGCAGCTACAGGTAGGTATCAGAATTACTACAATCGGTTCAGTGGTACCGGCAATATTATCATATCATGTTTTCTTGGAATATATATTTACACTGCCTGCGACACACGCTATAACGGTATCTTGAGTCAGCTGAATAATTTGACAATACGCACGTGTCAAGTGTGCCACTTCATTTAACCCTTATCGCATGGTGTAAAATGCGTAATAGCCTACTTACAGAGATAGTGCCGGGGTACATTTTGAGAAAAAAAAATATTGCTGAAACGTGTTGATGTCGTGCACAGAAATGACTTACAGAAGCATTGTTATCAAAATGAACACATTCTGATAGGGTAGAGAAAATGGTATCTGTGCATCAGCGGTCGAGGGGTTAACGATTCCTCACCGACTTCGGATACTGGAATTACTTGAAAAACTTACGATTACAAATTAGCACATGTTAGGCCTCCATGCATATACATATTTACTGTACAGCTTTCGTGCTCGGCAAAGATAGCGTTGGTGCAGGGATGACGTCAGGATCTCGTGAAATCTCGCTCTCGTTGTAAGAAAATGGCGCCGCCCGGGAGATAAAATAATCCCATGTTTACGATGGTATAATTACTCGTATTATTTGTCTATTGTTTTTATTTAGGCTCCAATATGTTAGTCATATAATAGTCTTTCAAATAAAGTACACTTTTACCAATCCCGGAATTGTCATTTAAAAGAAAGGCTAGACAGCTAGACCTACCAATTGATTGCCGATTAAAGCTGTACCATCAGATGATAGAGCCAATACTACTCTATGCGTGTGAAGTTATTGGGATTGAAAAGTGCAATATCCTAGAAAAGGTAAATTTAAACTTCCTTAGACATGTTCTAAATGTTAAACGCACAACCCCGAAATATATGATATATGGGGAACTTGGGGAAACACCTATAAATGTGGTCATACAAAAACGAATGATAGCCTACTGGATAAAACTGGTAACAGGTAAAGAAACCAAATTAGCAGCACTTACACTGTACAGGTAGGCGCTAACTGACTACCATCAAAACGGAACACAATATAGATGGCTAAATTGCATCAACGCTATTTTGGATATTACGGGACACAGCTACATTTGGACAAATCAAACAACCAACGCATCCACTCAAATACGACAACGATTACAAAATCACTAGAAGATCAATTCATACAGACATGGCACACACATAAGGGTATATCTTGGAAGGGTAATATCTATGATAGTTTCAAACCTAATTGGGAAATGGAAAAATATCTTTTAAGACTCGAGGACAGGAAGAGGATAATATTCACACGATTCCGAACGGTATCCAGTCAACTCGTCCTAAATACATCCCGTCCTAAGTACAACTCGCCCTACTTCTAACTCGTCCTAGGTCAACTCGCCCCAAATAATAATATATTATTCGGGATAACAGAGCACTGATATTATGTGATTATCAAATAACATTGTATTAATCACATAATATATGCTCTATAATCCTGAATAAAATAATATAACCACGTATATTCGCATATGAACACTAATTGGACGAGTTGACCTAGGACGAGTTAGAAGTAGGGCGGATTGCACTGAGGACGATCTTTTTATATACGACAGAATCTCAAGTTATCAGATGTTTTTAAAAATAGATATTCCAAGAGTTCCGTCTATATTACTATTCGTACCTATCTGTAATGGATAATGGATTACATAGGGCTGAAATAGTAATAGGCCCTATATAGATTCTACAGAATTTCTAATCTATAAACCATCCAATTCAGCGTCCATAATCTGTCATCATACTTTTATTTTAGCCACTATGAGATGTTTCAAATCTAAAAGATGAAGAAGATTTGACATAATATTCTTTCATCTTCAAGATTGTAAACGATACACAATATTGAATCAAGAGCTAAGAAATCTTATTTAGCTATGTACGAATTTAGGTATAGGCCCATACGAATCAAAATCTACTACGAAAATTAGACTTGAATAAAATTTTGAACTATTTTCAGATGTTCGAATTTTATAAACAAAATTTCGAGTGACAAAGCAGGGAAGAAATACGTCTAAAAGAGTCCGAATCCAAATACAGACTGATGTCGTATCTAAAGCCAATACTACATGAAAATCGAAGTGGACATAACGTGCTTTCTCATTGGTTCAAAGACAGACAATCCTGTGCCATTGTTGGAAGTACTGTATTCTTTCTGTTTTTATAGCGCCTGTCCATTAGTGACAATTATATGTGTGGTCCCTGTGGCTATTATATGGCAGGAAGTTGTTCTAGAATTGGAGTAGTTTTCTTGGTTTTTCCTGCCTTTGTAAAACTAGTTAATGAGCATTGAGTTGGCTAAATAGTGTAATAAAGTATACTGAGTAATAGCCTATGTGAAATCTGTAAATATTTTGCGAAAATTACAGTAGAAGTTAACATTCCCGTGATGTGCTAAGATTCCGTGAACTGTGTTCAGTGTAATTCAACGTGTCTGGGGAAATCGAACTTGAACACTTACTATGCCTCGTAGATCGGCAGACGGTGAGTACTGCGCACTATCGGACTGAACATTATTCACTTAAGTATGATCGATACTCATTAATGGATATCTTTAAACCGAATACTATTTACCTCCAAGCGGGTCAGCTAGTAGATTCAAGACTAACAATCGCTTCGTATTGTTCACTTAACTGCATTTCCCGGATTAATGCGCAGTACTTAGTACGGTTGAATTGGTTCCGATCCACATGATCTTGAGCATTATAGCGGACGACGACGAATGATTTAAACATATGATGAGGTCGATTACCAGTAAACGACGATGCGAGGACTGTTCTAGTAAAGGTCCAGACGTACACACCCACCCCAGCGACTTTCTTCTGTGCAGGCTCTGTCGTGATACTCGCGATGGTGTTGCACAATCAAATAAACCAGCCAGTAAAAAAAAGAATGAAAGGAAACGGAAAAAGAGTTCACCAGAGAGCCGGACATATAATGCCAAGGACAATGTCAATGACATCGCTAACTCACCCCTCCCGCCAAAACCAATTTGACGCTTTACGGCATGTGGAATCCTCGCAGTGCTCCGAAAGCGAGTACGAAGTTACCACTCTCGCACACACGCCGCTAGCCAACGCAACACTGAACGAAAGCTTCGCCACCCCCGACAACAATGCTACCGCTAATCAAAATGATGATCGCAAAAAATACAGAAAAACCGACACGACGCCTCCCAACACTCTTATTAAAGATAATGACTGCTTTCAGACACCACAGGGGCCATACGTGGAGGGGCCTTACGTGGAGGAACCCCTCGCAAAAATTACCATGTTAGCTCGAGAAACCAGCAGAGGTCCAACCGTTGACACATGTGGAAACATAGTTGATGAATAAGTAACGCCAGGCGCAATGTTACAAAAGTTACAACAGTTACACACAAGGGAAGTAAACCTCAAAATAGCGATGGGCCGTATTGATATCTCAGAAGCAAAGAACCAATCATTTACAGAAAACATAGATTTATTATGCGCAAAACTTGATTCAAGTGAGAAAGCAGCATTACTCACTAGCGATCAATGTGACGACCTGACAATAGAAAAAGCCAGCCTAGAACACAAGGTAGCAAAGCTTAGAACACTTCTAGAACAATTAGAGACAAACCAGCCATTGCAAAATTCAAACACACAGATGCCAAACGACCAACTTGTCTCTTGTATTAACGCCCTAGAGCAAGAATCCAAAAGACAGGCAATTAAACTTACATATCTGCAATACAGATCTATCTGTGAGAATCTGTTATTTATTGGAATTCAAGAAATTGAAACCTTTAACCAAAACATGGAACATATATTACGCGACTTTCTGTACTATGAACTAGGTATAGACTACGAAATCCCATTGGATCGTGTACATAGGATCGGCAGACGGCAACAACACAACGGTGCCCGTCCACGCTCAATCGTGGCAAAGTTTTCCAATTATAAAGACAAAGAATACGTATTGAACCTAGCATCACGGATGCTGCGTGGTGGACCTTTTCATGTACATGAACAGTTTCCAGCAGAAATAGAAGACAAAAGAAAAGAATTATATTCTGTTAGGCACGAGGCAACAAGAAATGGTCACAAGACAGAAATGGTTAGAGACAGATTATATATTAATAATAGGCTTTATTTACCAAGAAACGATGAAAACAGACAAGTGAACAGTAGATCTCTACAGCAGTAACCACCATGGTGGGAGCATCACCGTGCCAACAACAATGCAACAGTGGAACAACAACAACATCAACAACAACACCAACAACACCACCACCACCACCACCACCAACAACAACAACATCATCACTATCATCATCATCATCATCATCATCATCATCATCATCATCAACAACAACAACAACAACAACAACAACAACAATATCAACAACAATATCAACAACATTCCACAAATCAGGATTGGCCAGCTTTACAACGGCGACAGGAACAGCAACAACAACAATAACAACAACAACAACAACAACAACAACAACGGCAACAACAACAACAGCAACAACAACAACAACAACATCAACAACAACAATATCAACAACAACAACACTATTTCTCAAATCAGGATTAGCCAGCTTTACAATCGCTAATTCAACGCCCGTACTTCCAAACTCGACACGCAATACAACACACGATCTCCCAACCGCAGCATCTACAATCTGTATCTTTCCATCCGTTACATAGCCAGGTTGTAGACCAAAGCACAACCACACAAACCCATCCTGGTGCTATTACTAATAATGATTGTAATAATCAAATATCTCAGGTACCGTGGTGGGAGAACCACGTAGTTGGCCAGAACACTATTACAAGCAGAGCTATTGATCTACAAGTACAGTTACTGTCGCAGGCGAATGCCAGACATAACGTGGAAATGACGTCGAGATCCTGACAACGATGATGATGATGATGATGATGATGATGATGATGATGATGATGAAGTTGATGGTGATGATGGTGTTGATGATGGTGATGATGATGATGATGATGATGATGATGATTCGGGTGTTGTTGAAAACGATGGTGATGATAATGTTGACGATGATGATGATGATGATGATGATGAATATGATCATGTTGATGAGAATGCTGATGGCGACGTTGATAATGTTGATGATGCGGTCCATGTAAATAATGACGATGATGATGATGACGGTGTTGATGATGAAGATGATGATGATGATGATGATGATGGTGGTGGTGGTGGTGGTGGTGGTGGTGGAGTTGGAGATGACGATGACGACGAACATGACGATGACGATGGTGGTGATCGTGATGACGATGTTTATGAAGACTACCACTATCACACCTGTGACGACGATGACGACGATAACGAGGACGAAGACGATGACGAGAGCGACGAGGATGTTGATGATGATCGTTGTGATGGCAACGATGTTGGTGCTGGTGATACTTACCTCATTGAGTATTCTGATGGTAGAAATAAGGTCGCTGATCATTGTAATAATGAATCCAAAATCGCGTTTACTCTTGCGTTTTCCACTACGACCAGCTCTACATCGACCACTGCTGAAACAACTCTCACTACTTCCACCACTGTTGATACGATTAATACTTCAGTTAATAGTTAATACTGCTACTAATATTATCGCTGGACAGGGTACTACTGTGATTCACACACTGCTCAGAATGGCGCTATGGAACACGCAAGGTTTTGTCACAAAATTTCAAAATAAAATTGGTTCTCGTTTTTTTCAGAACTTAATTAATAAATGTGAAATAATCCTAAACGAAACGTGGGGCTCTGATCACACAAATATCAATGTAGATGGAGGATTTACTCATGTGGCGTTGAACAGAACACGACACAGGAGGGCCAAACGTGACTCAGGTGGCCTGACTGTTTATTATAAAAATGAAATTGCAAACGGAATACTTGTCGAACGCAAAGAAGGCGATGATATAATTTGGTTAAAGTTTCTGAAAGAATTCTTTGGCTTAGACGCAAATATGTATGTATGTCTTTGTTATGTAGTACCGTTAGGATCTCCAAGAGTACCAGAAGTAGAAACTGATGTTTTTGATAGAATTTTCACATTTCTCTGCGATAAAGCCAATATTGACAACGGTAGTATATTTGTACTGTGTGGTGATTTCAACGCTCGAACAAAAAATCTAGCAGATTTTGTTTTACAGGATGATAATTCGTATTTACCAACTGACGATGATTATGTTGAAGATGATTATATACCACGAGTTTCAAAAGATGTAGCTAAACCGAACGAAAACGGATGAAGACCCTAATAAACAAAAAAGACATGCTGAATGAAACCGATGTTAATCAAGTCGTCGGGCTTTTTACTAATGCCATCAAGGCATGTGCAGAAAATTTGTTTCTGAAAAAGCTTAACCGCCGGAAATCAGTGACAGCATGTAGACATAAAGCAAAACAAATACCGCATTATTCGTATGACTGCAAAGTAAAACGTAATCAATTCTTCAAAGCACTAAACAAGTACAGATTAGAACAAACTGAGTGTGCACGTGTTAACATGACTAATGCACGAACAGAATTTAAAAAAGCGTACGAGAATGGCGTAGAGAATGCGCAGTGAGCGAAACCAAACAATTATTAGAGGCGCAATATAGAAATACCAAAGAGTACTGGAAACTACTAAAATCAGCAGGAAAGAACCAAACCAATAATATTTGCCTGGCGGAATTCGCAGATATTTTCAAAGAAATAAATTGCCCGAGCAGTGAATTTTTCACGGCGGACGAAGATATTCGAAATACTGTAATTGATTATCAAAATAGTACCGGTATGCAGACAGCGTTTGACGAGTTAAACGCGGAAATTTTAGAGGCGGAAGTGCGTAGGCGATACAGCAATTAAAGAATGGAAAAAGCGCTGGACCGGATTTATTGTTAAATGAATTTTACATTTGCGTTGTTGATGAATTATTAGAGCATATTTGTCTTCTGTTCAACGGTATATTTAAAAGTGGCATTTTCCCAAAAGCATGGTCAGAAGGTATCATTGTACCCTTACACAAAAAGGGCAATATAAACGATGTTAGAAATTATAGGGGTATTACCCTTCTTAGCACATTGGGTAAATTATTCACAAGGGTTTTAAACAATAGATTAAGTAATTGGGCAGAAAATAATTATGTATATGTCGAAGCACAAGCTGGCTTTAGAGCTGGTATCGGTACAGTGGATAACTTATTAGCTTTAAATGGACTAATTACCCAGTCATTGAAAAAGAATAAACATAAATTATATTGCACTTTTGTAGATTTTTCCAAGGCTTTTGATTACATTGTACGAGACTGCCTTTGGTATAAATTATTAAAGATAGGGGTCAAAGGAAATATAGTTAACATAATAATGTCAATGTACCAAGGGGTAAATACCTGTGTAAGATCGAACGCGAAATTATCAGAGAGCTTTGCGTGTTTAACGGGAGTACGGCAGGGCGAAAGCATATCCCCTTTTCTGTTCAGCATGTACTTAAACAATCTTGAAGATGAGCTTTCAAAATCAGAATGTGAGGGGATAGATCTAACAACTCTTAAGCTTTTTCTGTTGTTATATGCTGATGACATAATACTTTTTTCTGAAACCGGGAAAGGTATGCAGCAAGCGCTTGATAACTTACACGCTTACTGCAATATGTGACGCTTAACGGTAAACGTTGAAAAAACTAAGGTCATGATCGGGGAGGACGCTTATGCAAATCTGATAGATGGGTTTTGGGACACACTAGGTCGAAGTTGTTAATAAAATAAAATATTTGGGTATTGTATTCACATCTAGTGGGTCTTTCAACGAAGCACAGAAGTGCCTAGCCGAAAAAGGGCAAAAGGCGGTATTTGCACTGCATAAATATTGTAGCAAATTTATAAATCTTAATCCAGCTCATTATTGTAATTTATTTGATAAACTTGTATTACCTGTGCTTTGTTATGGGTGTGAGGTATGGGGATTCCACCGTGGAGACGAAATAGAAAGATGCCATCTCAGATTCTGTAAACAGTTATTAGGCGTTAAACAAAGTACCCCAAGTAGCACTGTATACGGGGAACTTGGAAGGGTACCACTAAGGATAACTATGGAAATACGAATATTAAAATATTGGTTTAAACTTCTAAATTCAGAACCAAACAGAATTGCCAGATGTATATATAATGTACTGTATCGTGAGCTAAATGAATGAGCAAGTATCAATAATTGGGCAAACAGTTTGAGGAATATGTTACGTAATAGAGGTTTTAACGATGTTTGGTTAGCGCAGGGCAGAGGAATCGATGTAAATATTTTTATTAATGGTTATATACAGAAAGCAACTGACAATTTTCTGCGGGGATGGAGGGGACAGCTAGAGGCCAGCAATGAAACGAAATTATATAAGAATGTTGCTGTTGATCCGTCATGTAAGTTTTATCTGGATATGGTTACAATACCGAAATTTCGCAAAGCGATGACCAGGTTACGAACTAGCTCTCATAGACTCCGTATTGAAACTGGTAGGTGGAACAAACATTTCCCTATTCCGATGGCAGATAGAAAGTGCAATTTCTGTAACATTGTGGAAGATGAGTTTCATTTTATATTAGTTTGCCCAATTTACAAATATCTACGAAAACAATATCTAAAACAATATTATTGGAATAGGCCCAGCATATATAAGTTTCACGAACTACTGCAATCATGCACCACAAGTACAATTATAAGAAAACTGGCTGCCTTTATTCATTATGCGTTTGCGCTTCGAGACGAATACATGACCAAAGTTTATCGCATTACACTGAATCCATGCATCTTACTCACACATATACATAGGAATATACTTGTTAGTTCCTGTGTCTATTTATTCTGTCTGTCTTTCTGTTTTCATCTTTATGTTTTACCTTGTGTCATAGCTAGTCTTTCGTGCTTGGAAACTATTATATCTATCTGCTCCTCATCACCATTTTCAGCGACTCTACTGATAGCGCTGCAGGGTTCTTGGATGGCCGAATTAATTAAAGTTGACGTCATCATTATATGTTATCAATACGTCATAATAATTTCACGATCACCGGCTTCATAATCTATTTGTCGTCGTTTAGAGTTACATACCGACTGAAAAACCCAATAAACTAAATCTGACAACGCAGTGGCATGATCTTGAGAATCGCTGTGTGTGATAGTCTAGCGTCATGAGTGGATAATTTATATGCGTCAGAGTGACTGTGTAGGGTGCGTGCACGTGGGTGTGCGTGTGTAGGCAGGGATGAGTGAAGTGAGGGTTGGGCATATGTGTGGGTGATTTGATACAGAAAACGTGAAGACAAATCTGTCAGCTCATCTGTATTTGTAATTTCAAAAAGTTGCAATCTCATCTAGTGAATATCGTTTAATGTATTACTGTCATCAATCGAATTAGTTTCAAAATATTCAACAGCAAATAAATGCATCAAAGAAATAAAAACACTGTAATTATACATACAACTCATACACGATATAGCATAAGGACAACAGAGTGAGCAGGTCACCAATCGAATTAGTTCCAAAGATGTTCTAATATTATAAATTCTGTTGGGTATTTTGAGGCTGGTTGTTTGGTGGGTGTTGGTGCCACAGGTAGAAGCACCTCGCTGGTCCGAATGGTTCCAAAATACGCAACAGCTTTCTATGCATAGTTACTTGGTGTCGTCATTTGGAGATCACTTTGCTGTAGTGTATTTACGGGTGACCTGGAATATCTCGTGGTATGGTTGATTTGCACTGCATATCATTTATATATTTTGAAAGCTCAATTATTTTTGCAACTAAATGCAATAGCCTAAATATATTCGTACTGTATTAGTGTATTAACAACTTGTAGTTTACTAATCTTATTGCATATTTTCGTAACGATATTGTACACCGCCGTACGCCTCCGTATGTGGGAATGTGCGTTTTGTGCGTGCGCTTTTGCATGTGTCTGTGTGCGTGTGAAAGTGCGTGTGTGCGTGCGTGCGTGCGTGTGTGCGTGCGTGGGTGCATGCGTGCGAGCGTGTGTGCGCACGCGCAGGAGTGCCTGCACGTGGGATTGCGTCTGCGAGCATGTATATGATTGGGTGTGAGTTCGTGTGTGTATACGAGTGTGCATGGGCGCATGTGCGTGTGTGAATGCGTTGGTGGTGTGCGTTCGAGTGTCTGGCACGTGCGTGTCTGTGCGCGTGAGTGCGTTTCTGTGAAGAGAGGAAATGCACCATTTGCGTAAAAGATGATATGGGGACGAGTTCCATTACATATTTAGCTGTAGTTTTTTTAAACAAACCCGACAAGAATTACTACCTCCATATTACTATATAAGACCTAACTTCTTCAAATTCCATAAGCTCTTCTCCACCAATAATGCAAAGTTGCTATCCAAAATCTGCCGCCTTATTAGAGTGATTACTACCTATTTCCAACGTGGATGAAACCGCCGCCCAAGCACAAACTGATAAACGCGGACAAACAAATAAGGAACTGATTAATTGACGATGGCGATCATAATAATAATAATAATAATAATAATAATAATAATAATAATAATAATAATAATAATAATAATAATAATAATAATGAATTATCAATGTACAAATTAAGCACACCGCCTACTATGTAATATATAATGTTCCCCATATGTCACTGTGTGACCTGGGAGTAATAAAGAAACTTGAACTTGAACTAAGATTTCTTTTAGATTTGAATGTGAGTCGTAAGAATTCTTTTAGATTTGAATGTGAGTCGTAAGAATTCTTTTAGATTTGAATGTGAGTTGTAAGAATTCTTTTAGATTTGAATGTGAGTTGTAAGAATTCTTTTAGATTTGAATGTGAGTTGTAAGAATTCTTTTAGATTTGAATGTGAGTTGTAAGAATTCTTTTAGATTTGAATGTGAGTCGTAAGAATTCTTTTAGATTTGAATGTGAGTCATAAGAATTCTTTTAGATTTGAATGTGAGTTGTAAGATTTCTTTTGGATTTGAATGTGAGTCGTAAGAATTCTTTTAGATTTGAATGTGAGTCGTAAGAATTCTTTTAGATTTGAATGTGAGTTGTAAGATTTCTTTTAGATTTGAATGTGAGTAGTAAGAATTATTTTGGATTTGAATGTGAGTCGTAAGAATTCTTTTAGATTTGAATGTGAGTCGTAAGAATTCTTTTAGATTTGAATGTGAGTTGTAAGAATTCTTTTAGATTTGAATGTGAGTTGTAAGAATTCTTTTAGATTTGAATGTGAGTTGTAAGAATTCTTTTAGATTTGAATGTGAGTTGTAAGAATTCTTTTAGATTTGAATGTGAGTCGTAAGAATTCTTTTAGATTTGAATGTGAGTCGTAAGAATTCTTTTAGATTTGAATGTGAGTTGTAAGATTTCTTTTAGATTTGAATGTGAGTAGTAAGAATTATTTTGGATTTGAATGTGAGTCGTAAGAATTCTTTTAGATTTGAATGTGAGTCGTAAGAATTCTTTTAGATTTGAATGTGAGTTGTAAGAATTCTTTTAGATTTGAATGTGAGTTGTAAGATTTCTTTTAGATTTGAATGTGAGTAGTAAGAATTATTTTAGATTTGAATGTGAGTCGTAAGAATTCTTTTAGATTTGAATGTGAGTCGTAAGAATTCTTTTAGATTTGAATGTGAGTTGTAAGAATTCTTTTAGATTTGAATGTGAGTTGTAAGAATTCTTTTAGATTTGAATGTGAGTTGTAAGAATTCTTTTAGATTTGAATGTGAGTAGTAAGAATTCTTTTAGATTTGAATGTGAGTTGTAAGAATTCTTTTAGATCTGAATGTGAGTTGTAAGAATTCTTTTAGATTTGAATGTGAGTTGTAAGAATTCTTTTAGATTTGAATGTGAGTTGTAAGAATTCTTTTTGATTTGAATGTGAGTTGTAAGAATTCTTTGAGATCTGAATGTGAGTTGTAAGAATTCTTTTAGATTTGAATGTGAGTTGTAAGAATTCTTTTAGATTTGAATGTGAGTTGTAAGAATTCTTTTTGATTTGAATGTGAGTTGTAAGAATTCTTTTAGATTTGAATGTGAGTTGTAAGAATTCTTTTTGATTTGAATGTGAGTTGTAAGAATTCTTTGAGATCTGAATGTGAGTTGTAAGAATTCTTTTTGATTTGAATGTGAGCTGTAAGAATTCTTTTAGATTTGAAAGTGAGTTGTAAGAATTCTTTTAGATTTGGATGTGAGTTAAAACATAGTTGCATAAATTGGCCTGGCCAATTTACGAAACAGTGTTACAAATCACATTTAAATCTAAATGAATTGTTACAACCCACATTCAAATCTTAAAACATTGTTAGCTCTTCTGGCCTGAAAGGCCATGAGAGCTTATGCCATGGCTACCATCCGTCGTCCAACCATATGTTGGTAATCTATCGTCCCTCGTCAACTTTTTCTTTTATATGTCTTCTTAAGAACTTCTGGGCCGATATTCACCAAATTTGTCACATAGCATCCTTGTGTTATAGCAAGACTGTAGATATGCAGCTCATTTGATGATTTCTGCGGTTGCCATCTTGGACTTTTGCGCTATTTTCAGAAACACCTTTAAACATCTTCAAACCCGCTTTGTCGGTTGATTAGAAATGCAATAAACTTCAAAGGGATGAAGAAAGTTTATTCAAGAAAACCTGATTGATCAATTTGTTTGGTCTTGGATTTGCGAGAATCTCCAGGAAATCAGTTAGAAAACTACTCTTCAGTAACTGTGTGACACATTAAAAAAATGTGGCTGGAAGGCCCTCGTATGGTAGACGTTAAAACACATATACAGAAATTTGATTGGTCAGTTTTTCTCGACAACAATAGCGAATTTCCTTAAAATCCTCACGAAATCAGTTAAAGGATGAGTCATCGGTAACCGTTTGGCATTTTTCAACTAGGCTTGGCTGGAAGGACATTAGCGTCGTAAAATTCAGAAAAAACTTAAACCGTTAACAAATATTACTCCTCAAATGGCTCGACGACTCGACGATAATTTTTACTTTTAAAATTATAATTTCAGCGTTTTTGGCCAGAATTTCAGATCTTCTAACAAAAAAATCGCATACAAATCATAAAACATTAACTCAATTCATATTCAAATTACAAAATATTGTCTAAAGGCACATTCACATATTAATCATGGATTCGACATGCATTCAAATTGTAAAATATTGTTTCAGCTATCGTTCAAGAACCTGTTTTCAATCAACATTCAAATCTTCAAACATTGGTGCAAATGGCATTGAAATCTTTAGCATGTTTCGAGTTTACTTTATTACATCCAGGCTACACAATAGCATATGGAGGTGTACTTCCTTGTCTGCCATTCAAATCTCACTTCATTAGTTCCACTCGCATTCAAAGCTTAGAACATTGACTCAACCCACAATCAAATCGAGAGAGAGGGAGGGAGGGAGGGAGGGAGGAGGGCGGGAGGGAGAGAGAGAGCGAGAAGAGAGAGAGAGAGAGAGAGAGCGCGCGATAGAGGCAGGGAGGGAGGGAGGCAGGAGGGAGGGAGAGAGAGAGGGGAGGGGGAGGGAGAGAGATAGAGCGAGAGAGAGAGAGAGAGAGAGAGAGAGAGAGAGAGAGAGAGAGAGAGAGAGAGAGAGAGAGAGAGAGAGGTGTGGGGGAGATGGGTGGGGGATGGGAGGTGGTGGAGGGGCGGGGGCGGGGCGGCGGGAGGAGATGGAATCTGGGAATATTTAGACGAGCTCACAGTAGGATGATCATGTTCAGAGGTGTGGGCTTAGGGGTGGGGTGGGGGTCGATTCTTTATTATTTCAGTTAATCTTAAGACGAGCTTCATTCTCACATTCAAATACATTGGTAGAATCCTCGTAACATTTGAGGTACATTCTGTTTCACTTCTACGTGTAAATGTTGAGTTTACATTGCACGCGCGTGCTTAAGATAGGTATTGCTAAGCTCATTTAAGCTGTAAAAGTGAATTGAACCAGGGTAGCTGGCTAAGCATCATGGTAATGCAATCTTATAATATATTGAACACTTGCTTTTGGCGCCAACGCATTGCAGTTCTTTAGGTCGTCTCATGGAACCATAATCATTTAGTCCAAATCGTTATAAACCATATGCAATGATTTTTTATTATTTGGCCAAGAAAATCTAAATGTTTGCTTATTGAAGAGAAGACTATTTTTGAAAATTTACCACTGGAATAACTGGCTCGGTTATCGAGCCAGTCATTACAGTGGTAAATTTACAAAATATAGTCTTCCCATGACATACAAATGGCCATTCCTCAAGAGAACTACACAGGCCTGTTTTTACCGGATACAACATAAAATGGTTAAATCTTTGCTGGTGAATTTGTCAAATTTATGAATAAAATACCATTTATGTTTTTGTTTGTTTCTAGTTATCCGCCGGAGATAGGCCTACTGATGACCTGCGCATGCGCATTAGTGGGAATGATGGTGCTGATGGCGTCTGTGTTTCTCGGAGTGTCATCAAGCAAACCAAGCGGAAGCAAGCCGAAATCTTATACGAATAGCTCAACAGGAAGCGGAAGTGGACAACCAAAGAAAAAGAAGAAACGGCACAGCGCAAGCCATGCATACCGTGGAGGTGGGGGTGCTGGTTTCTTTGGTGGAAATTCAGGAGGTGGATATGGCGGTGGTGGTGGATTTAGCGGTGATGGTGGATGTGGTGATGGTGGTGGTGGTGGTGGTGGTGGTGGTGGTGGTGATGGTGGGTGTGGCGGTGGGGGAGGCTGTGGCGGTGGTGGTGGTGGTGGTGGGTGTGGCGGTGGGGGTGGTTGTGGTGGTGGGGGAGGAGGAGGATGCTGATGAGATATGTCGCTGCCGCTGTCGTTGTTGCCGCGCCGCTGCCGTGGTCCTTGTTGCCGCTGCCGGTGCTGCTTATATAACATGTAACTGAATAGAATACTGTACATAGTGCCTTTGCTGTAAATATTGTACATTTATGTACTTCACATGCCACTATGTGACGCACTGATACGTAAATAAAATGAATTGAATAAAATAGAATATCTGGCTAAGTTTTCAAGCTTTCTAAGCACAGATACGATCCTTTTGACGATAGGTAGGCCCCTAAGTGCATGAACTATCACGCACGCACGCACGCACGCACGCACGCACGCACGCACGCACGCACGCACGCACGCGCGCACGTGATGATTCATTAAATCTGTTTTCAGCTATAATTTATTAACTCTTTTAAAGGCCGGTTTTCAAGTCTGATGTCTGCCAAACATAAAATCTGAAGTCTGAAATCTGAATTTGATGTCTGATGGTTCTTCAGATTTGTGGAATTCGATCAAATCTGACCGTGTAAACCAAAAATCTGAAGTTTGATGTCTGAAGGCGAATCTGACGGGTTAAATTTCTTCATATTTTGTCTGAAGGCGTGGCCAATCACAATGCGTGCTCTGAATATGTTACCATCTTTGACATCATCAGCCAAAATGGATGCGCCCGTGTCACTTCCAATGTTGGGCGATTTTAATGAAAGATTCATAATTGAATGGCAGTAGGAGAATTGTTTGCGAGACTCGGTGGGCTTACTTTACCAAAATGCTGTCTCCTTGGCAAAGATAATGACGTCATATTTCACTTTTGGATTTTTCTTCAAATCTGATGAAAAATTTGATGGAAAAATCTGACAAAAAAATCTAATGGAAAAATCAGAAGAAAAATCCACCGGTGTATAAACCGATTGTGAAAAAGGTATACATACGTTTTAATTTTAACTATGTAAATTTTATAACCAAACTTCCTAATTGGATCGCCAGACATTGGTGACTAACACAGGCGGTCTCTTCTCACAGGTTAGCTAACAAGGAAAATGCATTTTCTCGGCCTGAAAGATAACCTACAGTTCAGAAATAAACTTACCTGTTTCCAAAATAAAAACAGGTTAGTTAAAACAATGTGTTTTGTTGAATATTTTGAACATAATTAGACGACATTGTTACATTAGGAATCAATGTCTTCCAATGCAATTAAGTTCAATATATTGAACAGAACATTTTACGTTATTTCTGAGCTGTACTGTATTATTTATGGCTTGGTCTTTAGATTTTCTCGTAAAAAATTTCCATTTGCAGGCCAAGAGAAGACTATTGTTGACAATTTACCACTACAATGACTGGCTCGTCAATGACTGGCTGGTAAATTGTCCAAAATAGTCTATTCTTGGTCAGCAAATGGACATTTATCAGTACCACTACGGAAGCCGTTTTTAGCTGATATGAGGGTTAAACCGTTAACGCTCAGAACCAAAAAGGACAAGCACTAAAATCAGTTACAATCTATTAATTATTCGGCTGAATATTTTGAAACTAATTTGACTGGGAGCTGTTGCTGCGTATGACGGATTGGGATTCTGTGTCCCTAAGTTTCAAAGGGTTAAATATGTTTACGGTTATTTTGAAGAGGGTCTGCTGGGATTGGGTAGATTTTTCATCTATCCAGCATGTGTTTAAGTGACACTAGTCTTAATGTGATTGATATATTGACACCTGGAAATAACTAATCAAGTTATGGCAGGTACAATTTGTAAATAATTCTGATTATATAATTATTAAGTAAAATTTTAAAGTAAAATATATTAAGTAAAATGGAATAACATGCCATGACACATTGCCAAGTGGGTTAAACCGCAGTGCCGTGCATGCTTGAAATTCCAATCCAAAGAACCGGGTTCGATCCCGCGTTCAGGTATGCGATCAAGTTGCTAAAACCTGCTCTGTTCCATACGTCATTCACATGACACATCCTTCGGAGGGGACCGAGTATAAAGTCGTCGGTCCCATCTCGTGTGGTGTTTGTTACATGGCGGCGGTAAACCCACTCTCAGTGTCAGGCCCTGTATCGGGAGCTCAGTTGTGAATACACTCTGATAGTGAAATAGTAGACGTCAGATGTCAGCCTTGTCGTCAGTATCTCAATGATGTCATAACTGAAGCCTATAAGACGTCACTAATCTGACTAACACACGCCCACTCACATAGCTCCGCGGTATGTGGCCGTACTTGCAGTCCTTTAACATCTTTATATTTGAAGTAACATTACGGTGTAGTTTGTCGTCCGCCAATCAGATTTCATTTATTTCTTATTGAGCAATTTCATTTGCTGTGACCCCCAGCTCATTTATATTTATGAAGTTTCGTTAACTTAGCGCAGACGACAAACAACTTCGTGAATGTGACCTGTTTAACAGGGACCCGGCCTATACGCCATCAACACGAATATAGCGCAGACAACAAATGAAGAAACAAACGGATGCGGTGGCTTCGTGTGGTGGTTACATTTAGGACTGCTTAACCAGAGAACCCGTTTGGCGCCTGAGCTGTCATTGAAAACATGGGTTATTTCCTTCAGTGCTCGCTGCCTCTCCGCCCAGGAGTATAAATGGGTACCAATAATAGACTGAAATAAAAACAAGCCTAGATATAGCGTGAATGGGACTCAATACTGGAGCAGAGCGGGAGGGCGAGGCCCGTGCCATGGGACGATGGACCTCAATGCGCAGCATAGCTTACAACCCGCTCTAACAACCTACGTCGCAGCTTTCTGCGACACTATCTGTGGCGCCCTGGGGCATGTGCTCGAAGCTATCGTTATGCTTAACGACGTCGTTACGATGGCGTTCATTGATTTTCGCTGTGCTGGAAGCTGTCGTTAAAGGTAAGATTTCTTAACGACGTCGTCCATTTACCGACAGCTCAGACCCTATCGGTAAGGTGTCGTTTATTCATTGATTTGTCGTTATCCGAGAAATCGTGCAATTGTCTGCCTATTCACGTGTTTATATCACATAAACTTATCTAATACGTTCGTTTATTAAACATGGCAGTGACATTATTTCAAATTCAACAAGATTTGCGACATCACCGCCGACATCAAGTGCCGAGAGCAGTTAGGGATAGGCTGAATCCCGTAGATGTTATGACGGATGAACAATTAATTGAACGATATACATGTAGAATGGACAGAGATTCGATTTTATTTTTGTGTGATCAGTTGAAGGAAGACCTCCAAAGACCTACACGTCGGTCACAGTCATTGCCGGTTTCATTACAAGTTGTAGGTGCGTTGAGGTATTTCGCTACTGGTAGCTTCCAAGCGGTTACAGGTGATGTTCGCGGCATCAGCAGATTTTCCGTATCACGATGTGTACACAGCGTGTCTCTTGCAATAGTAAATAGGTTAACACATCGATATATCAAATTCCCATCGGACCCAGCAGACATTAAAGCCACAAACGAAGGCTTCTACAATCTTGGAAATTTTCCTAATGTTTATGGTGCATTAGATGGAACACTTATCCCGATTAGGGCGCCCAGTCAGGATGAACATCTGTACTATAGTCATAACGGTTATCATGCCATAGACGTACAGTGCGTGTCAGCTTCTAATGGTCGTTTTCTTGATGTTGTTGCTAGATGGCCAGGTGCAACTCAGGATGCTTTAATCTGGAGGAATTGTGAACTCGCAAATCAGTTTGAGGGAGGACATAT
Organism: Chaetoderma sp. LZ-2023a; assembly: GCA_034401795.1. Taxonomy (NCBI): domain Eukaryota; kingdom Metazoa; phylum Mollusca; class Caudofoveata; order Chaetodermatida; family Chaetodermatidae; genus Chaetoderma; species Chaetoderma sp. LZ-2023a. The sequence continues at coordinate 100,589,223 of CM067371.1, forward strand.
TACAGGAGGGTGGCTGTTAGGGGATTCTGGTTATCCGTTGCTACTGTGGCTGTTAACTCCACTTCCAAACCCAGCAACAAGACCTGAGAGATCGTACAACAAAGCCCACAACACTAGCAGATGTTCAATCGAGAGAGGTTTTGGAGTGTGGAAATCGCGATGGCACAAATCTGGCGGCTGTATGATGTTTGTGGCCCAAAGATGTATCAATGTCATAATTGCAACAGCTGTCTTAGAAAATATCTGTAAAGAGAGACATATGCAAGACCCAGAAAGCGCTGAAGATGCAGTGCAGCCAGAAGAAGATGTTGAAGAATTTGAAGATGATAATCCACTGCGGGAAGATGGTAACAGGACGCGAAATGAACTAATACAGAATTATTTCACTAACTAAAGGTATAATATAAACATACCGACGCCGAAACATTAAACCATCGCATTTGCTTGGCATTCTGTCTGGGCAATAGTCTGTCTTTCTGTTTGATTGCCTGATTGTGTGCTGATTGCAAACTGGGTTGTCTGTGTGTCTGTCTGTATGTCTGTCTGTGTGTCTGTCTGTGTGTCTGTCCGCACTGATATCTCGGAAACTACTGGTCCGATCTAGCTGACATTTTCAAACAACGAAGGGTCTTGGGTCCACTCGCGTTATTCCGTGTTTCATCGTGATACGATGAAAAACCTCCGAATCCACATCAGATCAAAATCCGAATTAATTGATATCTTGAAAACTAACGATACGATTTTGCCCAGATTTTAAAACAGGAATGATAAGATTAGCAGTACCTCGGACTGAATCAGAAAAAAATCCGAAACTACGTAAAATCTGATTTTTTTAAATTGACAAAAACGGGAAACGTATGATCAGATACAATGCTCTCTTTGGCCTTGACCTTCCTGTAAGATGATATGACAATGTTTATATAGATTATAGACCTACCTGCCACGTGGCCTGAATATGACAATGAAAATCATGATTTATTGTTTTCTTAATGCTTTGTAAGAAGTTAATCCGAGAACCAAATATATTGAAAGTCTAGTGAATCGTTACAGTTCTGTAGTTTCTTGATATATATAATTTTTCTCCATTCAAATTATCAACCAAAATTTAATAACAGGTATTTTGCTATACGTTCGAGTATAACCAGTACCAACACCATTTTTGATAACACAGGTTTGGCATATTAAACACGGCTCAAGAATCAGTATGTGTTGTAGGAAATAATGAAACAGGTGATTAACATTTTAGAGCCACATCAGACAATTTAACTGGTTTGAAATGGTCTTGGGCAATGCACATCTGTGGTTCAAGAAAATAATATATTTTGAAAAACAATCTACCATTGGATTTTAGTACAATAACCGACTCAGTCATTCCAGTGGTAAAAATATTTTTCTCTTAATCTGCAAATTGATATTTAAAATGAGATATATATTTAGAAAGAAATTGACAGTGCCGGGATTCGAACCGACAACTGGCATCCATCGCCTGCACAGGAGTTCAAAGTCATATCCATGGAGGCACGCCGACAAGTTAATAGACTCGCTTTGTGACACAGCTTTTATGTCTTCAGATAATCCTACGCACTGTCGAATTCATTTTGGCTGTTTTGACGGCAAAAAGAAATTTGTGAAATGGGAAAGTACACCAATATAATGAAATTATTTCCATTAACAAATCCGCCCATCCACCCACTGGTCTAATTGTTATGCTAACTAAAGCTAAAAGCTTAAGTAAATGAGAACAAGATTTTCACATGAGTTGCGCATATATTATGAGTCAGTTGTGCTAGAACGCAATAATATTTAACTACTCTTTCTGGTGTGTGTAGGGTGGGTGGTGAAGTGTATGGAAGATGGCGGTGTCAAGCTTAAAAAATTCTCAAAGGTTAGACTATTGTCAATGAAATTATCAAATGGTCAATATGTCATACTCTTTGTGATTAGGGATGGCGCATACTACATATTACACTTTTCATTACCTGGCAATGGATTCATGTGCGCTAGTTAGGATGCTGCCATTATTTTTATCATCATCATCATCTTCTGCATGTTGGCTACAAATGGCTTCCTGGGTGGGTTCGGTTGACTGTTGGCCATCAGGCTCACATGGTGGTCTCTTGGGTTCATTGGATGAATGATCATCTACAAGTAGTACATCATGTCTATCGTCTATAATGTGATCAGTTGATGCAGATACATGCGCTAAAACATCAAATCCTCCTGTGATGCCTGTAACAGCAGTTTCGCCTATGATCGCAATAACCTTTTCATCAGGTGGTGTTAAAATTACAATTTTGCCACCACCACCGGTTTTCTTTTGTGTCTTCCGTCGTTTCTGTTCTGTCATCTTCACGACGGAAGACCAATCCCGCCATTTTTTTCTCAATTCATCTACGTTTCTACGTGCTGTGCCCACAGCATTACCACTAGTCGCTACCGAGAGCCACGCCTCCTTTTTCAAGTCATTTGTGACTGTGTCACTGAATTTCTTAAATGGTACACGCTGTCGACTACCCACAGCATCAACCAAGGCTTCTAGTTCAACTTAATTGAATTTTGGTCTGCGCTTAGAAGGATTATTCGATTGCTCGTTGTCAGACATGGCGCAATACAACACTATATAACTAATGAAACGCGATTCCTACATGCAAAACCCGTGCGGAGTGAAACCACAGCATACACATGATTTGGTTACGTCACTAACGACAGCGAACAGGCATTTCTAGCGACAGGATTTAAACGACACTGTAACGAACAGAAACCGACAGCTTTGTCTAACTGTCGGTCACACTGTCGCTACGGTGTCGTTAGCAGTGATAACGACGTCGCTAAACGCCTTACTAACGACAGCTTCGAGCACATGCCGGTTCGCTATCTAGACTGTCTGTAAATATGTTATAAATAATTATAGAAACACCTCCAAGGGAGATGTGTCCGTGATCTTTACTGAGCAGCGATACTTTCGGTCGGGACGGTACTCCGTTACAAAGTAGGACATTACGAAATACCATACATGCCATGTAATTTTCTGATTTTCCAATATGATTATCATATGAATACTGTTGTGCACAGTTATAAAAAGAGTTCCTTCCGTGAATTATTTAGGAACTTTCGAGTACTCTACGCAGCCCAGCTACCACACTTTCATATCAACTATCAAAATAATGTATCGGCCGTGTTAATAATCTACATGCTCCTTTCTCAGGCCGGTGATGTAGAAACTAATCCAGGCCCCACCAACAGTAGTGATATTTCTATTGCTCACCTCAATGTATGTGGCCTTAAAGATAAAATCCATCTTATTGAAGCTAATTTGTCCCAGTTTGATAGTATTGCTGTTACTGAAAGTCACCTCATGCCAAATATCAACACTAATACCATTAAACTGCCAGGCTTCCAGGAGCCGTA
>CM067371.1:100597630-100631852 GCA_034401795.1 Chaetoderma sp. LZ-2023a
CTTTTACAAGTATGCGAATCTATCAGGATAGATAAATGTCGAAAGAGTAAAAACTAATTTTATTAAGCAGATACTTAGAGTAAAACGCAGTACACCAAAATATATGCTGCTTGGAGAAACTGGTGAAATGCCCCTTTTGATACAAGCTAAGCACCGTGTGATAAATTTCTGGCTAAAAATCACCTGCGGAAAACAAACAAAACTATCAGCGAAGATTTATAAGTATATGTATGCAGCCCTTCTACAGGACGGGACAGAGTACAGGTGGTTAACCCAAATTAAAGACATCCTGGATGAAACTGGATACAGCTACGTATGGACACAGCAAAACACGCAAAATATAAACAACACATTGAAAAATATAAATCAGAGAATAAAAGATCAATATATACAAGGATGGGCAGGTGAAATGTCAAACTCATGGACGGGTTAAAACGTATCATGCTTTTAAAATCAAATACGAAAATGAACCGTAGCTACTTAGCTTACTAGATCATAACAGAATCACACTTACACACTTTCGAATGGCAAACCACTATTTACCAATTGAAACAGGACGCTGGGAAGGAATAGCACGAGATGAACGAAAATGTAATCTCTGTGAGCTTAATGACATAGGAGATGAATATCATTATTTATCTGTGATCATTTTAATAACCAACGAAAACTACTACTATCGAAATATTTCTATACACACCCAAAGAAAACTACTACAAATTCAATGAACTACTTTCAAGTAATAAATCAGGATTATTAAAAAAACTATGCAAATTTATTAAATTGATAACACAGGAATTTAAAGATCAAAGAAAAGAAAAACCTAAACAAAAACAAAAAAACAAGAAAAGCAAAATCAACAACAACAACAACAACAACAACAACAACAACAACAACAACATCAACAACAACAATGATAACGACGACGACAACAACAATATCAACAACAATATCAACAACAATACTATCAACAACAACGACAACGACGACAACGAAGACGATGACAAATATCACGGCAATGACAACGACAATTGTACGATATAATGATCTATATAACGCTTCCTCCACGTTCACATAATTATTTTTATACATATTCCCCATATATCATTGTACAGATGATCTTGGTGTAATAAAATCGTGTCGTATCGTATCGTATTGTATCATAGGAAATGATTTGATTTATTGATTCCACATTAGGCCATAGGCCCTTGAGTGTACAGAGTATAAAACTACAATGACGGTCAGCTATTATATACGTTCATAAACAATAAATTAATAAATGCATTGATTATCCCTAAAGTCAAAATATGTACACTATACAATAGATTATGCCTGATTATCGATTTCCAGAAAGCTATACAGATGAGCTGTTGCGTATCTTGAGGCTAAGTTGACTGGGCGCCGGTGCTGCCTAAGGCAGCAACAGCGCCCAGTCAGACCAGCCTCAAATCATCCAACAGCATGTCTATTAAATAGCAAAGAATTACAAAGACATACAATTTATACAACGTGTCAGACTCTTTGAGATTTGATGACTGTCTATATGGAACCCTTTGTGACATAATGATTGTGACGTCATCACACACGCGCGGAACTGATTATGACGTCATACTAGGTCAGATGATGAATGGATACTTTGGAAAGGTGAATTCGTACGTGTCAGACTATTAATCGTTTAAGACTGACTATATCGAGGCATTCATGGCGTCATGATTGTGACGTCATCTTACAGATCACGTAGTTGATTATGATGTCATATGATTAAGGGTCCATTTTACCATATATATGTGTGTGTGTGTGTGTGTGTGTGTGTGTGTGTGTGTGTGTGTGTGTGTGTGTGTGTGTGTGTGTGTGTGTGTGTGTGTGTGTGTGTGTGTGTGTGTGTGTGTGTGTGTGTGTGTGTGTGTGTGTGTGTGTGTGTGTGTGTGTGTGTGTGTGTGTGTGTGTGTGTGTGTGTGTGTGTGTGTGTGTGTGTGTGTGTGTGTGTGTGTGTGTGTGTGTGTGTGTGTGTGTGTGTGTGTGTGTGTGTGTGTGTGTGTGTGTGTGTGTGTGTGTGTGTGTGTGTGTGTGTGTGTGTGTGTGTGTGTGTGTGTGTGTGTGTGTGTGTGTGTGTGTGTGTGTGTGTGTGTGTGTGTGTGTGTGTGTGTGTGTGTGTGTGTGTGTGTGTGTGTGTGTGTGTGTGTGTGTGTGTGTGTGTGTGTGTGTGTGTGTGTGTGTGTGTGTGTGTGTGTGTGTGTGTGTGTGTGTGTGTGTGTGTGTGTGTGTGTGTGTGTGTGTGTGTGTGTGTGTGTGTGTGTGTGTGTGTGTGTGTGTGTGTGTGTGTGTGTGTGTGTGTGTGTGTGTGTGTGTGTGTGTGTGTGTGTGTGTGTGTGTGTGTGTGTGTGTGTGTGTGTGTGTGTGTGTGTGTGTGTGTGTGTGTGTGTGTGTGTGTGTGTGTGTGTGTGTGTGTGTGTGTGTGTGTGTGTGTGTGTGTGTGTGTGTGTGTGTGTGTGTGTGTGTGTGTGTGTGTGTGTGTGTGTGTGTGTGTGTGTGTGTGTGTGTGTGTGTGTGTGTGTGTGTGTGTGTGTGTGTGTGTGTGTGTGTGTGTGTGTGTGTGTGTGTGTGTGTGTGTGTGTGTGTGTGTGTGTGTGTGTGTGTGTGTGTGTGTGTGTGTGTGTGTGTGTGTGTGTGTGTGTGTGTGTGTGTGTGTGTGTGTGTGTGTGTGTGTGTGTGTGTGTGTGTGTGTGTGTGTGTGTGTGTGTGTGTGTGTGTGTGTGTGTGTGTGTGTGTGTGTGTGTGTGTGTGTGTGTGTGTGTGTGTGTGTGTGTGTGTGTGTGTGTGTGAGTTTTTGACTTTCCGTTATATTTGTCACGCTGCCTGGTTCGTAGCAATAGCTTGTGGTGACAAATCTAGCTGGACGTTTTTCCACATTTTCTAGTTTGTCCTGAAGAGTTATCTGATGAGAGTCCCAAACTCTACTTGCATATTCCAGAACTGGTCTAATCAGTTCCATGTATGCTTGAAGTCTGATTTCTTGGGAACAGAATGATAAATTTCTCCGCAATAGTCCTAAGGTTCTGATGATTTGCTGCAGATCTCAGTGATGTGTTTGTTCCAGCTTAGGCCATTAGTGATGTTGACGCCCAGGTACTTTACCGATGAAACAAAACATAGACGGGTTTTGGTTTGTAGTCGAATTTGATGGTTTGTACCGAGTAGATTAAGCTCTATCCAACTATCATTGATATAGAAGTTATTGGTTTGATTGGCGTCTATCGAGTCTCTGATTTCAGGTCCCATTCACGTCGGATCTAGGCTGTTTTTATTTCAGTCTATTATTGGTAACTTCCCCCAGCTTCTACACTGGTACTCAGTTATACTCCTGGGTGGAGAGAGGCAAGGAGCGAAGGAGATTGCCCATGTTTCCAACGACGGTGAGATAGTGCACAGCTTATGCGTGAACCGGGTTCTCGGGTTAAGTAGTCCTGAGGACTAGCCACTACACCAAGCCACCACCGTATCATTGTTATACAAGTCCCATTCACGCCAGGTTCAAAACGGTATTAATGTCTTTATTGGGCTGAATTTTTGTTGTTGAAGTTTTGATTGTAAACGGCTTTCTTTTTCGTGACACCAGCGGCCCTAAACCCAAGAGTAAAAATGGGGAGGGATTGGGGATGACTGCTCCATATAAAATGAAGAAAGGAAACTTGGTGCGGTGAGATCGCATTTCTTTCATTGATAAGCTGCTTGTATCTAACAATATGAATAGAGGAAAGTCAGTAATGGACCTTTCCGGTTTTCGCTATGTCCGGCCCATCTCTAACTAAGCTCCTCCCACACCTCACTCGTGTTGGGATCAATCGATCTCTGAACACCCTGACTAACAATTTCCAAAAAACTACACAGGTAAGCTGCTGAATATTTAGAAACTAATTTGACTGGGTGCTGTTGCTGCTTAAGGCAGCAACAGCGCCCAGTCAAATTAGTTTTAAAATATTCAACAGCATGTTTATTAAATAGCAAAGAATTACAAAGACATACAATTCATACAACGTGTCGGACCATTGGAGTGTTGGTGGCGCCTATATGGAACCCTTTGTGACGTAATGATTGTGACGTCATAATACACGCGCTGAGATGATTATGACGTCATACGAGGGCTGATGATGGATGGATACTCTGGAAAGGTGAATTAAATGGCCATTGTCGACCCCCAAGCCCTTTAATAAAAGATTAACCCTTTAAATTCCAACCTCCTTAAACATGATATGTCCTATTGAAAATTAATCAACTGGATATTTTAAAGATAGGCTAACTGAAATATTGCCTGGCTTGATGCGATTCAACATTCAGTCAGATTGTATTTAAAATAAACAGTATAATTTCATATAATGTAAAAATAAATTGTAATCTGTCAGTAAATGGGCTAAGAGTGAAACATGTATATCTTTTTATTAAGCTCTATATGCCTATGTCCAGGCGGGCACGGAAAGAAATAGCCATTTTCCTGTTACACAATAAGCCCATACTGTTATGGCTGTAATAACACCTTGTATAATACTGAGCCATTTGCGTTTTAAATGGAACCGTTTTTAAGATTACTTAATTAAGATTACTATAATAAATTTGTTAAATTAATATATCTGGTATAAATGCCTATCAGTTATAGAATATAGGAATAATACTGGTAAGATGCCAGAATGGCTGAGTGAAATGTGTAACTCCAGATTACGCATTCAAATTTGACCCCAGGTCGGGTGTCAAAGCCCGAGTGCAATAAAGAGAAATACGGAGAATATGAGAAAAGGCTAATGAGGTATACGCCCCCACCACCACCACTTACACGCAGGTAGACTTGTAACAACAAGTCAAGCTGGTTGGCATGAAAATAACAGAACACCAAGTCTTGAAGCAAGGTTATAGTGAAGTCTATAATCATTCTGTGCGGAAATATGATATTGTTCTGTTATTCTCAGGTAAGCACAACTGTTCACTTATTTATTAGCTCACCTGGCTTGAAAGGTCAAATGAGCGTATGCCATGGGGCCCCTCCGTCGTCCGTCTATCGTCCCTCATCCGTCTGTCGTTCGTATGTCGTCAGTCAACTTTTTCTTTAAACAACGTCTTCTCAAGAGAAATAGACATAATAATAATAATAATAATAATAATAATAATAATAATAATAATAATAATAATAATAATAATAATAATAATAATAATAATAGAAACAGGATATGCTCCAGGATGTTATCATATTTATAATTGTTATATTTAGCAAGAGAATAAATCAAAATCAAATTTAATCAAATCAGATTTCAATTATATTTAACATCAAGCATTGTTATGACATAGAGATTCAAGTTTGTTCAATGGAAGCCGATCGGCCCAATTTGGCTAGCGGCCATCTTGGATTTTGGCCGATGTTAGAAACGTCTTTGAAATTCGTTTTCTCCGAAACCGCTTGGGGGATCAAATGGAAACTCAGGAACGATCATCTGGAGCAACAGCTGAACCAAGGTGTTCAAGGGAACCTGATTGGCCAAATGCTTCAGTGGCCATCTTGGATGACATAGTTTTCGCGATACGACTTCTTTTCTAAAACCACTGAAGTTTTTGGGATGCGATTAGGCACTAAGGCCCATTAAAGTGTGTTCAATGAAAGTTGATTTGTTAAAAAACATGGCCACCGTGGACCAATCAATATGTAGCCTGTTTTGGTGGCCCTATTTAACTTTGTATTTGATATATTTTGACGCCGCAATTCGTTTTATATAGGTTTTAGCGTATGCTGTATTCAATTTGGTCACTTGCGAAACTGCCTGATAGTTTGGAGACCATCTTGGATTATTTTCTCGCCAAAAATTTCCATACTAAAGCAATAAGAAATTTAAAATGGTTTCTCGAGAACCGCTGGACCGATTTCATTTATATTTGGCAAGAAGCACCATTAGAGCATAGAGATCCAAGTTTTTTCAATTTGACCGGCAGCCATTTTTGATTTTGCCTGATTTTTAGAAACATCTTTTAAAAAATCTGCTCTGAAACTACTTGGGGTTCGATTAAAGACTCATGAAAGGTCATCTAGTCCACAGTTGAACCAATTTTGTTCAAGGGAACTGGATTGGTTCAGTTGGTGGCCATATTGGATGGCCTAGTTTTTGTGGAACCGACTTCTTCTCCAGAACTGCTGAACGGATCGTGTTAAAATTTGGAAATATGATTAGGCGATAAGGGCCTATTAACTTGTGTTCAAGGCAAGTTGATACGTAAAAACATGGCCACCGTTGATCTATCAGAAGTTAACCTGTTTGGTGGCCATCTTGGATTTTCTGAACATTTCTGAGAAAAACATTTTAAAGACTAGCCTACTTATTAACCACATGACCAATTTTAATAAAACTTGGATAAAGCCTTTTCACAGAAATTATTGGTAAATCTTTCCAGTGATAATCTCCTTTTGTTCAGTTTTGCTAGTGGCCAATAATTCTAGGTGAGCAATACAGCCCATTGGGCCTCTTGCCTATTTATTTATTTGTGATTTAAACAACTTATACTATTTCCCATTTAGATTTTCCATTTAGATGATAAAGACAACTAATTGCTATGAGAACAGGAATCCCTGAAGGTATTAGACAGATTCATGTGTTTATTTTGATTCAATCAAATTAGTGTAATTGGTAAACTAAGCCTACCATCACTGATTGTATTTGCATCACGGTGTTTCCAGATGTAACACATGTTGGTGAATTCAAAATGAAATCACTATAAGCTACCTGGAACTGTCTTGAACAAGATGTTTCTATTGGCTGTTACTATTCAAGATAGAAACAGCTTTATTAACCCTTTAATACTCATATCAGCCAAAAAACGGCTTCACCACTGGTCTTGAGAAATGTCTATTTACAGACCAAGAGCAGCCTCTTTTTTAAAATTTACGGCTGAAATGACTGGCTCGATAACCGAGCCAGTCATTACAGCGGTAAATTTTTAAAAAGAGGCTTCTCTTGGTCTGCAAATGGACATTTCCTATGTGATAATTTAAATTTTCTTGAACAAATTCGAGGAATAAAGGGCTAAACACCATGGGCAAGTTGTATACCAGTGCTCTTTATATTGTTAGTAGTACCGCAATCACATGAGTAACTCACGTACCAAATTTGGTTAAATTCTCCTACATTTGAACTTCTACTACCACCCTGTGGCAGAGCTTAATGTGAATGTTGGCTTGCAATCCATCCATAATGGTATGAAAAACTCACATAACAAGTTTGATTGAATTCCCCCAAACGATTTCTGAGGAGATAGCCAGACAGACATACATACGGACGGAGCGAGGGGCAGATGGATGGACAGAATGACTAAGGCGATTGCAATAGCTCCTCCGTTTTTTTCAAAACCGTGGGGATATCATAATGAAACCCTCATGATGAGCGCGCGTACATGAGTGTGGTGTGGGCGGGTACTTGGGGCGGGTGGATTGGTGCCTATATGCACTTCTGTTGGGTGCATAATTAAGTACATGAACGGGTGGATATGTACTTACAACTTCGGGCTTGGTGTGTGGGTGTTTCAATATTTGTGTTGGGTGGGAAACATCCATAGGGCCTTTGATAGATATCTACTAGGGTATTATTTGTATTATCTGTGACTATATGTAGTCTATTCATATGCCGATAGGGTTAGCAAATATGTACTGGTAAGATTAGCTTTGGATGTATGGGTAGGTTTAGCTATGGGTAGAGTTAGCTTTGGCTGTGTAATGTGGATAGCTGTGTGCGTGCGCACGTGTGTGCGTGCGTGCGTGTGTGCGCGTGCTTCTTTGTAGTAGAGATGGTGTATGCCTGTAAGTGTAGCGCTTAGTGTATAAGTAGCTACGAGATAAAGGTAGCTATGGTGGTACTATAGCCATAGCCATGCATACCCTAAGAGCTACCCCTACCACGGGAGCTGTTGAGGTATGTATAGCTATGGTTGTAGAGGTAGAGATATGGTTATGTTTAGGGGTAGACATCCTACATTATCATCATAGCTACCCCATACCTACATACATACGCATATATCATAGCACATGCACATACTTATCTACCACAAGTATCTAACCATTTCCTTAGCCCAACAGCTATCCTACCACATAGCTACCTTTCTCATAGCTTTCCCAAACCCAAAACGACTCTATCCATGCCCATACGATACCCATAACGTACCTTACTCTGCCCATATGCTAAACATGCCACACCCACAGTTACACATATCACTATAGCTGGCTTGTAGATTAGACTGGTAGGAAAGGCCAACAGGTTAGTAGGTTATGCCAGTAGGGTAGATAAGTAGGCTAGTAGATTCGGCCAGTATGCTATGTCAGTAGGTTAGCCGGCCATGCTAGGCATATAGGCTAGCAGTCTAGGTTAGTAGGCGAGAACACGCTAACTACGCTAGACCAGTACTCAATGAGATTAGTTTCATAGATTTGGCTAGCAGGTTGAACAAGTAGGCTAGTAGATTCGGCCAGTAGGCGAGGCCAGTGAGTGAGGTCAGTGAGTGAGGTCAGTAGGTTAGTCAGTTAGGCTAGGTCTGTTGAATAGCCAGCTAATATGCTAAAGGCTAACCCAGTAGGCTAAGCTAAGCTAGTATGCTAGGCCAGTAGGATGTGATGACACTAGGATAGTATGTGAGGCCACTAGTTTAGTAGGCTCGGCTAATAGGATACGTTAGTCGGCTACCCGAATAGGCTCAGCTTGTATCGGGCTAGGTCAGTAGGCATGCAGCCTACACCAATAGGTTTGGCTAGTAGAATATTCTAGTTAGCTGGAACAGTAGGCTAGTAGATTAGGCTAGAATGTTTTACCAGAAGGCTAGGCCCGTATGTTAGCCTAGTAGGTTATACAATTGGGTAAGGTATGCCTTCAAGCAGGTTTGTTTTGATTTAATCAAATCAATTCACCTTTCCAGAGTACTCACCCATCATATGACGTCATAATGAACTGCGTGATGTGTAGAATGACATCATTATTAATGACGTCATGAATGACGTCGACAAGTACGTCACGAACGCATATTTGAAGACAGTATATGCGTTGCTGTACAAATTGTTTGCTTTTACTATTTAATAAATATTCTGTTGACTATTTTGAAACTAATTTGACTGGGCGTTGTTGCTGCCATAGGCAGCAACAGCACCCAGTCAAATTAGTTACAAAATAGTCAAAAGCTTCCCTGTATAGTTTTCAGGAAATTGATAGCTAGGGCATTCAGGGATCGATCAATCCCAACACGGCGAGGTGTGGGTGGAGCTTAGCTAGCGATGGGCGGGGCATAGCTAAAAATGGAAAGGTCCATTAAATCATGTAATTAAATCAAGCTGAATAAATCACCTTTTTGTTCGTTTCGATTTTTCCGATTTCTTTCTCCTCAACTCCACTCATTTGCAAGCAATATGCAAGTTCAGAAAGAGTTTATTTTGGCTAAAAGTTATGGATTGGCTGTGGCTATTGTTTAAAATAGTTAATGGGCATGGTAATACAATATTACGCTAATATAAGAACTAAGAAGGTTTGCTTCTATCAGTGCAGTTAATTAGTGAACACTTTCCTTGGTTAAAATTGTTATTTGACATGTGAGCGCAGCACAAAGCAATAATATGTATAACAGCTCTGTGGATATTGTTTTAACTGACTTGACCTTGACTGCTGGTAGCCACTAGACGATAATTTCAATAAACAATAATAACTCTAGACCTGCTGACTATTTTGAAATTAATTTATTTTCATTTATTTATATTTATTTTCTTTTAATTCAGTATACATGTTGCATGCACACAATTTTAAACAAGGATAAATTTGTCCAATGCCGCCTAAATAGATTTTTTGCTGCGACCTTAGCTTCTGACCCTGAAGTGGTCGCATTGGTATTCAGGCACCCATGGACAACCTCCTGCTTAAGCGCTGTCACGACCCCGCCATTAGAACAAGTTATTAAAAATCACATGCGTATTTGTGCAATCCTTGCTGCGCTTATATTTTGAGTCAGGTCCCTGTGTTGTGACGTTGATTTCTGACGCCAAAATTGGCACGTTTGTTCGAAACCCTGCTGGCAACTCTCCGTCCAGTAGAACAGGGGGATATTTCAAAATGTGATACAAAATTAAAAAATGTCTTAAGAACAAGAACAAATCCTGGAAGGTTTATTGTCATAATACATTTTAATATTATAAATACGGTCACCATTGTTTATAGTTAGATTATATTCTATTGAGTTCAAACCACGAGTACATGTAAAAAAACAATGATTTTGTTATAGAAGTAAAAAAATCATCAAAAATCAAAGGAATCGAAAAAATCCGATTAAATCGATAAAATCCGATTAAATCGATAAAATCTGATTGCTTTTTCCAACCCTGGTTTCAAGTATAGGCCACTTGGCTGGTACGCCTAGTAGGCTAGGCTAGTAGCCTAGGCCTAGGCCAGTGACGTCCTAGGCTATTTAGTTTGCTAGACTAGACCAGTAGGTTAGCTCAGTATGCTAGTACGCTAGATCAGTAGTAAGTCAAAGTTTCGGGATGCTTAAGTCGAAATATCGAGTTAGTGTGTCGAAATTTCGAGCTGTGTTTCGAATTTAGTATGTCGATAGTTAATAACACGAAATTAAAATAATAATTCGCCGTGATCCTTTGATAATTGTGAACATATTTTGAATGAGAGTTGTTGATGCCTCCATGTTGGTAGAAACAATTATCCTTCGCTCAAATCACGTTCAAAATACTCAACGACTTACTTTCAGAAGTGATTAATTTTAAATTGAGATTACGTGATTAGTAGAGTTCAAAGGGATAAAGCGGTCGTTCTAGGACAGGATTGATCTAGGATCTCTTCATTACAGGGATGCAGTTGTAGTATATTACCAGTTTGATATCACATTTTGCAGGGCGTATTCAAGCACAGATCGAAAGAAACAGGAGTAAGAAACGGGACTGAACACTGCATCACTCGTCCACACATTCAAATAAGACAGGGAAGCTTGCCGTGAAATGAAATGGCGTTAGCCAGCATGATTTCAAGGTAAGCAATAGTTACATACAGGTAAACTGAGGATTGGATGGGGATGGGTGGAAGGGCGGAGGGAGGGGGTGGGTGGGTGGTGCTCAAGGCTGAAATTCCGTTATCCCTTGCCTTAATCCGGCTCTGGACATGAAGTATGCCTATGTTTCAAGTTTCTTTATTCACCCAGGCTGTTCAGGTTTCTTTATTCACCCAGGCTGTTCATGTTTCTTTATTCACCCAGGCTGTTCAGGTTTCTTTATTCACCCAGGCTGTTCAGGTTTCTTTATTCACCCAGGCTGTTCAGGTTTCTTTATTCACCCAGGCTGTTCAGGTTTCTTTATTCACCCAGGCTGTTCAGGTTTCTTTATTCACCCAGGCTGTTCAGGTTTCTTTATTCACCCAGGCTGTTCAGGTTTCTTTATTCACCCAGGCTGTTCAGGTTTCTTTATTCACCCAGGCTGTTCAGGTTTCTTTATTCACCCAGGCTGTTCAGGTTTCTTTATTCACGCAGGCTGTTCATGTTTCTTTATTCACCCAGGCTGTTCAGGTTTCTTTATTCACCCAGGCTGTTCAGGTTTCTTTATTCACCCAGGCTGTTCAGGTTTCTTTATTCACCCAGGCTGTTCAGGTTTCTTTATTCACCCAGGCTGTTCAGGTTTCTTTATTCACCCAGGCTGTTCAGGTTTCTTTATTCACCCAGGCTGTTCAGGTTTCTTTATTCACCCAGGCTGTTCAGGTTTCTTTATTCACCCAGGCTGTTCAGGTTTCTTTATTCACCCAGGCTGTTCAGGTTTCTTTATTCACCCAGGCTGTTCAGGTTTCTTTATTCACCCAGGCTGTTCAGGTTTCTTTATTCACCCAGGCTGTTCAGGTTTCTTTATTCACCCAGGCTGTTCAGGTTTCTTTATTCACCCAAGCTTTATTTCTCTGTCATACGCCTTGTAATACTGAAAAAATTAAAGGCTTATTTCAAATATGCAATCAAATTTATTTGTTTGTATAGCGAGCTTATAGTTTAACGTTCTAACAGTACACAGGATAATCGCCTATCTGTATGATAAGATTTTCTAATATTCTTCAAATTTAAACTCCGTTTTAATCTCTTTGTAAAACGCTAACCGTGCTGATCTATTTATGTCATTTAGCCGCGCGTCTACATCGTGTTGTTTCAGAGCCGGGTTTACCTCTTTAGTAATTTATTTATATCACCCACTTCTATTTGGAATTGGTTGGCTCACCCTGTAGATTCTAATATATTTCTAATAGATTAGAGTTATTTTAATTGTTATGTGTGGTCTTTTTGTGTTCATATTCAGTGCAAAGATGACACAGAATTCCTGATAATTTACACTAGCCTGCATTTACTGAAGGATACGTCTCGAATTCCCCAATACCAGCATATTTGGTGTACTCTGCTTCATTCTTAATACAAATTTGACGAATTTTATTTGACAGGCCTTAATGATATCTGACATCTCGGAAGGCAATATTTCGACAGCATATAGTAGTACAGGTGTACTCATTACATCAAATACGGAACATTGTAGGTATAGGTGAATGTCATGCTCCTTATTTTCCTTAGTAAAGCATATATAGATTTAGTTCAGGTTTTCGGTCTCCCTCCATTTGTACATACAATGTATTCTTATTCGGTTGTATTGTGGTTTACTGATGATTTATGGATTTATACATATTGGTTATAATGTTTAAGCATTGACCGATTAGATTATTCTTCAACATTTCTTGTAAAAGTCCGATGCGCCAAACAGTATCAAAAGCTTGCTTGAAGTCAGTAAAGCAGTAGTAACGATTTTTCTTTCGGGCGAATAAAAGTTCAATCATAAAATGCATTGACAAAATACTGTCAAGTGTTGATCTTCCTTTGTAGAAACCATTTTTGGAGTGTGTGAGTAGTTCTGGTTTCGCTGCATACGTTTTAGACGTCCATTGAAAATTGACGTACACTTTTCAATAAACAACTAAGAAGTGTAATGGGACGGCCGTTGATTGGATCTGCCACATCACCTCTTATATCTGTATCATTATCCGTGCCATTTTGAGATTCATTGACTTGTTTAAAATGTTGATACACGCTTCCAATGCTATTATCTGTATTACCTTTATCATCGTTATGTTTGCCATTTCTTCAGATTGCGTAATTTTATATGAAGCTGTTTACGTCCGTTTTCTGAAAGCAAACTAATAGATTTCGTATATGCTCTACAAGTAGCTTTCAGTTTATCCTGGTTATGTTCGGTTCTATGGATGGAATAATCTTTCTTGGCTTTATGGTATGGTAAACGCGGTTCATAACATTCTTTACCAAACCTGGCTTGTTTTCCTTTTTGGGGTTTCCTTGATAACTCTTCTTATGCCCAAATCTTATTTCTGCGCACTTTGTGAATAAGCCACTAATATCAGTTGCAATCCCGTTTAAACCATTCTGATTATGTTAGCTGTGAGCTCCAGATCATCAATTCTTTTAAAGATAATATCAGCAACCGCTTGACGGATTTCAACCTAATTTGGCAGGCCGGACCCTACTGATTTCGGTTTCAGAGCTTATAGACAGAATTTGGATTCGTCAACTTTTTAATGTGAAAATCTTTGATTTTATGAAAAGTTTTACCGGAAATTGTCAAAACGCTACTCCTCATTAACCACTTTACAGATTTCAATTTACCTTGGTTGAAATGGCCTTATAGGCGTCAGAAGATGTATACAGAATTTTGATTGGTCAATTTCTTGGGAGATTTTATGAAAAATGTACCGGAAATTGTCCAAATGCTTCTCATCATTAAACGTATGACAGATTTCAAACCTAGTTGGCTGGACAGCCCCTATCGCGGCATACTCCAGGACATCTATTCAGAACTGTTAGAAAATCATACATTTTATGAAAAATTTACCGGAGATAGTCAAGATGCTTCTCCTCCATAACCGCTTGGCTGGAATGATTCTATAATGGTAGGCTGTACATAGAATTTCTATTTAGAATTTTGTTTGGTCGATTTTTTGGTGGCCATTTTCTTAATTTTCCAGAATCATTTAAAACGCTGCTTTTTAATTCGTAGCCCGATTTCAATGATACTTGGGTGGAATGATGCTATGGTGGATTCTAATTGCTCAAGTTCTTTGGTGGCCATCTTGGATTTTTCGAAAAGTATTTATGCCTGCCGGTATTTAAATTCAAGTGGTTGAAATGCTAATGGTCCGGGTGAGCGTTACAGGCCCTTGGGTTTCTTGTTGATAAGGCCATCATAAGGGTATTGATAAGCCTTCTATATTTATTTTATGTTTGAAGTGAAGCTGCATAATTCATTGTAAAGTCGAGTTTCCTGGTTACATTGCAACCACGTTTCTGGTTTTCTGATTGGTTGAAATGTTAAAACATGACAGCCGTCATAGGCTGTAGAAATGCATCGACATTTAGTTGCTCAAGCCTGAATATCTTTCTTTAGCGGCTTGATAACAAGCTTATTATTCTATGTATTGATGTGGTTCATGTTTGTGCGACCTGTGCAAACAATGCTGCCTCGTTTTGCTGGGGGGGGGGGGGGGGAATACAAATGGTTTTTCATTTGCCCAAGCCGTACACACCGGCACCACGAAATTTTAAACATTCTTACAACTCACGTTCAAAACTTAATGTTTTTGCTTGTTTCTAGTTATCCGCCGGAAATGGGTCTATTGATGACCTGCGCATGTGCAGTGGTTGGCATGATGGTGCTGATGGCGGCTGTGTTTCTGGGAGCGTCGTCAAGCAAGCCATCTGGAAGCAAACCCTCAAATTGTAACTCAAGTGGACAACCGAAAAAGAAAAAGAAAAGCCACACCAGCCGCCATGGCGGCGGAGGTGGTTTTTTTGGGGGTGGTTATTCAGGAGGAGGAGGAGGTGGTGGAGGCGGTGGTGATGGTGGTGGAGGAGGTGGATGTGGTGGTGGAGATGGGGGTGGAGGTGGGGGTGGTTGTGGGGGTGGCGGAGGCTGTGGTGGGGGAGGAGGAGGAGGAGGGTGTTGATGAAATACACATATCTGGGTTTATTTTCAGTGTATGCACTATGAATTGTAACGGCATTGAATTGATTATACATTTTTGGAGTAATAATAATAATAATAATAATAATAATAATAATAATAATAATAATAATAATAATTAATGGACGACGACAACGAATGGTCGAGAGATTGTGCCATTTTCAGAGAGATTATTGCTTATAGGATGTGTAGTCGAACAGGTAAGGGATATAGCCGGATGGGGTTGGGATCCCCTCAAAAGAATTTGAGAGGTAACGATATGTGATATATACGCACACCAATAATCAAGATTTATATTTGAAGTTAAGTATCCACACCAATTTTAATGCCGTAATTATTATATTATACTGTTGCGAAAATGACATAAAATGCCTTGTCAGAGCGCCTAAATTTCAAGATTTTCAGTGGAGGACTCTCGCCACGGCCTCGTTGCGGGTGGGTGTGGTTTGAGGAGCGCGCGTGTGAGTGGGTGGGTGGGTGTCCGTGTGCGTGCGTGCGTGGCTCCATTCAGAAGCAGAGATTGGATCTTTTCTGATTAGGCCTAGAAAATGTTACCTTTATCACAAATAGGACCTAGCTAATTATACAAATTTTCTGAAATCACTCGTTCACTCGTATAACTTTCATTGATTAATTGCCATTTTGAGTTACTTGTTCAGTTATTACTCGAATAATATTATATTATTCATTTACTCTAATTTTAGCTAAAGACATACCTGTCAGTAACAGAATCGCGCATTTATGTGCCTGCAAAAGATAGTGGTTCCGTAAGACTCACTCTTGTGACCACGTAACTTATGTCGCCACCATGGGTTGTACCATAAGGCTAATATGCCTATACTATAGTACAGACAAATCAGTTGTATTAAGGAACCACCCGTCTCCAGTAACCACTTTTGATGATCCATACAGTTCCCGTTATAGACAGGCTTATCTCATAGACGTTAAATCCGCGTACTTTCCCGCTAAATTCATAAACATAACGAAAAGGCTCTACAGATAGTTACGCCTCAGAATGTGTGCGTGCGTGCGTGCGTGCGTGCGTGCGTGCGTGCGTGCGTGCGTGCGTGCGTGCGTGCGTGCGTGTGGTTTCTAAATGACATGGAGCTCGACAGATAGATGTTAATAGGCCCTATTACATTTTCTGGACTATGATGAAGATTATTTATTAACTTAGATTGCATATAGGGGTGGGGTGGGAGGGTGGGGTAGGGGTGGGGGGGATTATATGAAAATAAAGTTCTTGGTTATTTCCTTTAATGGGTGAATGCAACACGTGAAAATGCACTCTGAATGTTCGTAGACAATGGACCTTTCCATTTTTTAGCTATGCCCCGCCCATCACTAGCTAAGCTCCACCCACACCTCGCCGTGTTTGGATTGATCGATCCCCGAATGCCCTAGCTATCAATTTCCTGAAAACTATACAGGGAAGTTGTTGAATATTTTGTAACTAATTAGACTGGGTGCTGTTGCTGCCTATGGCAGCAACAGCGCCCAGTCAAATTAGTTTCAAAATATTCAACAGAATATTTATTAAATAGTAAAAGCAAACAATTTGTACAACAGCCCATAGACCGTCATCAAATATGCGTTCGTGACGTACTTATCGTACATTGTACACATCACACAGTTCATTATGACGTCATATGATGGGTGGGTACTCTGGAAAGGTGAATTGTGCGAATACTGTTGAGGATTGTAACAAATCAACTCAAAATTTGCCATGGTTCAATATTTTGAAACTCTTCTCAAGGTAAACACGATTGGGTTTCAAGACCAGAAAGCCAGTTTTGCCCTAAAGAAATAGTGTTGCAGATTTGCAGGATTAACACCCAATCACTTGTGTATTTTATTCGATAAATTAATTCTACCGATTCTTTGTTACAGCAGCGAGGATTGGGGGTTTTATCCAGCACTGGATGTAGAAAAATGTCACTTACGTTTTTGCAAGCAATTATTGAAGGTAAAACAAAGCACATCTAATTGTGTTGTCTATGGTGAATTGGGTAGGCTTCTGTTATGTTTTAATAGAGAAATTAGAATATTAACGTATTGGTTTAAAGTAATAGAAGCACAGCCACATAGGTTGATAAGATGTATGTATGATGTTTTATATACTGATTGTACTGTCAATGCCAGGCCTAACTGGGTGAGTAACCTCAGGGACATGCTATGTGGACGAGGCTTTAATGATGTGTGGACAACTCAAGCTAAAAATGTAGACAAGAATATGTTCATATTATATTATAAGCAACGCATGTATGATAACTATTTGCAAGAATGGTCAGGAATACTCGCAAACAGCAGCAAAACCAGGTTATACAAGTATTGTTGTGATGAAATAAGCTATAAACATTACCTGGACAATGTAAAAATAATTAAACATAGAGAGGCTTTACCGAAAATCCAGACAGCAAGCCATCGATTGCACGTTGAAACAGGCAGACGGCACAAACCTGACCCAACGCCACTGTCAGAGAGAATTTGCACATTTTGTAAAGATGATATAGAAGACGAGTACCACTTTATCCTCATATGCCCACAATATAACGCTCTACGTAAATCTCTTATTAAGCCCTATTATTATATGAGAACTAGTGTTTTTAAATTCACTGAATTATTCCAACATCACAATTCTACAGTCCTGAAGAAACTAGCAGCTTTTATTTACCATGCTTTAAAGGTGCGTACTGATTTGATAACTTGAGCATATTCTCCGACTAACCATAAGTCTAATCTGTCTATGACTTGAGTTTCCACGATAATAATAATTGCATAGAACAAGAGAAAAACGTACAATAAATGCTCATTTGCAGTCCAAGAGAGGAGTGCTTCCGACAATTGAGCATGGGAACGACTGGCTCATTATATAACCGAGCCAGGGTTACGGTGCACAATTCTCATAAACACGCTTCCGGACTCGCAAATGGTCATTTAACACCAATCACAAAGCAGAATGTTACCGTTTTCAAGACTGTCATCATTTGCAGACTAGCAGGGAAAATATTTCGTTTATTGCAATTAATAGCCTGTGTAATTATATATGATTTTATTGCAAATTGTACTGTGAACCTGCATTGTATTCTAGTGTCCGTCACAAAATGACTATGTGATTGTGCACACTCAAGGGCCAAGTGCCTATTGTGGAATAAAATCCAACCTATCAATCCCAAAATGCAAGTGTGTTGCCTCTCAGAATGTTGTTTTTCCAATAACATGTCAAGACAATACATATTTCATTTCAAAAAATCATATCTGTTGCCAGCGAATTTATGCAAAAGGTTGTTTCGGAAAGAGAGTATAAGAGCAAAACGAAGCAACAAACAATAAAATGTTTGATCTTTAGTTTACAGGTAAGTCTTAACAACAGTCTTTGTATAATTTTCAAGTAAATTCAAACTGAAGTCAACACTTTAGCATGGTAATTATACCGAGGGTACACTGCCATCGCTCAAGTGCCAATGGACCTTTCCAGATTTAGCTATGCCCCGCCCACATCTATCTAAGCTCCAGCAACACTTCGCCGTGTTGAGATCGATCGATCCGTAACTATTAATTTCTTGAAAACTATAC
This sequence comes from Chaetoderma sp. LZ-2023a, assembly GCA_034401795.1. Taxonomy (NCBI): domain Eukaryota; kingdom Metazoa; phylum Mollusca; class Caudofoveata; order Chaetodermatida; family Chaetodermatidae; genus Chaetoderma; species Chaetoderma sp. LZ-2023a. The sequence goes on from CM067371.1 coordinate 100,616,259, forward strand.
GGGTAAGCTGTTGCATAATATGGTGTAACTAATTTGACTGGGTGCTGTTGCTGCCTATGGCAGCAACAGCGCCCAGTCAAATTAGTTTCAAAATAGAATATTTGTTAAATAGTAAATACATACAATTCGTGCAACAACGCATAGTCTGTCTGTCGTCAAATATGCGCTCGTGACGTACTTATCTACGTCATTCATGACGTCATAATGGCGCCATTCATTATGTTGTCATTCTCCACGTCACGTAGTTGATTGTGACGGCATACGATGGATGGATAAAGTGGAAAGGTCTATTACAGAATATTTCAGCAACATATAAAATTATAAATGAGAAAGTACAGCAGTTAAGAGACACAGCGCAATATTGTATTGAGACCAATAGCAGAGGTTAGTCTTTACTCCAAACCAGGAACTACCCTTTGATCAAAGATGCAAACTGTCAATCTTTTTAATTACCATCAAAATAGCTATGTAAATTTCCAATAAAAATTACCCCCTCTTGTCCGTCTTCAGTGATACGTCGGTTTCTATTGAAAATTCTGGCTTTAAGATTCGCAGAAAATTGTGTTGTCATCAAATAACTTGGACACTTCTAGACCCAAGTTGGGCATTTTGCATTTCAGCTTGCCTGTACACCTAGCCTATCTGAGTAGTACGATGGCAAATGCCTGGCCGGTTTCGTCTTTACTGTAGATAATTTTGTTTGCGCAAAGAGCATTCTTCGAGGCTACACAATTCTGAGGGCCACCTACCCGTATACATGATAGACGTGCATATTTTTGTATTTTCCAAGGCGTTAAAAATTAGCTTTTCACCCATTCTAACATAGCTTGGTGTCTACAACTCCCCACCCTCATATCCCGCTGGGGTGTGCATGGCGTGTTGTTGACATAATAATGATGATAATAATGATGCTAATAATAATAATAATAATAATAATAATAATAATAATAATAATAATAATAATAAAATATAACAATTACTATTATTCCATGTAACCGTCATTGACCATGTAAATATATGTATTATTGTCCCCCCCCCCCCCCCCCCCCATATGCTACATGGTGGCGTGGGTGTAAATAAAGCGAAGTGAAGTGAAGTGAAGACATCGAGCTGTGGTCACATTACACCCGTATGTAACCTACATGCTCGCATATGAATACGTTTGTATGCACAAATTCAACGTTACGCTTGTGAGCTAAAGCGTATAATATATGTAGAGTGTACATAATTATTATGTTGTTGCAATGTTGGCTACATGGGACCTGTTTAACAGGTACCCGAACTATACGCCATCCAAAGGCTTACATGGGCGTACTGGGCTTGTTCATGCGTGGATAATATAACCCTATTGTAATCATAAGGGAATTCCCCGTCGAGTTAACTCTTTATGTATTTTTAAAGTATTTAAAAAAAATAATATTCATCAACGAATGTCTGCAGAAGTTAAGAATATATTATAATACCTAGACTGAATGCGTTAATTACAGTCTGTCCCGCACCACATTATCATTCTATCGTTCTATCCATCCTCACTAATTATTCATTTTCAATAATTATTATTGCTGCCAATGTTTATTATTGCTGTCAATGTTTATTATTGCTGTTCGACTGTGAGATGCTCTTTTATATACATAATTTCTTGCTGTATCTAAACTTGTTTCACTGTTTGATCCGGGCTTCTCCTTGACCCTGGCACGTGTACTATGTTTAACTGACGGGTGAATCGAACGCAGAAATGGCGACAGCGGCTGACATCATAGCCCACAGACGCTTCCACCAAACCAACGTCCTGCGGTGGAAGCGCGTGTGGGCTATGATGCCACGCGCTGTCGACAGTTGTGGGTTCGATTCCCCGTCAGTGCTAAATACCATAATGCTAGGAATACTTGTATATTTAACTGAATTCGCACTAGTACTTGGCTCATTAGTTTCGGAACGGAGAAGTATTGGAATCTCAACTCTAATAGAATTGTATAGGTAAGCTGAGGTAAACTATAACACTAATTTGACAAATGGGAAATTGAGGGGTCCGATCGGTCACTCAAGTGTCTGACGTCATTATTAAATATGTCACGTGTTATCCTGCGGCACAGTCACAAGTGGCAATGGTCCGCCGCGAAAGTGTATGAATGGTACGGTATGTATGATGTATGATTACTGTATTCTGCGCATGTAGCATAGTAGAAACATCCTACAGCTGCAATCAGTCCTTCGCTTTTGACAACTGTGTCTTGTCCTCAGCCGAAATATTTAGCTTCCTCAGGCCCATTCTTGACGTGCGTGTACCGAGTCCTGCTTTCTTGAGGTTACCTCGCAGCACGCTTAACATATTCTTTGCAATGGCGTCCTCTCCTGGCATTATATTTGCTGACTCCGAGCAGATAGTAGCGATACCACAATCATACCACCCAACCCTATCTGACCGAGCATCTATGCGGCATGACAACATGGAAAAGTTCAACGTATTATATCAAACATCAATAAATGCTTGTAAACATTCATTCTTCCCAAGAGCAACACCTTCGTGGAACCGGCTACCACCAGGGGTGCCGGAAGCAAATTTGAGGGGCGGGTGCAGGTTCCACAAAAGGCCACGCTGGATAGCATTGTCTGGAGGAAGATATGAAATGGGTGTCTCCCACCCCACCCCGACCCCTCTCATAGAAGGGTATTTGGGGATACCCACCTACCTAACCACCACGAGAAAAAACATTGAAAAGTGCACGCTCATGACTCGATTTCCTGCATTCTGAGTTTCTTATGATTACGTATAAATCTTTGAGCAACGTTAATCGAAGAGCTTATGTATTCTTTAGTCAATTGAATATATTCCCAATAGGTGCGAGCGGGTGGGTGGGTTGTTGTGTCAGATGCACACGTTGAGTGCGCGTGCATTCGTGCATGTGTCTGCGCCACGGACCTGCACAGTTTGCCTTGCAAATATTTAATTGGACCTTAGTTCCTAATTAAATTTACAATCAGCGGGATTCAGAGGAAAAGTATTTTTTGTGTAAACTAGTTTATCCAAGACAAATCTACCAATCATGTTGAACATGTGAACAAGTTTTGTTCAGTTCTTGCCTTAGATGAAGGCTATGAAGTTTCTTGAGTTTCATGCCAAGCAGTTTCACAGGTCTTTAGCTGTAATTTTTAAAATACTGCAAAATCCAATATGGCCACTAACCAATTCGATCAAGATGGTTTCCTGTACCAACCATTGATCTGACCATATGGATCGTTCCTGCCCAGCAGTTCCTAAGAACTCGCTTAAAGAATACGATGGGCATATGCTAGATGAATAGACAGATGCGGTAGCAACACAATTACGTAAAATTAGTAACAACCTATTAAATATCTAGTGTCAATGGAATAAGGTACTTTAAATTATGATTTCGCAGCCTCTTACTTAGCCATATTGGCGTGTGGGTGTCAGAGGTACATTTGGTCCGGGATATTCAAAGGAGGCCTTCAAATGTCTGATTTTGTTTATGTGTGAAGTTATTGATTGATTGTCGTCTATCGAGTCTCTGATTCCAGGTCCCATTCACGCCATATATAGGCTGGCTTTATTTCAGTCTATTATTGGTAACTTAATATATAATATACACCTGTGCAAAAGTTAAGCACCAGCAAAAACAATAGAACGTAGAAACATGATGGTACAACTAGGCTGCCATACTTTTTGTCCCCGCGTTAGCTGACATAATTCCAAGTACGAAATGCACATGCATGCATGACTTCACGCCGCTTGATGTCCGTGCGTGGCGGGAAACAGCACACGTGTTCAGTTATGTAAAAGTCCGGTTTGAGGTGTAGAACATTACATACAGATTTAGGCGACAAGATTAGGAATTTTGTGTTCATGACCGTGGTTTATTTGTACAGAGAGAATTAGCTCTTGATTGTGAACCGCTATGGCAAGACGAAGGTTAAGTGATCGTGTGAAATGGCAAATCATAGGCATGCATACCACTGGTATGTCATGCAGAGAGATTGGCAGACAGCTGCACATTAACCATACTGTAATCAGTCGTTTGATTGCAAAACATGGGCAAACTAACGAGGTGAAGGACAGGCCTAGATCTGGAAGACCGAAGAAGACTACTGCCCGTGATGATCGAGCCCTAGTACGCCTTGTTAGGAGATCTCCATTCACCAACAGCAGAGTGCTCAGCCAGCAATGGGAAACGCGCAATAGAGTGTCAATGTCTACCGTCAAAAGGAGATTGTATGCTGCTGGCATGAAAGCTAGGAGACCTGTCAGACGTCCTCTCCTCACTGCACACCACAAAGAGGAGCGTCTGAGGTGGTGCAACGAAAGAAGACACTGGAACATGAGATCCTGGAGACGGGTACACTGGTCCGATGAAAGTCGGTTCCTGCTTCATGCCACAGATGGTCGAACTCGTGTATGGAGGTCCAGACGCACGGCGTACGACCAACGTAACATCATGGAAGAAGTTCCATTTGGTGGAGGTTCCGTTATGATATGGGGGTGCATCTCATTTGATTGTAAGCTGGATCTGTTGACTGTACCTGGAACACTAAATGGACAAAGATATCAAGATTCCATACTGGATAGAGTTGTGGTCCCTCATTTTGTAAATCATGCACCTGGAACCCACCCTATATTCATGGATGACAACGCCCGACCACATCGTGCTAGAGCTGTGCATGAATACCCCCGCCAGAATGCCATCGAAGCCCTACCATGGCCAGCAAGGAGCCCTGACATGAACCCTATTGAGCATATCTGGGACATTCTGGGAAACATGGTGAGAAGGAGGGATCCTCCTGTGCAGAACCTACAGGAATTAACAGACGCACTCCATCTTGAATGGCAACGAATACCACAATGGCGTATCAGTCGGGTGGTGACCAGCATGAGACGTCGTGTCCAGGCCGTCATCCAGGCACAAGGTGGATATACCCGGTATTAATAATGACAGTCTCAAACTCGTGCACAGACACCATTAATGACAATCTAGCCACGTGTGTCAACTGTAGGGCAATAGTTGTCAGTTGTGTCAACGTAACCATATTCAGGCCTCGTTTTCAAGTTCAAACAAAAACATACAGTGTTTCCCCACCATCATAATCAGCATTCCTCTAGTTGCATTATTACCTCTTGCACTAAGATGGATGGGTACATAAATGTTTATGCTATTGCTTTCTTCATAGCACATGAATATACCCTCGCATGTGCGTAAAAATAGGGTGGTGCTTAACTTTTGCACAGGTGTATATATAAGATATATGAGATGGCTTGTAAGCGCATGTAATTTTTATATTCTTTCGATGGAAAGCCCCAGCCACACCCTTCTCCCATTCTATGCGTGCGTGCGTGCGTGCGTGCGTGCGTGCGTGCGTGCGTGCGTGCGTGCGTGCGTGCGTGCGTGCGTTCGAGCGTGCGTGCGTGCTTGCGTGCGTGCATGTGCACATAGAGACATTCCTTCAATACAGCCACCGACATTGCACTTGGCCATGCATATACAAATTGTTTCTACCTTTGCATCTGCTTCACACGTCAATTACAAATTCAAGTTTTAGGAGTTGCTGTTAATTCTAATATCCCTTAGTGTTTTCACATCGCTGCACCCAGCCGCCCATCATTGTACATATATTCTATTCTAGCCACTAAACAATGCATTAACAAAGAGTGGACCAGTATCACTTATAAATTCAAATAGCATATGACTATGTATCTTAGCTTTACTCACAAAGATACATGAAACGTTTACAGATTAAAAAAGTCATCATGTTACATGTAACTGCCACTACATAAGTAGCGTTTGCATTGATGATTTTATTCGGCCTAGAAGCACTCCCATATTACTTTATGAACTTGTGTTAATGTCAAAACATTCGAACTTTAATACAACTGCCCAGTCCTCTCTGAATATTCTAAAAATCTTGTTTAAAGTTCTAAAGTAAAGTTTACTCATTTTTCGCAGAGAAACGGGTAAAGGGCACAGCTGTCTCCGCTGCCCCCTGCCCAAAGGGCAACGGGGAGGGTGGGGGGGGGGGGCGCTGCGCCCGCGCTCCCGGCGCCCCTGGCTACCACAAGCGGCAGTAACAGCGCCAAGCCTGGCCGCATTTAAATTTGCCGTTCAGAAAATCGCCTTCCAGACAGACCCCGTACAGTGTTTTTAATTTGCATGCGCACTACCCGTCCTCCACATATGATGTCTGCTTGCCGATAACAGTCGAGTATATCACTGAAGTTGAAGTTGAAGTTGAAGGGCTAATTCCAAGGCTCTCTATTCAGGTGTGTTTTCTGAAAACTTAACACAAGGCCAAACATGAACCATCATTGCTGCGCGATTTTTACAGGCAGTGACGACTATGTTACAGATCTTGTATTGTGCATCGTTGCATTGTCCATGGTGAATTTACAATTTAATAGACATTCTGGTTGGTGTTTTGATACTAATCCATAGGCAGCAACAACCCACAGTCAAAATAGTTTCAATGTATTCAACAGCGTACGTGTATATTTACCTTGAGATTAGGATTCTGGGTTATATCGATTGAACTGAGCGTACAAAGTGTGCGTATCTTAGCTAGAAATGTGGCGGGGAATAGCGAGAATGGCTCTCTCCTTTGCAATCCAATATTGTTAAAAAAAAGTCTGATCGAACTTATAATATTGCTATTACTAGCATGTGATAAATATCTTCTGAGTATGGACCTTGCTAGAATCTACCCAGCAGGCACATGCGTTGTTTCAACGTTGAATCCACGTTGAAATCATGTCATGACGTGATTTCAGCGTGGGTTCAACGTTGAAACAACGTTATGTGCCTGCTGGGTAGGCAAACATGGTACGTCATATATTGCTTGTCGGCATACTGGATTCTAGTGCGAGCCAGCGTTCCAGCGCCAATCCGCACGCTTTCAGCAGCAGGTACCTTATGTATAACACGGATGGCCAGAGCAATGGCCTCTGTATCAGGTGTTTTACTAGACGCATCTAGTTCTATAGCTATGTCCCGCACATTTTCTCGCTAAGCTCCACCCACTTTTTACACCTGTTGAAATCGATTTGAATCTTTGGAATCTGAATGCCCAGAATTTAAATTACAAGGTAAGCAGTTGAATGTTTTGAGACTAAATTTATTTGTGAGTGATGTTGCCTATGGCGGCAGCAGCTCCCAGTCTAATTAAGTAAAATATTTTTTACAGAATGTTTAGTAAATTGTAAATTCATCAAAGACATACAATTGATACAGTTTTCTAACGGACTTTTCGGCTTTCGTGATGGAGCTGCGACATGTTGATTGTGACGTCAGCTAACTTGAGTTCATAGCATGTATCTGGATACAGGTACAGGATAGAGGTATACACCTAACTATGGATGCTAAGCAATTCTTCCACATTCACTGAGCCATCACATGGCTCTAGTTACAACCTGTCCATCAAACAAACCTCCAATCCCACAGTGGTCACTACGTTCTGGGTAGATCATAGTTTCATTGGTGGCTTTTGTCACAAAACAAGTTTCTAGGACCATATTGAGTGAATATTCGCTCGTGTTGGGATCGATCGATCCCTCACTGACTATCAATTTCCAGAAAACTATACAGGTAAGTTGTTGACTATTTTGAAACTAAGGCAGCAACAGCGCCCAGTCAAATTAGTTTCAAAATATTCAACAGTATCCTGTATAGTTAACAGCATCCTGAACCTTTCCATGCTGTGGCCAGGGCCTTCAAATAAGGGCAATGATCGTGTCTTGAGATACACAGTACATATAAGAAATAACAACATTTCCAAAAACATACCAGTGTCAACTGTATACAGTTGACACCGGGAACTAGTTGTCACCAACTGTCACACGATGGGGTGTCTGGCTCCCCTCTTCAAAGTGTGCCCACAATCTTCTTCTTCTTCTTCTTTTCGATCGTTGGTATCACACTTGGAGAGCCTTTCTCAAGATGAAATCTGTGGTTTTCTGCACTTCTTCCACAGGCCTATACAGCTTTTCAAGAAAAGAGGTTGACAAAGGCCAGATCTCTTCTCTCAGCAGCTGATACGTACTGCAACATTGAAGTATGTGTCCACAATGAGAACATTGTAATGGATAGATCCGATCTGTCAATAAGTGATAACATTCTGTTGAGTGTAAATTGATTCCAACATGCGCAAAACTTGCTAGAGATGGGCAGGACATAGCCAAAATGCACCTTTCCGGGTTTAGCTACGCCCCCACTCTACCCGCACCCCCGCTCATCCATAGTTAAGCTCCACCCGCGCTTCACCCGTGCTGGGATGGTTGCATCAGCGCCCAGTCAAATTAGCTTCAAAGTATTCAACAAAATGTATATTAAATAGTAAACACATACAATTCGTACAACGTGTCGGACTATTTAGCGCTAAAGACGGACTAAATCGAGTCATTCAAGCCATAGTTAATTATAACTTCATCATACACGTCACATATATGACGTCAGATGAGGGATGGATAAACTGGAAAGGTTCGTTGATTCACACACTGTGTTCACATTTACAATCCCCGGGTTATGGTTATATTGTCACCTCATCCACGGACAGGGACTTGTCATTGGTTTTTTTTTATCATTCGTGTCTGAATATAGACACCTGACTAAATCTTTTACACTTCGTATTCAATTAAATCCAGAAGATTTGCAAGTGGAGATTGTTTACTGGTAGGCCTATTATATATGAAAAACAATCTACACAGCGAAGAAATCAGAGTAGGTCTAAGCATTACTAACGTTGTACTGGAACAAATAACAGAAGCTGTATAAGCCTGCACAATGGTCCAAGTGTCCCTAAGATCCTATTAAATAAAGTCAAAATGCAGAATGAAAGATAAATAGCAGAAAGTAAAAGAAAATTATAGTTTTAGATAAATTAACTAGGAAAAATTACAACATATGGGATAGTGATATTTAGAAGGAAACTCTAGCCTGTTCAAACTGTAACGTGTTCAAACTCTAGCCTGTTCAAACTTTAGCCTGTTCAAACTCTAGCCTGTTCAAACTTTAGCCTGTTCAAACTCTAGCCTGTTCAAAATTGTGATAATGTTTGTTGCTATAGGTAGGAACGAGGTCCATGTATCCGTCACTGGTGCCAAAAGTATCTAAGATAGCCGAGCCAATAATTCATGAATCCATTTCCTCACCCAATCATATGACGTCATAATCAACTACGCGAGGTGTGTGCTGACGTCCTAATCATGACGTCATGAATGATGCGATTATTCCCATCTTTAACACTTAGTAGTCCGACACGTTGCACGAATTATATGTTTTTGCTATTTAAGAAACATGCTGTTGAATATTTTGAAACTAATTTGACTGGGCGAAGTTGCTGCCAGTTTTCTGGAAATTAATAGTCAGGAAGTTCAGAGATCGATCGATCCCAGCACGAGCGAGGTGTGGGTGGGGCTTAGACAGAGATGGGCGGGGCATAGATAAAACTGGAAACGTCCATTAGTTCAAAGGAGAAAGAATGATCATTTGCTGGCACATGCCATTTTATGGTGTTGATAATAAATGTAAACAAGTCCTACACAAAGCTCATATTCTATACGTCTTTCCTATATTGGCGCACCACACCTGGCATATTCTTACTCAAAAGACAAAATCCATTAACATGATGTATATAGTAAGCTTTTGAAGTGATGATGATTAAATGTTCTGTAATGGGGGGTCATTACCTCTCGTCTCTATATCCTACCCGCATATGCAATCACACTTATTGATGATAATGGTCACATGGAGATCACCACTTTAGCTTTGATGTACCGATACCCATGGCAATTAACAATCTAGGGATGGTCATATGAATATGGCAATGGAAAGTCACCGTAAATATTGCTGATATAACGAGTATGGATTACAGCCACATACATTATAAACCTAGAAAACAACACATATAGTCATGGACAAACTCAGTCTGTAGCCTATGGCCGATATTATACAGGTGTTTGGCTTCGCAATTCTGAAAGACAAACGACGAGAGGATATGATCTTGCCAATATATTGCCGATTTTGATTATTAAGAATATACTTAATTGTCGATTTGGTGTATTATTAGGGATCACAAATCGGGTCCGTTTATAATCTGGCAGAATGGCGTGCTTTTGTATGTATATGTTTATAGAAAAATCAACCTGGTACCGTTTCAGTTTGGCACCGTTAGTCCGCATTTATCACACCTAGTCCATCACCCGACAACTCAATCTGTAGAATTGGCTACTCCTTGAATAATATGATATATTTTTTAATATCATTGCGCTTATTTTCATTTCCGTTCATGTAGCATAATCACAATCTGAAAGAATCCAAATATTTCACTCTAACCAGCACCAATCCGGAATTTCATAATTTCGTTCATGAACAAAATTCTTGTTTTGTATTCAACATCTTCTAGGAATGATTTACTTGGGAAAATTGAGCTGAGACCATTGATATACCGTGGGAGCATGTAATTTGATGAACCGTCTTTCGTGAATAGGGTAGATTATGTGTAAATTCAATTATCTGTAGCCATATTCCCCAATTTAGGGGTGGCGTCATATACAGGCTGAGGTCACAATCAAAATTGACAGAAATGGTATGAACATGGAATAGTCCGTCAGTTGTACGAATTATGTTTTTACCATTTAATAAACGTTCTGTTGGATATTCTGAAACTAATTTTACGGGGTTGGCGGTGCGGGGGGGGGGGGTTGCTGTTGCTGCCATAGGTAACATGTTAGCTGTATAGTTACCATACAATTGTGATTCTTGTAGTTCAGGGCTCCAAGTTTAAATCGATTCCAACGCACGCAATGCGTGGGCGGGGCTAAGATAGGCATGGGTGGGAATAGATAACAGTAGATTCACCAATTACTACGCCAATGACCACTCATTATCAACCAAAAACCTTTCTCTATCTCGTTTTGAGTAAGATCTCACGAGATATGAATGCACCGACATCAAAAACTAAATCAGCGGAAGAAACCGCAGTAGGAGTATAATAGTTATAATATCAGCAACAGAGTAGTATCTAGTATTAGCATCAGCAGTCGCAGTCGAAACAACAACAACAACAACAACAACAACAACAACAACAACAACAACAACAACAACAACAACAACAACGACATCATCATCATCAACGTCGTCGTCATCATCGGCGGCGGCGGCGGCAAAAACAAAAACAACAATGACCATCGTTGTTGATACTCATCATCATCATCAGTAGCAGCAGCAGAAGCAGATGGAGAGCAGAAGTAATAACGGGACACTAACACTCGACATTTGTTGTATTCAAACAGTAGCCTACCTGGAGTTAGAAAAATCAATGATCAATTAATACATAAATGCCATCAAATGCGTATCGAGCTGCAAAAAGCGATACAAATAAACGAGCGTGTGAGAGAATATCTCGCTATCAATGATCAGATTTACTGTCATTAACAGTCACTGAAGCCACCACTCGCCAGATAGTCTAGTCTCCATTGAGTAAAACGTGGATCACCCACACACAAGCACGTACCGCAGCACTTACAGTTAGATAACGATTCTGATCGGCGGGGAGGATTGCCAGGATACTGTACAGCGCGATAGTTGGTACCATGTTATGGAATAACCGATAATTCTAAGCCTCTATTCGAACGGATTACACGGGACGAATACAGTCATGTAAGTATTACAGCCAAATGCATCAATCATAGAAATAGTTTATAGCTGGTTAATCTTATCAACGTTTTTTACCTTTCGCACGCTTATAGTGCTGCGAAAATATTTTGATTGTGACGTCATAGACAAATTGACAGGTAGGGCAGGCCTACACCGACGAACGGGCGACTATACGGACGGACGGACGAGCGGACGGACGAACGAACGAACGAACCAACCAACCAACCAACCAACCAACCAACCAACCAACCAACCAACCAACCAACCAACCAACCAACCAACCAACCAACCAACCAACCAACCAACCAACCAACCAACCAACCAACCAAGCAGCCAACCAACCAACCAAATAATAATAATAATAATAATAATAATAATAATAATAATAATAATAATAATAATAATAGATAAATAAATAAATAAATAAATAAATAAATAAATAAATAAATAAATATTCATTCTCACCACTCAGCATTTTTAGTAGACCTTTGATCTCAAATCAATGTAGTTTTTACGGGATCCCAATCGATGACTCTACTTTTACCTATGCCCACCCATCTATAGCTACGCTCCAGCCACGCTTTTCCCGTGTTGGGATCGATTGGACCCTGAGTCGATAAATCACAAATTCCAGGAACAACACAGGTAAGGTGTTGAATATTTTGAAACTAATTTGACTGTGTGCTGTTGCTGCCTACAGAATGTTGCTGCTACTGTTTCGGATGCTACGGCTACTGCAACTACTACTTCTACTACTACTACTACTACTACTACTACTACTACTACTACTACTACTACTACTACTACTACTACTACTACTACTACTACTACTACTACTACTACTACTGCTGCTGCTGCTGCTGCTGCTGCTGCTACTACTACTACTACTACTACTACTACTACTACTACTACTAAATAATGACGTTGCCATAATTTTCATAATTAGGTAATCCAAGTCCCAATTTGTAGTGTTATCTCACGCTTCATTTGAATCCATTCACTGAATTTTATTTGGGCAGTACGATCAAACGACCGTGTGGAAATCCATAGTACCAAAAATCTTTCCTGAATGAAAAGACCATTAAACATAGAAAACAACTCAATAGAAAACAACTCAATAGAAAACAACTATCGTTGCGTATTTTCAACCCAACCCGACAGGAAGCTGTTGCTGCAACATGTTCCTGTCAAATTTGTTTCAAAATCCTCAACAACACAGTTAGTTGAACGAGAGATTCTTAGAACCTAGAGTTACCCCCCCCCCTTGTATAAACTTAACTCTTTAATGGTCAAGACCGCCAAAAACGGTCTTTTCATCAAAGAGAATATGATTTTTGAAAATTAACCGAGTCAGTCAATCCCGTGGTAAATTTTCAAAACAGTTTACTCTCAGCTTGAAATTAGACACTAGCTAAGAAAACAATTGATCTTCTTGATCATTTACATGGTCAAGCCGCCCAAAAACAGCACCTGTACTGGTGCTGAACAATGTCTATTTGCACGACAACAGGGTTATTTTTACAAATTTTATTGTAAAAATTATGATTTTCTTGAAAAAATCTTTACTATTAAAGGGTTAATTTATATAAGTAGAATTTTGAGCGCTTTGAGGCGCTGTTGACACAAGAGGGGTTAAAGCGGGTTAACAATACATTCACATAAAAACTGTTCATAAAATCATACATTATATCGTCAAAAATCCAAACATTAACCCTTTACTGTCTAAATTTGGTCAAGAAAATCAAAATATTTCCCTATGGAATGTTTATTTGCATGCCAAGAGAAGAGTATTTTTGAAAATTTACCACTGGAATGGCTGGCTTCGTTATGGAAAGGTTAAGCGCAACAGTATACCTTTAAAATTCCACACGTTCAGAGGACAGCCACTTATATTACCCCTAGAGCACCGAATCTTTAGACTCTCAGAATAACTTCATATGACAATGATGTATATTTAGTACGAAACAATGTTGCTACAAGTTGGTGCTGTCAATGACAGCAACACCATACCGCAACCCCCCCCCCCCCCCCCCGTCTAAACACGCGCCAGTTATTCCTCTACTGACACGAGCTTACTGTATAAATTAATATTGACAGGGCTCAGTGTAATAAAGGTCATAAAATAAAAAACACGGATCGAGCGTAGGCCTACGTATTATGGTACAAAACAATTTAGCCCCACAGGATGATTTATAAAAATCGTAAATACTAAAATATTCGCGTTATGTTCAGCGACGCAGTAATGCAGCGTAATATTGTAAACATCAGTTGAAAATTATCAAATCACTTTACTTGCACTTTCACTTTCCATAATTAACCTAGAACAAACAGGCTTATGTGTATTTGGTCATGTTTCAGATGCTACTAGTATATTTTAAGAAGCTCAAATTGAATGTTTACATATTTTATGGGATTTTAAACTTATTTGTAACTAGACTTTCGAGATTTACCCCCGAGCAAACACTAAATAGTAACTACATTGGAATATATTTGAGGCACTTTTCGCATTGTAAAGACAACGCAGATTAACTTGTTTGTGTAACCACCTGTCACTTGGTGGATACGTTTTTAATCTTTGCAACGCCAAGCGGCGAGGTATATCAATTTCAAGTTAATCATAGCGATGGCGGTAGGTAGTCGGTTACCTGGAAACCAATTTAATGGGATACAGCAACAGCCTCTACGTTACTAAATCCCGAAATAATCAACACGATATCTCTTACATGTAAATGATTTTACAGAGCTTGTTTTTCATATGTAGATGGTTAATTGCCACCAGTCTACACCCAAAATGTAATTATGTGGACAAATGACCCGTGAAAGTTGATTAGGTATCATGAGCCATCGCTCGTTAGCGTTAACACCCTGTAACCCTCGAGTTTGTTTTTTTAAAGAAATTTCAATTTTCTCTAGAAAACATCCATTTGCAGAGCAAGAGCAGAATATTAAAAAAAAAAAATTTACCCCTGGGAATGACTGGCTAGATTATCGAGCCAGTCATTCCAGTTGTAAATTTTCAAAAACCTTCTTCTTTTGGTCTGCAAATGGACATTTCTCAAGACCACCACAGAAGCCGTTTTTGGCTGATATGAATGTTAAAGGGTTAATAGCTAAGCTTCCCGTTAACATATATTCGTCAGAGCATGCTCATAGACGTAACGTTAATAAATTAGTTGGCAGAACATCAACTATTTTGTTCCCACACCACATATCCTTGAATTTCACCCACCTCCTTTCTTTCGTAGCTCTATATACAATAGACCTTTCCACTTTATCCATCCATCATATGACGTCATAATTAACTACGTGACGTGTAGAATGACATCATAACCAATGACGTCATTATGACGCCACATTGTGACGTCATGAATGACGTAGATAAGTACGTCATGAACGCATAATTGAAGACGGACTATGCGTTGTTGTACGAATTGTGTCTTTACTATTTAATAAAAATTCTGTTCAATATTTTGAAACTAATTTGATTGGGCACTGTTGCTGCCATAGCATAGTGGCAAATATTTAACAGCTTATCTGTACAGTTTTGTGGAAATTGATAGTCAGGGAGTTCAGTAATCGATCGATCCCAACACAAACGAGGCGTGGGTGGAGCTTAGCTAGAGGTGAGCGTGGCTTTGCAAAAAAATTGGAAAGGTGCATTCACTGACAGTGTCTTTCTCATATTTTCTTACATGGTTGAAGTTGCCACCTCATCATTGCCTTCTGATGCTTATAAGGACTCATAGAAATTATAAACTATGTCCGTGATTTCCTCATTTGAATTAACAATTAGACCACCCTTTGTTTTTAGATGTATGATGAGTTTTTCAACACCCCTTACTTTTTCTAAGTTGCAGAAGAATTTTGTACCTTTTTCACCTTCCGCATGCATTTGGGCTCGTGATTGCACTTTGGCTCCTCCAACCATATATTGATCTAA